>OY987256.1:61789066-62305044 GCA_963920725.1 Rhamphomyia laevipes
AATATCCTAAAATCGGTGCTAAGGAATTATGAAAGTGAAAACAATAAAACGTTTTTTAAGGAATTATATTTTATTAATCATTTTGTATATAATATTTTTACATAATATATAAAGATATAATTTTAGTTTTATAAGTTATTTACAAAATTTATTGTTATGTTATTTTATTACTAAATATTTTTCAACGTCACTGGGTTCTACTTGATCGTCATAAATACGTTAAACCTTCGATTTGTTTCTGTATATCTATCTATACAGAAACTGCAGCGACTTACCATTCAGAGTAAGTTGGAATACGCTAGACGTACAGTTCATACTTTAGGAGATTCGTATTATCAGGCTCTGAAAAAATTCCAGTAGTTCTCATAAGTTTGCTGCCATTATAGTAATGGCAGAGACTCACATTTTCCACATAGTGGTATCACTTTTATCGTAATCTAACCTAAATGTTTTTCAATAGTTCTACGTAATATCAATTTTTACGACATGTATTTTTAATTTATTTTAAATAGTATTATAAATATTATTATTGTAATAAATGAATATTACTGAAGAGTCCAAGTCTATATTATCCATAAGTATGTGAAAAATAATTCAGAGAGGTGTGAAATCAATTCGTTGAAGTATTTGATGTAATAAATTTATCTCATAATCTTGTACTTAATAAATTTCATTATTATATAGGACTAGGACATCAACATCATATAAAGCATATTAGTTATTAGACTCGAAATCTTCAATCATAAAATAATTCTATAATTATAAAGTTATTCTGTAAATATAAGAAAAATATAAATTTTTAATTTAATAATTTTATCTATAGCGAATTATAAATTATATCAGAAAATTTTATAGTCCTAATTGAAATCTATTTTTTAGATACAAATTATTATTCAAATTTAGTTACCAATAAACACTTAACATTCATGTGCTCGTAATACTCATACATAGTTTGATAAACTGTATGGTTAGTTTTCAAATTATGTTGTTTTACTAACATTATTCTGAACAAAATAATTGAAATGTTGAAGTATATGAATTTAAAATGTTTCTTTTTATCTACTTATCCATTCATATTGCATTGTAGAATGCTTGAATGAAGAAGGGTGTTCCATAAAACTTGATTATATTTATATAATGGAAGTATACATCAAAAATATACATGAATTTCTATAATCACCGGTCAAAAGAAATCAAACAACAATAATAAATTGAACTTGAGGACATTCCTAGAGTCGGGACTTCTTCTATCAAAAAGTTATAGTATTATAAGAGTTGAAGCATGCTATAAAGATTGGTATTTAATCAGATTTATAATGCAGAAGATGCGATGGAAAGTACATTAGAACATTTCTATTATACTGCTTCAAACATTACACAATACTTGCATTTATCATTCTATGGCTAAGGTGATAGAAACATGAAAATTTTATCAACCTATCGATGAAGAAATTCATTGTAGCTTCAGATTGTAGTACACAACTTTTTATAGCTTGTAAGCACGCAAATTTTATTTTAAATAATTATGACTTAGAAACTAGGGACTGTATGGATTCAACGCAAGTTGAAAGTCTGCCCTTGCTAGAGGAAGAATATACATCATGTAGACTCTAGCTGGATACTAACAAGAAATGAACATTTTCTTAGAAAACTTCTCAAGTTTGCTGCGTGCATGAGATTCTTCGAATTAATAATTTTAATACTTTAACTTGGAAGTGGTATTACTAAAAGACCCAAAGTATATAAGTTCGGCTGTATTCCTCCACTCTATAAGCTACCCTAATACAGTAAGGTGAAACATAAAGCATGGGTTTTTATGTATACTTTAGACAACTTATAACTAGAAGTCCAATTTCCCGTAAAAAGAATCTTATATTGAACAGTTCTAAACCTTAGCCAAGCATTCTATTCATACAACAATCACCTGTAAATGATTATTGAAAATATATACTAAAGTGATCGTTCTGATATTCAGTAAACACAAATTAATCGCACTACAATATTTAAAAAAAATAAAACAAATTTGATGAAAAGTGAAGATTTTACAAAGACTCCCGTCAAATATTTAGTTTTTTTTTATCATTAAATATTAAAATTTATAATGTGTAATTTTTCATTTTATATGTTTTATATTGTTTGGCAAATAGTTCGCGTTGCGTTTTTCATTTTTTTTTTTATAAAGAACATCTTCATTACGATATTTACAATCTGTTAAAAGAAGGCTTTTAATATTTCCATACTATTCAAATCGGCAAAAGTCTTCTGAAAATATATAACAATAAAAAAATATTCACCACTCTTGGACTGGAAATGAAAGAAACCATGATAATGTTAAATGATGAATTGGACTGTGAATTTTTGTTTTATTATAATAAAATATAAGAATAATTTTTGCACATTGGATTTAATTGTGAAGAAAATATTTATTTAAAAGTTAAATTGAATAGATTGTTAAACTATTCAGTTTAATTATGTTAAATAAATATTTTGCATAGAAATAGTGCAATATATTTTCTAGATACATAAAGTAAAATGTTTTAAAAACTAACGAATCAATTTAGAATTCAATATTAGACATAGTGGAGAACCTTTGCGGCACCAAATTTATATCAATTATTTAACAATTTTATTAAAGATAATTATTACCTATCTACCTTTTTATTGACTGATGAGCAATTTATAGGTCTTTACCTTGTAAGTATTAAATATTTTCGATCAAAGATAAAATCAACAAAATATTTTTTTTTTTTTTTCAATTCAATCAAACATCAATTTATGTTGATAGCTTATACAAAAGATACAATATTTAATAGAACCGTTTTGCTGCGTAATTTGTGTTAAGTGGACGTCGCGATATCGGTAACAACAAAACATTTTTTTTTTGTTCCTTCTTAAATATATAACCTACAAAACTTTATATGTAATATAAAAACTAATAATAATTGACCAAAAAAATTGAATTGAATAATTTGAGTAGTAATAATAATAATACTGCTGCTGATGCTTCTGGGTGAAAAATTCTTCTCTGATGTTTCCCACAGGTTTTATATGCTCGGCGGTAATAAAAATTTCAATGGGGGAATTGAAATCAAATATAAAAAAAAAATATAATATAATAATCATAAAATGTTTGGTTAAAAGAAATTCATTTTAAAATAATACTCTATAACATTAAATTAAAATCCAAAACCAAAATGTAGACAGTTTTTGAGTATATTAATGATTATTAATGATTCTTTAGTAATATATTGGACGAAGCAACATTTGTGCTCTCTGAATTTGAGACCGATAAGTTTGAAAATAAAAATCAATAACAAAAAAATAAATAAAAATAGTGTCAAGTCATGAATGGCGGGTCTTATGTCTTCAATGAAATATGTATTACATAGCGGATGGATACAACTTGTCGGCAAATATAGTTTAATCGTCAGGATATTATCACGATATAAAAAATCTTTTAAAAATTTAATTTAATGATTTAAATACAATTAAAAATGTTTGTTGATGGATCAAATATGGATTTAAATTAAAATACAGCTTGCTCAAAAAACTGTAGTAGCACAAATTAATTACTTTTAAGAATGAAATTATGTATTGTAAAAAGTAATTGATTTAAGAAGTACTGAAGAGCTATTTTGCTCATTGTGGCGTAATATACGATTTCTAATAATTAATATTTTTGAATTAAATAGATAAATAAATAAATAAAATACAATCCAAATTGCAGTCGAATTGGTTCGTTATAACTCGGTATAATAATTCATATTTTTAAAAGTATACATAAGCACAGTATATTTCCAATTTCCATAGTTCTTATAGTAGTTTTATTAAATTCTTCTATTAGTTTCCATTTCGTATGACAACTTAACTTTTAACATTTTTAACACTTTAAATTTTTGAATATTAACCGAACAAAATATAAATCTAAATTAATTCGCATAAATTTGGTAGGGAATAAATTCGAAAAGGGACAATGTTTTTTGATCAAGCTGTAACAAAATATTTTGACTATTAATAAATCATATTTATTTTGTATTTTCAACAGAATGATGGCTCCGAATCGTACTATTCTAACCCGTGTTTCTTTCAGCAACATTTTGATTATGTATTTTGAAACTCTCAGATTTATACTTACTATTACTATAGTTACTCATAGATTTATAGTTATATATACTTTCTATTACTATAGTTACTTCGAATAATATAAATTGTGTTACTATTATACTACAAGTTACTTCGAATACATTTAATTTGATATATATTTATACTAACTCTAATGTAACATATTAAATATCAAAATTGAATTCAATGTGAAATATTTAAGTTGACTTGTAATGATATAGGTCAACATTCAGTAACATTATTATTGTATCTTGAGCTAGAAGAGTAGGGGACAACTAATTCTAATTATTTTTCTTCTTTATTTGCTGCCTATTCACTTCTCAATGTTTTAATTCAGCGATCTAAATGAGCATAGAACAATTTAATTAAAATTGATGTAACATCAACGAAATATAAAAATATTCTATTTTAAATTAGGAATGATTCCAAATCTTACATTTATATTGTAACTCAATCTTCTCTAATATATGAAGATATATTTATAACTCAACTCTGCTCAACTCAAGTTTTCAGTTTATAATAGCAAGTTGAGCTAAACTACAACCAAAGCAAGTAAATTCATTTTCTTTATTCTAATTCTAACTTAGTTTTTATAATTATAATTAATGAATTTATAATTTAATTTATAATATTTTATTTTAATAACATACATAATTAAATTTTCTTTCAATGACAACCAATTTCCCATATAAATATAGTATAGACTTGGGCCCTCGAATTTGTTCAAAGATAGTTAGGTCATTGATTATTAAACATCAGTTTTTTTATATATGTATAAACAAAATTAATTTAAACTAAATATCAAAATTTGAATCTAAATTAACAAATTTCTATAAAATCTATTTAATAATTTACAATATTATAATATACAAAATTTACATTTTCAAATAATAAATTTGAATTATTTATGAATATTATAAAATGATTTTGCCATTTAAAGAAAACGTTGCCATTTAAAAAGTTTAAATTAAATTTAAATAACAAAATGATTTTTACCAAACAATCGACTATTTTTCATCTTATCTTATCGCTTTAATTTTTAAATATATTTTTGACTAAATAAAAATTAAATAAATTTAAAAATAATCGATTTTAAATATTAATAAAAAAAAAACTAAAAACCACACCTCATTTAGATAAGCAAAAAGTTTTTCTGAAAAGTTGCCCAATTTAAATAAAATTTCATAAATTTGGGACAAATCAATAACAATAAATTAGCATAAATGTTTCGTTTGTCGAAAATAAATAAAAATTATTTCTTGTCTTCCAAAAATATCTTGCAAAAAAAGAAATTGAAAAGAAAAATATCGAATAAAGTTTTTTAATGTACAAAAATTTAAAGTTATTTTTATGTTCAATCTTAAACGGAAATTGATAGGCAAATTGACTATTATATCAAATACAATTTTTAGATGGTATAACTAACTTTTCATATGTCGTTTTTTTGATAAATTATTTATATAGAGGAAGTCGGAAAAACCATTCGATATGTAAATATGTATATAAGAAATTTTCTATTTGACTATATAAAATGCAGAGGGTTAAAAGTTTTAACCCTTTTCTAGCCAAAGAAAATTTGTAAATCTTTTATTGTTGTATATAATGTTCGATAAAAGATTTTTAAGTTTTTATATATAAATAAATTTCCTTTTAATTTCTATTTATTGAATAAAATTTCTATTTGAAATTGGCCTAAAAGCAGTAATAAATCAAAAAAAAGTGGCAATAAAAAAAGAGTTTTAAATACTAAGGAATAAAATTGTCATAGGGAAAAATATTTAATGTAAAAAGGGAGGAAGCTTATAAAATTTTGGCAGTTGATTTTAATTTCTTGGTCAATTCACAGAAAAATAATTCCTGGAGAAAGTGGACTTATATAAGATTTACATTAAATTTGATGTAACATGAGCATTGGTTTGTGTTACCCAGTTTACGTAATACACAACAAAGCGTTATTCAAAACAATTATATAGTAATGCAATTTGGAACTGCAGGCGAGTTAAAATTGATAAAAAAAATGATATTTCAAAAAAATTATTAATATAAGTAGAACAGCAAAACCAGCGCTAAAAGCCCAGGACTTATAACAAATCAAATCGATTATGGAACTGTGTACACAAGGAATAATCAAGCTTGAAACCTAAAACCAACAATTTCTTGCATACTTGTATACTGAAGTGAGGCAGATGTTTTAGTAAAAATTAAGACTGAGCCTCAAATACGTTAAAAAATACCTAGGTCCGCCACTCTGAAGAATTAGTATGATACGGTTTTGAGGGGTTAACTGGGAAACTATTTAAAAAAAATAGAGCTCCTATTATTATTCAATAGAGCTCCTAGAATTCAGGAAGGAGCTAAAATTTTAGCAAGCTTTCTTAAAGGACAAGAAACTATCTAACTAAGTAGATATTAATATTCACCCATTTTACCTTATTAAAATCATTTTTTTATAAACTGTGTTTAGAGACTGTAAATAATAAATCTTGATTTTCATAACATCTTTTTTTCGGATAGGTCTTCAAAACTCAAAGTATTTGATTTCAAGATGGAGAGTGAGCTGTGTAAAGTGATATAACCAAGTTATAATAATATTGATTCAATAAGTTTCGATAAGTAAAATATCTTCTAAAATTTGCCACAAGCTAAATGGAAGTCTCCAGCAATAATCTGAACTTATCTGAAATAATATGAAATTTATGTTAGTTAATTATTTTGATAAAAAACCTTATAATAATCATTTTATTGCTGTACGATTATATCTAAAAATTACATTTCTATAGATAGTAGGCAGATTCATAAACTAAAGGATTCACACAGTCAGTCTAGGAATAGGACCATTGTACTATCATATTACCACCTCGAAAACTTTCATATCATACACGTCGCCAGAAACTTTTGGTTGCCAAACTTAGCCTCCTAGTTTGCGTAGTTCTTCAAAAAGTATAAACCGCAACAAATTTAACAGTGTAGATGCATGAGTGCAGCAGACAAAAAACTATATAGTAGAAAAGATCGCCAATTTCGGTTTTTGATAAGAGGTAAGAAGTATATAAAATTTTAATTCTTTGAGACCGAATGGTCACTCTATGACCCTACATACAGTATTAAAAAAAAACAATTTTAGGTTAAAAGTGAAAATAATTTCTAGTTAGATACACAAATTTAACGGATGTATCTAATAGATAATTAAATTTAAACTAAATTTCAATTAACTTTAATGTAATTTGTTATTTTTTTTTTTTTTTTAATTTTATTTTTATATAAATTTATTTATTATTTTTGTACAGTTTTTTTAAATTTATATATTTAAATATAAATTTATAGTTTTCATTGTTAATTGAAAAATATTTTTTGTGAAATCATAAATTTTGCTTTTGTTTTGTTGATTACATATTTGCTTCAGTAATTTTATTAATGTTAATTTTAAAGTTATGGGACGAGTTCCGACTACAAAACAAACCTAATTTAAGTGATCATTATGGAATACATTTCGGGGTTTTTCTTCTTTCAAAATTATATAATTTTGATAGTTTTATTAAAATAAAAATTACTATTTACCCATAGTTCACAAATAGGTTAAACTCATCAGCAAACTTTGGTTTTTCATAATATTAATTTCCATCTAAAGACCTCTTTTTCATCGAAATCAATATAGAGACGACAACATTAAATTCGTTGACAATCTTTGGTTGGACAACATTAATTTCGACAAAATTACAAAATTAATAACTAATCTAAGAAAATAATAAAAAAAATATTATTAATTTTGTCCAACAATTTAGAATAGATTTTAATCGTAAACAATATTTCCCCAATTATATAAATGAAAATGCGGTGAAGTGTATCAAAAATATGATGAAATTTTTTTACCCTGTTTTTAAGAAAATATTTTTTATGTTTTATAATTTACTTTTACAAAAAAATAAAATATAATGTAAAAAAAATATGTAAATGATTTTAAATGTTAGCACAAAACAGCAAAATTCTAAAGTGTCCGGTTTTCCGTTCGACTGAATTTTTTCGATAAAGTTTAAAAGATAAATAAATAAAAATTTTAATTATTGTAATTTTTGTGGTTGGAAAAACTTAACAATAATTTTTAAATTATTATTATTTATTAATTATTTATGTGTAGTGGCTAGTGTTAAGGTCAAATAATAATAAAAATATAGATTTAAATTTATGATATAATTAATTAAATATAAAAACATTAAATATGTGACCATATACCAGATATATTTTAGGGACATATTTTGATTGACAGTGAGGGTAGAATTAGAGTTTTGCACAAGAAAAATTAAGGTATAAAAAAGTTATAAATTTATGATTAGAAATCAAAAACACTAACTGAAACTGAGTCAAATTCGAGGCCTTTTTAGGTAATTTAACATTTCATTTTCCTATTATTTGTCTGCGCGAAAGGATAATGAAAAAGTGCTTAATCAAACTGACAGTTAATATATGGCACCATACTGTTTTTAATATTTTGATAAGTCAAGGGATAATAAAATATACCTTAATATATTAATTTATAATGAAGTCCTGCTTATTATTACAATGCAATTTTACGTAATGTAAATAATGTTTTAAGAGTTAGTCATCAGAAAATTGACAGGGTCATTATTACTACTGGTATTTAAAAAGTATTAAGTAAACATATTTAACTGACAAAGGTTGCATTGAATAAATCTGGAATGAGAGTGTTAATTGAGAAATAGAGTAATGACTTGGAATTCCTAATCAAAAGAATCTAAAATGTTTTTAGGAAATATTCGTCATTTGTTAATTTTTGAAAGTGACTCCAATGATTTGGATTATGTAGAATCAACCGGTGAAGTGACTAATATTCAAAAAAGTTATTATTTTGTGGAAGTCTGCCAAGGATATAAAAAAAATGGAAAGCCTGCGTTGAAACCTTATTAGCTTTAACTTGGGAGGGAATAGTGGAAGAAAAGATTATGTTCGTAGGAAATGATTAGGTATGTCAAAAGTGTAGTGCTTATTGCTGTATCGTCTGTGCGGTGCGGTTATCATTAAATACCATTTAAATTTACAGCTGAAATATTAAATTTTCCTGTCATCTCCTATTTTGTCATGATTAATTTGATTATTTACTTAAATTAATTGAATTTCGACCTTCAAATAGACAAATAAAAAATAGAACTTCCAATACAAAAACTTATAGCTACTTCTATTAATTTCCTTTATATCATAAATTCTATGTACAACATTAAAATAACTGATTTATTTACAAACTAATTACAAAAGCGAATTTTTAAATTGCATACCATTTAAATTGTTAACGAACTAATTAACTTCAATTCATATGGAAATAAACACCAACATCACAACAAAAAATATGTTTTGAATCGAAGCGCAAACTGAACATATGTAAATTTATTTACCTGGGCTTTTAACCAAAGTAAACACGTACAATGGAATTCTTTATATAGTTAGATAGAAGTTCATGAGTGCAGAAAATCTGTGCAAAAATAATGCATGCAGCAGTTAAGTATTCAGTATGAATTTAAATGTAATAAAACAAAAAGAATTTTTGAATGAAAATAATATTTCTACCTATAATTACACCAATTCTGAAATATATGAAGAATTATGATTATCGTATATGAAATTCCATTTAATACGATAATAATTATTGGTCCAAAAATTATAGAAAATAATTTTCTGATTTTAATTGACAATTCAAAATGTAAGATGTTGAAGTGAACCCTCTATTACTGTATACTTTTTCAAAAGTTGTCTACAACTCAACTAGCTTACTGAAATATATTTAATTTCTAACAAATATCAAATATAATATTCCAATTTTTATAATGACATCAGAAAATTACAAAAAAAATTATGAATTTAATAACATAATTTAATAGTTTTAACTGCTACAATAATTCCAATAAATGATGAGTACATAATTTGACAAATCACGATAAAAATCAAATCAAATAAAATAATCACTGTGGCCGCCTAACGAAATAAATATTTTATAACCCATAAAATTATTATCCATTTATAAAAATTCATAATTTCGTCTATTACAAAAATATGGGGTTGACTGTCAAATAAGGGAACACAAAAATAGGGGATAAAGAAAGAATTTGATTGCATGCAATAATAAAATGTGATGAAACGTTCTTCTTTAAAATAATTTTTTTTTAAATCATAACAAATCAATCGATTTGATATGAAATTTATAGACATAATTTTTGAATAAATATTTTTTGTTTTGTCTATTGAACTTCTAAATGCGCATGATTATGACTTGAAGAATAATGGCTTACCGAAATATTATATAGGATTTGGAATAGGGGAGATTCCGGAATTATAATAAATATAAATTTATTATAACAATAAAATTTTAAAATTTATATATTATTTGGTTACTAAACCAACATAAAAGCCACTAACCACTCACGCTATGTCAAATTACCAGAAATAATTGCAATACAGAAAAATATGAGAAAAGTTATTATGCTATTTTGGTATGATATTTAGATTTCTGAAATGATATTTATAGTAATTATTTCAAATACCATAAGAGATGGAGCGTAAACTCCATACTGGGAAGCGGGTTGATGATTTTGTACATATGAAGTTAAAGTATTCGACAGGTTATGAGAGTATTCGTTCTATAGATATTCTTTCAAATAGCTTTTGGTAAAGAATCTTCAAAGATGAACTACAAAACATATAGCTATAAGTATCATAGCGTAATACATCACAAATATCGAATAGTCTACATCAATAATTCAATAAATCATTTTGAATTTGATCTATCTTCACTCAATCACAAATGATTAAAATCAATTACACATCTCTAAAGTGCCAACAGCAGGATTTGAGGTAATTACTGCTGTAATAAAGTATAGAAAACGCAAATCTTTATTTCATTTAGTGAATTTATGATAATTTACCAAATTACAATGACATTTACTTGTTTTCTCGATGAACAGAGGTAAATAAATGTTCATCTGCTGGGTAATAAGTTGGTACAGTTCATCTACTCTTTGAATTATCATCCAAACAAAATTAGCAATTAGCATAATTATTAGCAATAGACAAGCTATTGCCTGGAAAAGGTTGAAAAACTTCGGTAAAAGAGATTTTCTATACAAAATATGAAAAGCATAGGTCGTAGAATGATTCGGAACTTAGAAGTCTACAGTTCAGCCGACAAAGTTTTAATCTTCAAAGATGTATAACAAAATGATAATCAAATCGACGCTAAATTCAATTTATCACAACTTTACATAAATATGGTTAGTCTTATAAATGTCACCACTACTACTAAAATTTATTTAATTACCTTCTCAAAATTATATAGTAATGAATTTTCTGTAAATCTGTTAAATATTTATAGAAATTATTATCCATTAAAATATATTTTATTCATTTTTATTCAGTTAAGTTAAAAAAACAAAAAATCTTTATACATCACACGATTATTAATAAATGCGCGATTCAGCAAAGTTAATAGCTATTAATTTTCTTTTTAATTTTATCCATTTATAATACAATTCTTTTATTTTTGTATAATAATTTTTATTATAATGGCGGAAATTGTTAATGACGATAAAAATAATGGAAAATTTAGCAAATATAAAAAAAAAACTATTAATGTTAAAATATACTCTAAAAAGTCTTATCAACGAACTGAATAAATTGCACTAAAAAAAAAACATGTGTTCTTGTCTGATGGTAATTGAAATATATTTACTACTGTGAGGTTCACTCTAAAAAAAAAAACACATTTGAATTTGAACAGGTGCGCTGATGGTTAGGCATTGCTTTCGTTTAAAATAATTATTTTTTCCTGGACAGGTATGGTAAGATCCGTAACTATCATTAGTTTTAGTTGAACACATAATTTTTATGTATTTACCAGGATTAACGATTGATGGTTGTGAATTTTAGAATACCTATACCCAGTTTTGGATAGTTTCTTTCTCCAAAATATCGTTTACGATATGATTTTAATCAAATTTATTCTATTAGTTTAACATTTCGCTTGTGACATTGCTTCGGATATTAAATATAGACGTTTAGGTTCAAAAAGTGGTGAAATAATTGATTTTTAAGGCTATTTTAAGGGGAATAAATTAAATTTTACGGTAACGTTCCATCCGTATGACCAGGTTCGCAAATATAGTTAATTTTTAAATGTTTATTTGACATAGTAAATGTCTTCTTAATATTTTGGAATAGACCCATCATTTTAAATTTCGAATAATTTAAAGTTTATCCAAAGCCCATCGAATAGAATAAAATTCATATAAGCAAATTTCGATTTTAATATTCTACAAAATTAAAATATTTACTGGAATTTTTTACATATGGTTTATAACTATAAAGGTCACTCACAAAAGTCCATGAAATTACTGCTTAGTATATTTTTTTGGTCCGGTTTTCTGAAGCTAATTGAATATAATATTGTAATTGTCCATTTTATCAAACCATATCGAAAATATGAAACTCATAAAACAGACTAAACCACTAAACCATTTCGTCATAAATTATTGGCAAGACGTTTCCAGTTTTCGACAATTTTAGCCGGCAATGGGTTAAAATTTTTATTAATTATATTACTCAATTTTGGTGGACTTTTCATGCGTTGTAATGTAATAATTATTCCCGAGGAATTTCCTTATTATAAACGTTCTTGCCTGTCAATAAATATAAATACTTTGTCTTATGTTAAACAAAGTCATTTTTAACAGAATTAAAATATATTAATTTTATTTTTATTTTGTAAAATTAATTATTATATTATAAATTACTAAAAATTTTCTGGTTAATAATTTTCAGTTTTCATTGCATGTTTTGCAAAATAATTTTTAAAATGTAAAAATTAATTCTGCTTTTTTTGTTATCGTAAAATGAATGATTTTTCATGTTAATTTTAAACTATATTTAAAAATTTATATATAAATAGTTAAATAAAGAAAATACAATGTTGCCATAATATATTTTAAAGATTTAATCAAATGAAGAATTCTGTGCGGGAATTAAATTTAATTAAAATTTTTAAAAATATATTAAATTGGTTTGGAACAATTGAAATTTCATAAGTTATTGCAGAGATTTAATATAGTTTATTAGTATTTTACAAAGTAAGTAGACTTAAATTACTTAAATTCTGTAATTTATACAATAAATAAACATGATTTTAATTTTAAGACCCTTTTTAATTATCAGTTAAATATTAAATTATGATAATTATATGTTTTCTGTAACCTTTTAATGTAGTATTCAAGAAATTTTCAATTAATTTATAATTTATTGGTTGCGGATTCGTTGCTGTAGCAATCTCTACAATTACTGCTTGAATTTGTTTAAGTTACAATACATTTTAATACAATATCCTTTCAATTAGAGATGGAAACCAATTTCTTTTCTTGCTGTAGTTAGTTTTTGTAGCAATATTGCTTGTGAAGTTTTGGTTTTGATTTTCAAAATATTAAATTTTTAGTTTTGAAGAAATTATTTATAATAAAAAAACTTATTTAATTAATTTCTTTGTAATTTCAAATTGTAATTAATAGTTAAACAAAGCGTAACGAAATCTCCTTTTAAATATATAAGTGCATTCCAAATTCTGAACAAAAACTAATAATTTGCTAATAACATTTAGATTTAGATAGTTCAGCGATAATTTCAAAACTCGTTCGGTTTTAGTTTGATTTTAGTCAACACGGGTTTCCCATTCGGTTCACAACTGGTGTCCAGCTCTGCTTTCAATACACGAGACGTTATTGAAACGTATTTTCCCTTTTATTATAGCTATAGTTGGTCCAGATCCAGAACTAATTTTTAAATAATCTATTTTTCATTTCAATTAGTATGAATTTTAATTCAACGTCAAGTATTTATTGAATTTTAAATCTCCACTTTTCAGAATAAATACAGAAGGAACTGAAATTGGTGATTGACCAGAATACCACAGTGGTGTTTGTGGTAATACTCGTATGATATATCACGATATTTCTGGTATACTGAGTTGAAAATATATGGATATTTTCTTGGTTGAAGCCTCTTTTTCGAATTACAAGAATTCCAATTCATTTTCTGGTTCGATCTTCAAAAAAAAAATCAACTTCAACTTCATAATTACTCAACATACAAATCTTATATGTGTACACTTGTAATATAAAGATTGTCGCAATAGCAAAAACCCTGAGATTTTAAACAAATGTCAGATTTAGAAATAATTATCGACGGCCCCGATACGTGGCACACCCCTGATTCGCAATTAGTATTATAGTGTATTTAATATATTAAAAATACTATATCACTATATAGTTCTACCTGTAGTGATAATTAAATTGCTCTTTCACGGTTCGTTAAAGATGACAATTTTTAATTTAAGTTCGTATATCTATGCATTTTATATTATTTTATAATTAGTTTTATTTTTTAAATTCTTGTGTAAAATTATTTTATATTTTGTTATTGTGTTTCGTATCATATAATCTGATTTAAAAAAAATAAAATAATTTAATTATATTAAAAGTTATCATAATTAATTGAATTCCAACTATAGAAAAAATCGTTTTAATAAATTCAGCATTCGAAAATATTTATTAAATCTGATTTAATATTTGTATTAATTATATGACTTTAATAATTATTAATTCAAAATATTTTAAAATTTATTTGGAAAATTTAAACTTATAATGAAGATTTTTCAATAAAATAGTGTGTTTCTATTTGGTTAGGAACTTTTTACTTTTACCCTAATATTCAATGTTTTTTCATAGATTGTTTGCCCTTGCATTGAACATGTTTGACAATTTCCTAAAGGTGAATTGTTTCCCACCAAAAAGAATTAAATTTATTTAGGTATATAAATATTAATTTTCTTAAGCAGATTTATAGGTCAATAGAAGTCAATTTGTATTTTTGAGAAATTAATACTGAAAGAAGATTAAATTTCATATATTTCTGGTGTGTAACTTATCCTCAATTGCAAATTTTGAAATATATTTTATTAACATCTATAATAAGCTAGGATTCTCTTCTAAATCCCTTGCAAGCCAAATTAATCAAAGTAAAAAAAATGAATTAAGGTAGTAAATATAAAATTTAATTTATGTATCAATAGATAGATTCTTACCATCACAGAACATATCCAGATGCAGGAATATTAATGATTATCTTTCTACTCCTCAATATCAGAAATTATTTGTCCATTATTGGTGGCAGTATTAACTAATAATACATTTCATATAATACTTCTCGAAAATATTATTTTTTAGCCAAAACTGATTTAGTTTTCAATTTCTAGGAAATTTTACTAGATTTCAATTTATATGCAAATTACGCACAGTAAAAATATTGTAACGACGTCGGGAAAAATCATATTTTCTGATTACTTATAGAACCGACAGTATAAATATTAATCCAGTTTAATAATTCACATTTTTCAGCGTACTTCAAGAGAGAGTAAAACTTTTCAAATACAACCGTACAAACCACAATGAAATCAAACTGCACACAATAATAAAAGTATCTTAATAATACTGTCTCTTTCTAAATCTAAATAAAACACATTAAATCGCTATAAATATTTTCCGATTTTCCCCATCAGAGAAAATACAAAGAACTGTTAATTTATTCTCTTTTTAAATCGAATGAAAAAAAAAATCGAAGAGCTGAGCATAATACAACATAAAAACCTGTTCATGTTGAATACACTTTTATTTTGTATCTATCAGATACAACAGAGGATTGGGGACATTTTAACGTACAGTAGTTTTTTCGCCAACATTATAAACACATATTCATACAAAATAAAAGAAGGTCATTTGTAGCCAATCAGATTTTGTTTAAGTTTGACATTTGTTTCTGTACTAAACTGAAACATTTTATCTTCGGAAAGAGCCTAGTTTTTAGAGATAAGAGATTTGAAAATGTGAAGGGTGTGTGTAATTGAGGTGCAAACTTTCAAACTGGAATAACTAAAGTATAAATGTTAGTATTAGTATTAGTAGAGAGAGAATTGAGAGAGAATTTAAGTCATGCGTTTTAAAATAGGCGTGCTAATTTTCCTGACGTCATCATGAAAGATGCTATAAAAATTATGGTTTTTTGACGATTATATTTGAGAAAGATTAAAGGAATATTAATAAACTGTGTAATAGCGAAATAATGTTTTATATATTTTATATTAATTTTTAATGTATTTAGCATCAAGTACTTTTTTTTTTTTTGCTGAATGTGTCCAAAACTATAATAGGCTATAATAAAACTGATGCATTTGTAAATTTTGCAATGACAAAATATATTAAAAATGGCGAACATTTATAACTGGAGTGTATAACTTACAAATATTGAAAAAAAAATAGTAATTTGATAAATATTTTGTATCGGATTTGAGGTAAGTTTGATGGTTTAGGAATTTCAAAAATTGATGCAATAAAGATTTCAATTTTTGAGTACCGCATAAACTTTTTAGCAAGCATATTGACCTTGAGCATTGAGCATATAATAATGTTTCTTTATGCAATTGAACTCATAAATATAATAAATTTTTGGACAGATCACTGCACTACCACATATTTTCTGAGAATGGTATTTAGTTCATTCAAAATACATTGAAAAATTTGAAAATTAATTCTGTACATTTATTTAAAATTTAACTATATTTTCTCTACTTAACTTTTTAAAAAATCGTTTAATTATTTTAGATTATCTAATTTAATTAGATTATAAAAACTGTTGGATGAAATTAATTCTCAAGAATAACTACCAACTGCGCTCGCCTTGAGGAAATGTGTTTACTATTTTGTGGTCCCGATCCCGAATAAAATTGAAATTCTGAATAAATCTGAGAAGCAAAATACTTCGTTTAGCAATTCATTATTGACCTAAAGCTCCGATATGTTCAGAAATTCATCTTCACTAAAAAACAACAAATTGAAGTAGGCAAAAATGTCCTGATAAAATAAAATTCATAATTTCTACGGTTAAGATAGTTTCGTCAGTAATTTGATTGAAGTGTGGTGAATTCTGTTTTTTTTTCTTATTCCTCTTTTAGCCATTTGTTAATACTGTTTTTTTTGAGGAACTAAATGGAATTGTATCGGATATAGAAAAATAAAGTTTGAATAAAAATATTGCCTCATCAATCTGAGTTCCCTGAATGGTCCCTGAATAATTGTGGGTATATCCACATGAGTATGACGATATTTTTATTCGATATTTTCTTTGATTCTTGGATAAACTCATGTCTGAATTTTACAACTACGGTGCCAACAGGAAATAATACTTTTATCACCCGATAATTGTATAGGTTAAAAATATAACATTCTGATGGGGTAGAGTCGAACATCTGAAAAAATACTTTTTACTTAAGTAATTGAGGAATACTCACGTCAAGAATGGAACATCAGTAACGTATCAGTTTATACAGATCAGTAGCGTGGAGTTTAATTTTGAACTAAGCTCAGATGCACATCGTACTGTAGAGCCAGATAATTAAGTGAATCAGTGAACCAAATTAAGCAGTTTGATTTAAAACATGGATCATTTTAATAAAAATATTTATATACCTATACATAATATCTGATTACAAAGGTTGATATATGAAATGATGAAAATAATTTGATTTTGTATGGCTACTTTTTTAATAGAAAAAAAAATGTTTAAATAAACTTAATGGAAAGTCCTTTTTCATTTCAAATTAACAATTTTTTTTTTATGAATTCCAAATGTACAGAAACAAATTATAAAATCATTTATATTTATATATAATATTTTTTTTTTTTTAATTTTAACTCCTTCTGAACAAGTGAGGTGCTTGTAAAAGCAACTCGATTTTCTTTTTTTCTTTTTTATATTTTAATTTAAAGGGTTAAAAGCAATTTTTTTTCCGCGCTTTGGAAAATAATAAATTCGTTTAAAAAAAAGGGTGCAATAAAAAATTGTTGGAATGGTTTAACACTGATTTTTTTCCAGTTCCTCTCGTAGCGATGGCGATGAAATTTAAAATACTTTTCACTGTTTTAATTAAGTTCCCAACTTAATCAACGATTTTTTTTTTTTTGCATAACGAAATAAATAAAAAAAAAAGTTAATTAAAGGAATTTAATATTTTTTTGTTGTTGATGATGGACATCAAAAGAATGGAGGTGGTTGGTGGTTGGGCAAATCTTTGTACTTTATATAGTACATATAGAGGACAAGGTTTTTAAATAGGATTATGCGGAAAAGTAATAAAAAACAAATTTTAAAGTTGGATGCCATCCAAAAACTCATTTAAAGTTTTTTGAGTGGACTGAGAGACAAAAATTATCTAAAATGATAAATCAACATGAATTAATATAGTGAAGATTAATTCTTTGGATTCTGTGGATGTTTTCTTAAATTCTTAAATATATTTTCATATATAGAATAATTAATATATTTAAATTCTTTGTTAACAAACTATAAAATTGCAATAAACTTTGAAAAATCTTTTATTTTCTGCCAACTTGCGTTTTTTAAAAACCTTAACAGATTCATGATTCTTTGGCCCGGACAACCATAAAGCATATGACTGATATTTTCCTCTACAGCTGCATATCATGGCCATTTTGCTCACCATTAGCCGCAAATCGTTCCTTATTAAAAGTATCCTTGTGTTTTTAAGATTCCGCTCTGGCCAATGACTTTTGTTGTGACTTATTTTCCTTTACTTTCTTCGCTGTAATTTAATCAATCTCATTCATTAATATCTCTTTAAATGTGAGATTACATTGATCACCTAATTCAACATTTATTATTATATCCTTTCATTGATAGATCGTCAGTAATTGAGGTAATTGTATGGTTAGCACAAATCTGTGTTTTTATCGCTTTTTTCGTATCTGAACTGTAGAGTAGATCATCATATCATTACAATGCCATTTCACGAAAGGACTAAATTACTTAAAGAAAGTCCTAATCACTCAAAAAGTTACCATTCCATCATATGAGATTGGACAAAAATCACACATTATAAAACTCAATATTCACAGTGTACAATCCAAGTCAACACACTGTAAAAAAATCTCTACATTTCGTATCTACACTTTAAATAAAAAAAAATTGTCACTTATTGTCTTTTAAATCTTATTCCAAATTAACACTACAAATTTCACCTTTTGTTAAAAGTTAATTATATGAAACAATAAAAAGGAAATTTACGTAGTAATTTAAATTTAACTATGAAATCGTCATGAACCTACTAATATATAATTTTATTATTAATTTTAATTTATCTTTTATCTCGGTTTCATATTTCTTATAATAGTTGGAAACCGTTAAAAAAAAAGTTCTTTTTATCTAATTAAATCTTTAAAAATTTATAAATAATATACTGTCAAAATAGAAATTCGGTTAATTCACGACACAAACGAAAAAAGAATTTGGTAATTATTATTATCTTTATATGTTGCGATCAAAAAGTAAATTGAAAATATAATTCAATTTTCAATTATAATTCATTTAGACAACTCTTCAGTGATTAACTCGAGGTTCACAATAAGATTTTTCCATTTTGCAAGCAGTATTGGATGTATAAAACGAGTGAGACGAGCTACAACTCAACATTTTAATAAGCCACCTAATTTAACGAGTTTTTCTTCAAATTCACAAATATTTCCGCATTTGCGGTGCGTTAAAACATATTCACCGAAATATCTACAACGAAGTTGCATGAATGACAACTGCATGACATGACCTTAGAGTAGAGTAGAGTTCTATATACTCTAAGGACATGACAGCCTCTTTATATGCAAATTTATTGAAGATTGTATCGTCGTTACAATATCCATTATTGTTATTCACCAACAGTTCTAATTCTGTCCTATTGCTTAGGCATTTTTGAATTCTCCGGTTGGAGTTAGTATTAAGTGTTAATAAAATTATATACATTTTTAGTGTAACATTAAATATTTGCCCGTAATATAAAATTTCCCAAAAAAAAAAAGTGTCATTTGATTTTGTGTAAAAGGTTTCATTATAATTTTTTTTAATGAAGTCATCAAAATCTTTTATAATTCTATGTAAGAATCGCCACACAATAATAGATACCTTAAAGTTTTAACATATCACACACATAAAAGTCATAGAAGTGGAAAATATTATATTTCTAGCAGTTAATTATACTGAAATATAGTGACATTTTTACTGTTGATGATGGCTAGTTTTTTAGACCGAAAACACTTTTTTATTTAGTTTTTTCTTTTTTTCTTTTTGGGTTTATGCTGGAAGTTATTTTAATGTAATACCACATAATTAATAATTTAAATTAAATAGTAAAGATGAAATCTTTTTAGTTACTCATGGGAAGCATTAAAATTATACTAATGTAAACTGTTGTCATATAATATTAACCAATAAATATTACGCGATGTAGACAATTAAATATAATATAAAATGACATTTATTAATCGTAATAAAACCATAAAAATTTCATGGAATTATAATTAACAAAATATATTTTTTTTTTAATATAAAAAAAAGAAAATATTTTGGGGAAAATAATTTTTATTAATTTAACCAAGAAATTCTTTATATTTTTATTAAAGAAATAATAAAAATTTATATAAAATTTTATAATTTTTATTAACAACATTTCCAATCATTGTTGGCCATCTGTTAAAGTTATCATTTTTGCTCATAATTATCAATTATAGATTTATAGGTAACTGAAAAGTTCTAATTCAATTAAAAATCTACTTCAATTTTAATGATGGGAACAAAACAGAAACAATTATGAAGGTAACCTGAAATTATTGCAGTGCTCTAGTCTCTAGTAATCATAATTTTTTTTTTTTAAAAAAAACTACATTTTATTATAATTAACAATGAGCAATGAAAATTAATTCGTCACGAAATTTTGGAAACGCTCAGTATAAAATTGGATCAAAGAAAGGATCGAAAATGTAATATGGAACAGCAGGAACGGAAGTAAATAGTTTTCTTTTAATTGTTTAACAATGCTAAACCTTTTTTTGTAATGTTTTAAACTAAAATAACGTTACAGTAAAGCGTAAAATTTAATATTTATTAGAAAACTTTACCTTTATTAAATGATGTGTGTAATAATCAACATTTCGTGGAACAATATTTTTATATTATTTAAAAATTAGAGATATTTGAAGCTAGCTCTTTGATTTCCATTCTAAATGAAGACTAAAAAGCGTCAAATATTTTATCTTTACTTATTAATTTCTAAAGTTTTAAGTCAAGTTACAAAATTATTTGATTTTACGTTTAAATATTCAAATATCAAATATATATTTTCTTATCTATGAGAAGAAAATTGTCACATGACAAAACCTTTTTACGAATCATGCTTCATGCTGCTAATACGGGTCTTACTTTGCAAAGGAAGCGAAGACGAGGAGGAACCTTTCTTAGAACATCTTCTGTGACTGTACAACCTCTAGAATCTAGATCTAGAAGATCACGTAACTTGAATCCTATTTTTTAAATAATCTGTTAGCAACAGACGAGAGAAAGACGCGGAGAAAGTTTCATAAGAAGGTGGTATTGATTGATATGATGTAGGGACAAGGGCTTTAGCACCAATGGAAAATAACAACTGACCCATAAGTGGCTATTTACCAGCCAACGAACCAAAAACAAAATCCTTGTCAAAAATTTAACGAAAAATCTAATGAATTCGAGTTGTTTTTACATTATGTAATTATATTTTTTTTAACACATTCTTTTAATATAATTGAAAATTAAAATAATATTTACCATTTCCTACATCATTTCTGCAATATATAAAATCCAATTAAATTATTTCTGTTATAGATGACAATCGTATTTTCAAAATTTAAAAAATGTATCTTGGTATGCAGATCAGATATCCCAAGAAAAATTACATTTGAATAATATTTTCTCAATTTTCATCATCACATTTGACTTCTTTCAACTCGCAATGGAATTCGATTTACATATAAAATAATCTTAGTAGAGTTTATCTATGAGTAACAAAAATTATAATTTTCAAAAAAAAAAAAAATATACAGGGTGTTTGGAATATTATAAATAAGATTTTTTAGATCCTTGTGAACCACTATAAAATTTTCCTAGAGCATTGTAATCAAAACATTGTATCTAATGGTGAAGGGTCTACTTCAACACACTCTTATGTCCAAGGGGTTTAATTTTGGTTAATTTGGGTTATTTCAGTGAGGTTTTAACAAACATAGATTCAATTATAACTTCTAGTTTTAGTCTATACCTAAATCATTCGAAGTATTATTATGTTAATACGTTTATTATCGAATAAGGACTATATTATTCTCGTCCGTATTGCCAGTTATTTATACAACAAATTATATGTAAATGGTATTTTTCCGAAGAAATATTTTTTTAGTCATATTTTAGGTGCGCCTTAATATTATCTTCCATTTTTTTCATCACGACCTCGATTTATGATGTTGTGGATACATTCCAAAAGCTTATTTTCTAGGTTAATTATTATCACTTGGTATCGGACGAGGCACGAGACAATTTAAAATTTCTTTTGAAAGAATTTAATGATATGATATTGGGCATGTATCACGTGTATGAAAGTAAAACAAACGTCATTTGAAATACGTTTAAATTGGATATAAGGAAATATAAAGTTTTGTAAAATTATGTAAACTAAACTTAATAAGCTATTTAAATAATATCAATACAATAATATCATTACTGATACAAATCAGTAAAATACAAAAATGAAATTCGAAAGATCATACCATTAAGTTCTTTATAATATGGGTACAAATTTTGTAGCTAGACGTTACGAGTTAGCCTTATTTAGTTTATCTAGATTTATTACTTTTAAATTAGAAAATTATTATTGAATAATTTGTTTAACATTTCTCACTGAATTAACTTTTTTAAACACACTGTACCTCCTCAAACTGTATTGAAGATATATAGATTGATTTTTTGGTTAGGAGAGTCATGGAATATCCTTTTCACAGAATTATCGCACGAGTGTCAAACACCCTGTATGTAAATATATATATTATATAAATTCTATGCATAAAATCTTATGATTATTGTATGTTAAGATGAAAGGCGGAAAATTCTCCAAACAATAATTAGATGTAAAATCATTGGAAATTCATATTGGAAATGTTTTAACACTCACGATATTTATATTTCAAACGATAAAAAGGATTTTTTTGTATATATATTAGAACATAAAATTGTGTAAGGGAAATAAGTTCCATTTGATATGCAAAGGATATGTAAAAACAAATTATTTATTGCGAAAAAATATAAAAAATAGTTGCAGTCGTAGAAAAGTTCTTCCTTTTTGTATTATTCAAACTCTAATTTAAAAAAAAATATTTTATTTGAATAGATAATTTTAGAATCAATCCATTTTCACACCACTGTAACATTGGTGATTTCAGATTTTGCCCTTAAGTCCTTCAATTTGACATTATTGTTTGGAGGTGGAACGATTTTATAAAGGACACTAAATAAATATATTTTCATTGTTATTTGGTGTTTAACCCTGAAAATATTTTAAAAATTGTATGAGTTTTGCAGGTCCGTTAACCTACTGGCTCATGAATCGTATCATAATTTGTACAAATTTGCACAGCTATTTAAAAATTGGTGGGTACAGATCTTATTCATTTCCAAATCCGAGAAAATGCGAACATCCTTGAAGGTTCTTAGGCAACGTTCCAAAAACATGTTTTATAAGTTGTACTATACAATTAATTGAAAGATGGCCTCATAAAATATGGTTAAAATCCAACTTCGGATTCTTTACTCCACCCGACACGACACGGTTAACAAAATTTTACTTTCGTTTTCCTTGACCAACTTGGGACATGGATGCTTTGGATATATCGAACTCAAAGAAAATACAAAATCTTATTAGAATATGTTACGAATTTTCGACTCCTTCACAAAGCATTTTATTCCATTTGGATAGAAGTACAAAATTAAATAAAAATATTATATAAAATTTGAATTTATGATGAATTTAATAATGCATTATTTTTTTTTATTTTCTTGTATATGTGCAAAATATTTCAGGAATTTTACACTTTTTGCATAATTAAATCAAAAATCAAATTCAGTTAAAATGGAAAACATATTTTTATTTTTGCTGTAAAATCTTTTTTAGAATTTTATTATGAGATATTTATAGTTCCAATTCCAAATAATTTTCCTTGTAGGCAAGTTTTTATAAGCTTTAAAGTCTCTAAGCTAATAATTATTCATGGGCTGGGAATAAAACTAAAAATTACTTTACAAGATTTGCTGACGATTGTCGTTCATAGTTGAATGAATAAAATTTATATGCATAAATTCAAATTTTTATTTAATATAAAATAATTTAGGGTAGCCGAAAATACGGAGTTTGTAAAAAGTGCAGTTTTTTGTAAAACGCAGATCACGAAGAAAAACTGTGTTTAAATAAATTGCTAATTTTACAACATGGAAACGAAATTCAGAGATGGATTCAGTCACATGAGCGGAAGCAGAAATGTAGGACAATGGACAACCAAAAAAATACAAGGATAAGAATTTTCGGAATCAGCACATTCGTACGTAAAAGTTCAATTTTTTCAACTGTTTATTCCATTACAAAAATTCGTAGTTATTCCATAAACCATAACTCTTCGTAAAAACTCAAATATTATTTAAAGAAAGTAAAATACAAAACTGAAATGAAATGATATTAAATAAAAAAAAGATTTTTAACTCTTGAAACTTAATTTGATCATATTTTCAAAAACAGAATAAAATTCTTCAAATTTTATTAATGTAATTTAAAATTTCTTTACTTAATATAATCGGAACATGAATTGATCAAAGCTTCAGCAATTCTATTTGAAGAACTTTATTTTCGGTTTCTCAAAGGTTCCACCACTAACAAAAAAACAAGATTATTTTTGTTAAAATATTCAAAATTCTAGATATCTTTTTAGATATTTTGAAGATTCTGATCTAAATCTATTTTTAAATCTCTTCTTTATGGGGCGTTAAACATTTCCGGTTAAGGTAATATTTAATAGACGCGGACAGCATTTTTATTAATAAGTTGAAAATCAAACGAAAAAAAAAAAAAATTTATACCTTAAATTGAATGTGGGCGTCCATCGACCAAAAATTTAAATCTAATTAAATTGATTTATAAAAAAATAAATTATATATTTATACTTTCAACAAAAAATATACAATATAATTTGAATTCTAATGATTACCTTAATATATTATTTTCAATTATATTTTGAATTAATTGAAAATAATTTCGAAATTCTTATATTGTAGTAATTGTGCACGTTCTTTTATAAGTTAACATAATTTTGGAAAAACAAAATTGATTATTAGCTGAACTCTCTCTTAAACCTTTCACATCAAGTCAACCTTTATTAAAATTAATGCTAAAATATTGTGATTGAATATAGACATTACTCAGACACTTTTCTAGCAATCAACTTTATTTATTCCGACAATTCATATTTAAAAATTTTGTTAGTTTCGATTTTTTTTATTTGTATTATGCTTCCAACTACTGATGAGGTTCCGAACCTAAGCATCGAAAATAAAATTTACTACAGACTACAGTACATCCAGCTAATTCATACTTTCTTAATGACCATAATCAGATTGACTAGCTTCAGTTCGCTTACTTCTAACAGGTTAAGGCTGGGATACATAGTTTCTATCAGTTCAGTTCGATGCGATTGAACTGGTTAAGTAGACTCAACACCTAGCTATCGATTGAAATCGATTAAATCATACTATAAATTTGAACTTTACTGAACGAATCGAAACTGAACCGATCGAAACTATGTGCCCACACTTTATTTACAAGTTCGATAATCTCTGTTATGTTTCAAATGATGACCAGTCAGTGACATATAAAGAAGTCCTTTTTGTGGTGCTGCTTAACTTTATGACTATGATTGCTATTTACTGTTTATTGCAGGAATCTCAGCTTGGATTATTCAACCTTATTCTGATGGCTAGATCACGATTATCGGACAATATCCATGTAGCATATCTTGGATTAATTTTCAAATCATAAGTTGAAATTTCGATTTCTATACTATTTTCGGAGTAAAATAAGTTCCATTTGATATGTATCATTTTCCACTGCTTTCTTGAGGTTTCAGGTACATTTTTCAATGTAGTTTAGTTAAGCAGAACCCACAATGCTATATACAACTTAAAAGTTTATCTAGACAGCTTGTCTAACTCATTTTTTTTCATTCATTTTAGATAGATTTTATGCTCTTAGATAGACTTCGAGAAATTCCTTAGGCTGTACTAGAAAAATTAGTACTCTAGAATTATTAATCAATAACTTTATAGCTATAGTTTATAGAATTTGTCCAAATAAATCGAAAGTTCTGATATATTCTTAATTCTCATCCTCATCCGTTCAAATTATCAAATACTTATTTATATGTACAAGCTAATATCAATTTTTTTTATGAACTCATTTACATATCTATTGCTCAATTAACTTTATCCCAAATATATACAACAACAACAAAATTAATAAAATATTAAGTATACCAACTTCCATCAAGACTGCAACAAAAAAATTTTATGTTCCATGGAGGATTTTATGTTCATCATCACCATCAAAAACACATTTAATCAATAAAAAGATACCGGCGAACAATATTTAAATAATATTACTAAAAAAAATAAAAAATAAAACTAACACTTTTTTTTTGACCATGTCATTTCATTCTTGCGGCTTGTATTTATTTCTTTAATGATCGTTCCAAATTAACAGACCTTTTAATTTCGGGTTTATCGTAACTTGTTATCTCTCACCTTAACTAGCTTAATTGAATAAATAAAAAAAAAAAAAAAAAATCTGTCCACAATTTAACAATATATCACATAATATATTTATCCTCCGCAAGCCTTTATTTTCTGTTGGATTCGATTTTGACCGGCTGGTCTCTCAGATCGAAGCAAAAATTTTTTGGTGGTGTTGTAATTCTTTTGAGGTTCATTAAAGCGCCACACTAAAAAAAATTTCATTGGTCGAGTTTAAGAATTTTTTTAAAGTGTTTCATTTCCTATTTTTTTTTTTTGTGTTTGATAAATAATGTAAGACGTTGTTTCATAAAAATTTAAATACAATAAATTTTTGTGGTCTTATCTTAAAGGCCGACTTTATTACATTTTAGTGATATAGAGAGGACAACAGAAAAAATAATACAAATATTTATATTTTAATATAAAAAAGGATTATAAATAAATGAAAAAAATCAAAGTAAAACCAAAACTTCAAAAAATATTCTTGAACCTAAAGAATAAAAAAAAAAGCGTTAAAACATTTTGTTTAACTAAATGGATATAAATTAGATCATAAAAATGGAATTTTATAGATTTTTTTTGTGGAAATGTTTTTTTAGTCAGTTTTGGACTATAATTAAAAATTCCTTAGGGTTTTAATTTTATCCGTCTGTTCGGCAGCGAAACTAGAATGGGTTAGAAACTTCACAACAACGTAATTACAAAGCTAATGATTTTTCAATGATTCTCTTGATGTAGGCATCGCGAAGGCTATGTTGCCGCTCCTTCGGAAACGGTGGTTGTTGTTACTAAAGCAAATGTCCTGCTGTACGGGCTGGATTAGTTACGTATAATTGGAAGGGATATCACAAAAAGCCAATTGTATGCAGTGATTAGCACTACTTGTGGCCCATCTCCAAACCCGACTTTGCCTAACTATTTCATAAGATCAGCAGACGAACAGACTCTCGGCCGAACCACCTATTCCCTAATTTGTATTTTGTGAATAATTTTAATATTTTTTATTCGATTTTAGGAAATAGTGATTTGTGTTGTGGGTTTAGAATGAGGGGAATGTCTGATTAACTGTATTATATGAAACCCTACCCATACCCACTTAGAAAAATTAAAAGTCTTCATTTAAACAATTTTGCATCTCATACTTCAATAAGTTAAGTTAATAACTGATTTTTAAAGGACTCAAAAAATAATTTCAAAAAAATGCCTTCAAATTTTAGGAGTGTTTAATATAATTACATAACTGCCCGGATTAGAAATTGACACGTCAATCTAATCTGACATTTTTGTTTAAATTTTATGTTGATTTTTAATTTGAGAATTAATTTTTGTTATAATATGGGATAAAAGTTATTTCAATTTTATTATCATGATGACAAAGAAATTTTATGAATTTTCGTTTTTTTTTTAAATATAAATTTGTTAGGAATTTCGTAACATTTTCATAATTTATGTCTTGGTTAGGTAATTTTATAACTTGACATTTTAAAATTGTATTTAATCTTTTTGAAATTATAAGTTTAATTATTGCATGACTTACCGGGTAAACTAATATAAATAATTACACTATACTGAATACGTTAAAATCATTAGTTTTCTTGATTAGAAGTTTTCAAATATTTTACAGGTTAATTCAAAGAATCCTGAATAGAAATTAAGGATTGACGTCGATCCAGGAACATTCCTTATACTTTACTAGTATAGTTTAGATTTTAGAAAAAGAGATGTCACTAGAGTGGGTCCTAACATTTTTTTTCTTGGTATAACTCGTTACGTTAGCGAATTGAAATGACTTGTAAAGTGTTAATATCTTCTATACCTTAGTTACCTTGTAAATATATAAATCCATCGCTGTTCCTGTTGACTTTTCCTTCATTTTCACTGTATATATAATAAAATTCCTCTATAATCTTAATTTTATAATAGCCACATTAAATTTTGTATATTATAATTTAGATAATACTTGCAACTTTCAATATGTTATTAAAATATGTTGTTAGTTTCTAAAATCAACAAGAAATAATTAAAACTAATTATTTGAAAGTACAATTAAAATGATTCACTTGCAGTTACTATTATACTTTAAGTCCTAATTTAAGAATAAAATTAGAAATATTAGATTTATAAAATTGCTATAGATTTTATAGTTGGCGAAAATCTTTAATTTAATTTTTGTAATCGAAAAAGTTTCTTTTCTTATTATTTACCTTTATAACTTAACTTTAGCCCTCGTTTTTTACTCAAATATTTTTTTCTAAAGATTGTTCTTTTCGGATCAGCACGAGCCATATCATTTTTACAATCAAACTTGATTATCAGTTTAAATTTTTTTTTTTATTATTTTTTATTTGGGTTTTACCCAAATAAAATTAATTTTTGATGTTTTTTTATTTTGTAAAAAAAATAACTAGCACAAGGATAAATTGTTTCAAAATAATACTACATAAAAAATATCAAACCAAAATTTTGTATTCGGATCTGATCAAATTTTGATTTTTGTAAGCTACGGAAACTTTTAAATGTTTTTTTATAGTTTTTATTCTGGATATCGTTTATTAACACTTCAAATTCGATATTCTCATTCTCATACGTTTATAATTAACTTTCGATCAGCCAATAACCTAAATAATTAACTAAAATAATTTTTTTTTTTTTTTTTTTTTATTGCAATTATTCAATTACATTATATGACGGATCGATTGTACAATTGGAACGCATCACATAGCAAATTTTCTTGTCCAGGATTGTGCCAATGCATTATATTTTTCCCGATCAGTTTTATGAATTCTTGCAATCTGTGGTACTAATGGATCATCTGAATTTGGATCACAGATAAGAGAGCAAATAGATAAAAGAACTTTTGAAATTGTTAATGCTGGCGACCATCGAGATCTTAATATATCGAGGCAAATCGCTCCATGAATGTTTATATTTGGATGGTATATACGCGTTGTAAAAGCCACTTTTGGTGGTTTAAATGGATAATCTGTTGGAAATTGAATTGTTAGAGAAAATACACCACCTTCATACGGACTGTCTTCCGGTCCCATTATAGTTGCTTGCCAGTGAAACATATCATCTCCCACTGGTCCTGCAGAGCATTGTTCTGGAGGTTCCCGTTCGAATTCCTGAAGTTCCTTGTTAAGTCTTCTTAACGCCATTTAATGATTGTTTTAAATATATAAATATTTATAATTTCCTTAATTTTCTTGTTGTTGCTGCTAATTTTCTATATATTTTCTATATATAATATTAATTTTATATATAATTTTTTACACCACCACTCACCACAACTTCCTAGCTCGTCCTGGTTTTTTATTTTCTTTTTAGTTTTTAACAAGCAGATTTTTTTTTTTTAATTAAAAATATGCTAGACAGACCGTTAGACGTAGACAAACTGCACTACCAACATTTTTTTATGTTAATACAAATTACAAAAAAAAAAATTGTATGAATTTTGAAAGTAACTTTTTAGAAACTATAGATGGCGAAAGGGTATTTTATGATTAGGTAGTTTTATGAAATCTACAAATACAACCCGTAAACTAGAATACCAACCTCTAAATAAAAATTGTGTGAAACTTGAAAAAATAAAAAAAAATTAAATTTTGTAAAGAGTTGACATATTTAGTCAGTTACGACTTTAGAGTAAGTAAACTGTAATGCCGTCCATACATTATCAAACGTGTTGTACAACGTGTTGTGAATCGGGTTGTAAATTTTCCCCACACACACTTCAACTCGTTTTACAACCGATATTGCAACCATCATAAATTAATGTTTTTTTTTTACTATTTTTTATATGTCAAAATGAAAATACCTATTTTGTCTATTTTTTAAATAATAATTTGCCTAATCACAAAAATATATTTTTTAATTTCTTTATTTGCTTGACAACAAATGCAAACGGCCACTTCAATTTTTAATTTTAAAATAATTTTTTTGGCAGTAAACTTCAAAAATGTCATTTTGGTTGTACAACTTCCCCATACACTATACAACTTCAACCATCAACCAACGACACGCCCACTTAAATTAAAATATTTTAATATTTCTTCAACCGATTTACCAACCGTCAAAATGGTTGTCAACGTGTTGTCAACTTGCCCACACACGATACAACTTGACCAAGTTGTACAACACGTTGTACAACATGTTGCATAATGTATGGGCCGCATAAAGAGTAGAGTTTACTTATGGCGTTATGACAGTTACTTTTTTTCAGGCTAGTTTTTTACGATAAATCCTAGCCGGGAATAAAAGAGATAGATAGATTTTGCAAGACAGAGATAGTATAATTTTGAATAATAAAATATATATATAAAAAATATATATATTTTTTTTTATATATTTGATAAATATAAATATAAATTTTTGAACGAATTAAAAAAAAAATAAGAAAAACTTAGGTTTAACATTTCAAAAATTATTTATTTTTAATTATATTTTTTTAATTCCTTCAAAAATTTGTGATAATTTTCTGAAATGTCAAAAAAAAAGTTTCTACAGGCTAAAAAGAATATAATTGGATTATTTTTCTTTTTTGTCGCGTTCAATTTACGGTAAATCCATAGTTGGCAACAAATTTGTAGCTTCTATTTACGATAAAGCTTTGATAAAGAGCTCTATAGTGCATCACTCACTCTAGTGTAATTTTTCTATGATTTTTTTTTCTCTCTTTCTAAGTTCATATAAAGTCTGAAAACTAGCTTGAAAAAAAGCAACTGTCATAACGCTATTACTCTACTCTAAGGTTACGACGGTTGGTAATAATATTTGTTTTTGTATATATTATAATATTTATTAGAAAATACTTGCAACTTATGTTGTTAGTTTTAAAAATCAACAAGAATGGCGAACACTAGTCCAAAAATGATGCAGGATTTTCCTGGAACAATCCAGAACCAGAAGTGCGTATGGACAGCAGTTTACACTATTGTTTTTCTTTGTTCACTCTGCAAGGGTTTCCATATTAGCAGTTTCATATATTCTAATGCAATTTGAAGTTACTAATTTGAAATGTATCGGAACTATAAGTTTCTTTTTAGTACAGAAACGTTTAATTGCTATATGATTAAAAGTCTTCATTTAAACAATTTTGCATCTCATACTTCAATAAGTTAAATTAATAACTGGTTTTTAAAGGACTCAAAAAATAATTTCAAAAAAATGCCTTCATATTTTAGCAGTGTTTAATATAATTACATAATTGCCCGGATTAGCAATTGACACGTCAATCTAATCTGACATTTTTGTTTAAATTTTATGTTGATTTTTAATTTGAGAATTAATTTTTGTTATAATATGGGATAAAAGTTATTTCAATTTTATTATCATGATGACAAAGAAATTTTATGAATTTTCGTTTTTTTTTTAAATATAAATTTGTTAGGAATCTCGTAACATTTTCATAATTTATGTCTTGGTTAGGTAATTTTATAACTTGACATTTTAAAATTGTATTTAATCTTTTTGAAATTATAAGTTTAATTATTGCATGACTTACCGGGTAAACTAATATAAATAATTACACTATACTAAGTAACGCCATCATCAAAGTGAAAGTATTTTAATTATTTCATGTTAAGAAAGAATACGTTAAAATCATTAGTTTTCTTGATTAGAAGTTTTCAAATATTTTACAGGTTAATTCAAAGAATCCTGAATAGAAATTAAGGATTGACGTCGATCCAGGAACATTCCTTATACTTTACTAGTATAGTTTAGAAAAAGAGATGTCACTAGAGTGGGTCCTAACATATTTTTTCTTGGTATAACTCGTTACGTTAGCGAATTGAAATGACTTGTAAAATGTTAATATCTTCTATACCTTAGTTACCTTGTAAATATATAAATCCATCGCTGTTCCTGTTGACTTTTCCTTCATTTTCACTGTATATATAATAAAATTCCTCTATAATCTTAATTTTATAATAGCCACATTAAATTTTGTATATTATAATTTAGATAATACTTGCAACTTTCAATATGTTATTAAAATATGTTGTTAGTTTCTAAAATCAACAAGAAATAATTAAAACTAATTATTTGAAAGTACAATTAAAATGATTCACTTGCAGTTACTATTATACTTTAAGTCCTAATTTAAGAATAAAATTAGAAATATTAGATTTATAAAATTGCTATAGATTTTATAGTTGGCGAAAATCTTTAATTTAATTTTTGTAATCGAAAAAGTTTCTTTTCTTATTATTTACCTTTATAACTTAACTTTAGCCCTCGTTTTTTACTCAAATATTTTTTTCTAAAGATTGTTCTTTTCGGATCAGCACGAGCCATATCATTTTTACAATCAAACTTGATTATCAGTTTAAATTTTTTTTTTTATTATTTTTTATTTGGGTTTTACCCAAATAAAATTAATTTTTGATGTTTTTTTATTTTGTAAAAAAAATAACTAGCACAAGGATAAATTGTTTCAAAATAATACTACATAAAAAATATCAAACCAAAATTTTGTATTCGGATCTGATCAAATTTTGATTTTTGTAAGCTACGGAAACTTTTAAATGTTTTTTTATAGTTTTTATTCTGGATATCGTTTATTAACACTTCAAATTCGATATTCTCATTCTCATACGTTTATAATTAACTTTCGATCAGCCAATAACCTAAATAATTAACTAAAATAATTTTTTTTTTTTTTTTTTTTATTGCAATTATTCAATTACATTATATGACGGATCGATTGTACAATTGGAACGCATCACATAGCAAATTTTTTTGTCCAGGCTTGTGCCAATGCATTATATTTTTTCCGATCAGTTTTATGAATTCTTGCAATCTGTGGTACTAATGCATCATCTGAATTTGGATCACAGATAAGAGAGCAAATAGATAAAAGAACTTTTGAAATTGTTAATGCTGGCGACCATTGAGATCTTAATATATCGAGGCAAATCGCTCCATGAACGTTTATATTTGGATGGTATATACGCGTTGTAAAAGCCACTTTTGGTGGTTTAAATGGATAATCTGTTGGAAATTGAATTGTTAGGGAAAATACACCACCTTCATACGGAGTGTCTTCCGGTCCCATTATAGTTGCTTGCCAGTGAAACATATCATCTCCCACTGGTCCTGCAGAGCATTGTTCTGGAGGTTCCCGTTCGAATTCCTGAAGTTCCTTGTTAAGTCTTCTTAACGCCATTTTATGATTGTTTTAAATATATAAATTTTTATAATTTCCTTAATTTTCTTGTTGTTGCTGCTAATTTTCTATATATTTTCTATATATAATAATATAATATTAATTTTATATATAATTTTTTACACCACACCACTCACCACAAATTCCTAGCTCGTCCTGGTTTTTTATTTTCTTTTTAGTTTTTAACAAGTAGATTTTTTTTTTTTAATTAAAAATATGCTAGACAGACCGTTAGACGTAGACAAACTGCACTACCAACATTTTTTTATGTTAATACAAATTACAAAAAAAAAAATTGTATGAATTTTGAAAGTAACTTTTTAGAAACTATATGGGTATTTTATGATTAGGTAGTTTTATGAAATCTACAAATACAACCCGTAAACTAGAATACCAACCTCTAAATAAAAATTGTGTGAAACTTGAAAAAATAAAAAAAAATTTAAATTTTGTAAAGAGTTGACATATGTAATAATATTTGTTTTTGTATATATTATAATATTTATTAGAAAATACTTGCAACTTATGTTGTTAGTTTTAAAAATCAACAAGAATGGCGAACACTAGTCCAAAAATGATGCAGGATTTTCCTGGAACAATCCAGAACCAGCAGTGCGTATGGACAGCAGTTTACACTATTGTTTTTCTTTGTTCACTCTGCAAGGGTTTCCATATTAGCAGTTTCATATATTCTAATGCAATTTGAAGTTACTAATTTGAAATGTATCGGAACTATAAGTTTCTTTTTAGTACAGAAACGTTTAATTGCTATATGATTGGTTGTCAGCATATATGATCTAATCGTTATCATACAGAGCATAAGGTTATAAATGATCGGAAAATTGGAAATACACTTTTTCTCACAGTATCTTCAAAAGAAACCTTGTAAGGTTAAGAAAGACATTAATTTTTATTAAAAAAATTAACAAAAATAAATTATATTGACATATTCTATTTATGTTTTTAATTCTTTTTTAAAAATTACTACTCTATTAACTATTACTATACTCAGTCAAGAATTATTACTTCGAACTTCGAATCTGATCTATATTTTTTATTTATTTTTTTATTTTTTTGAATCGATAAGAAACAACTTAATTAATTTTCATCTAAAGCTTTTGGTAAATAATTCCAATAAAATATCTACTACTATCCGATATTAAATAGCCCAACTAAAACAATCTTTAAAGTTAATTTAAAAAATATATTTCAACTTTATATTTATACATAAAACATATGTTGTTAAAAAAAATTTTTTTTATCGTCATTAACACCTTTTTATTACCTTTATATACATTACATTTCAAACCAATTTATTTTTAAAACAAATTAAGAAAAATTGTTAACGTTATCTTTATTGATTTCGTAAATACAAATTCTATAATGAAAACCAGATATTTTTTACCTTTATATATTTTTATTTACCTTTAACAGAAAAAGAACAGTCCAAAACAAAAAAATTAAATTGTGTTAAAGAAAATATATACAATATTGATATGAAACTTGAATGTATATAAATAATTTATGTCACATATTTGTTCCGTTTAGCATAAATTTTGATTAAAAGGATGTTATTATATATATAAAAAAAATATATACATATTTATATTACCAAGAATGGGCCACACTTTGCTCTGGACTTTTCTTATCATAATAACAATAAATTAAAAACTGATTGCCTCTTGGATATTAAAATAGTGTGGTAATAACATTAAAAAACGTTCTTTTTATTATGGGACTAACAACACAAAACACACAACGATGGTCGGTCGGTGCTGGTTGTGTGGAGAGCAATATACTAAAAGGTGTTAAAAATATGCTTAGAGGTCAACTTTTTACTAATTGATTTTTTTTTTTTTTTATTTTTTGAAAACGTTTAAAATAAATAATTTGTTAATTAAAATTCAGAGATTATATTTTTTCCATATATAAAAAAAACTAAAAACGAATTAATGTAAATAAATTAATGACTATTTAAAAGTTTAATTAGTGGTTACGTTAAGCTTGTTTTTTACATGCTGAATTCTTAAAATTCTGATCATATATGAATATTTAGTAATCGCTACTAATTACCTACGTTGTTCACTTCGTAAACTATTAGAAATTTAAAGTTACTTATCGCAGCGCAGTTCTTTAAAAAAGCTGGATTCATAGTGCGTTGCGTTGACGGTGACATTCAATTTTAAATTATATTGTTACCCGTTGTAAGGAATTTTTAAAGTTTCCGTTTCCTTCCTTAGTTTTTGTGAAACTGATGCTATACTTAATGCTCCCACTTCCTTTAAAATATTTGTTCTACTATACATGTTTAGCAACGCAGAAAATACGTTTGTATCAATGTCGTATTTTAGCACTGATATAGTAGAAACTTTTCTAGTATACCGTCGCCTTCAACGTTATTTAGGTATACAGCTTAATTCGACTACTTCCACTATCGACTCCTCCTCACAATACGATGTAAATTAAAATTAATAATAAAAGCCTGCTAATAGAAAGGAAGCCTAAATCATGAAAGAAGAGGAGTGCTTCTATTAGCCTGCTAATAGAAAGTTAATAAGAAAATAAAACAAACTAAAACAATTACATAAATATTTCATTGGTTTTTTAAGGACTTTTTAGGTGTAATAGTAATATTAGTTACGTACGTCGATTAATAACTAATTATTTGTGTTAAGTAAGTCTTTGCTTCTATATGAAGTATAATTAGGCGCAAGATTATATTCAGTGTTTAGTTATCTATCTTGCTTACTGGCAGTAAGTTTAAAATTGAGATATTTTATATTACGACAATTATAAAATAATAAAAAATAATATTTGTGTACAAATTTTCCAGCCATAAGTTCTTGTGTCATGCAACTAAAAATTCAAATAATTTCAACAATGTTTATTTTTTTAAACATAACTTTTTTTTTTTGGAATTAAAATTAATAAGAAATATAAATAACTTCCACTAAAATATTCCGAAAAAGACAGCGGACCATAACTACTTTGCAGTAATTTCATACGAATGAGCTTTTATTTACCATGAAATCTAACCATTTGAAAGTTTTGTGATTTATATTGTGGGACAAAGTTTAAAAAATATCATAATCGATTCTGCCTATGAAATGAACGACTAATAGGAAGTAGCAAAGTAGCAAACTCGAATCTTTATTAAACGAAGCGGAATCTTAGATATGTATTAGAGATAATTAGAAGCTCGAAAGTCGAAGTGTTAAACTTTATAAAGTGGCTACACCTTTTGTTTCAAACTCTTCTCAACGTAACCTAAGCTTTGCTATACTGACATTGCTTAGAGAATTATTTTTCAATTTCAATTTGGCATTGCTTAAATAATATTCGTTCAGCTTCAGCTAATATAAAACGCCACCATTTGAAAAAGTTTAAAATGGAGAGACAGACGAACAGACTTTAATACCTTAACAGTAAGATTATTGTTATATCACAAAACCTGCTTAAAAACAAGTTTCTTGCTTAAAAGCAAAATTAAAGAGGAAATAAAATATAATAAAAACTAAAGCGACGAATCATGGAAATGAGACAAAAATTTAAGATAAAAATTATTCAAATATTTTTATCTCGCTTGTTTTATTTTCTGTTAAAAATAAATAAATTTGATAAAAAATTTATATACAAGCTGAAGAAGAAGAGTTAACTTTTTTATTTAAACAAAAACAAAAATACGAAAAAACTTTATTAGGAAAACTGAAAATGAAAATATTATAAATATATTTTTATTGCTGTAGGTGTTGAAATTCATGTGTTGCACTTATCTAAATGCCTCGGCAACGTGTTCTTATTTGTGAATAACGTTGAAAAAATACTCCTACGATACTACGATAATTCAAAATGATTTCTCTTTTTTATTTTTCAAATTAAAATTATCTGTTTCAGTTTTCGATTTATATTTTGTTAAATTTAAATTTTTAGTTTTCGATTTATATTTTAATTATTAATTTCATTTGAGAATATGTAATTAGTTCATTAAAATTTCTTGAAATTTACAATTTGACATATTTATAATTATTTTATAATCAATTTCAGGAATGGTTTTATTCAGGGAAAATATTCAAAATTTGAGATCTGCTGTGAATATACATCAGGAATTCATGTTTATTTTTTAATTAGTAGTCGAGTATCTAATCCTAATCCTACTCGGACAAAAGTTCTATCTTCCCGATACCAAAAAAAAATGAGGACATGAGAAAGACACTGATTATTTGTTTGGATCAGCGAAAACTAGCATAAGGTGAGATGTTTGTTAGTATGTCTATGTAAAAAGGTAACATTTATAAAGAAAAAGAAAACCTTTTATCCTCAAGCTCACATGATTTACTTATCCGCAATGGGTTTAGGTCTACTGAAATCACCGAAAACAAGCAAATGTAATTAAATTAACTACTTATTGCTTAAACAAAACATTAAAACTTGAATTAGTATATGGAAAGAACGCTACTACTTCCCTAAAATCAGCAAAAAATCAAAATATATGTTTTCGTTCTAAAAGTATGACAGGTAAAAAATAAAATTAACTAGCTTTAAAATTAACTAGCTTTAAATAAAATTAACTAGCTTTAAGAACCTTACTATTACTACTTCCTTCCGCTGTCACTTGTCAATTTTAAGTTTGGATAACAATTAATTTTTATGATCTCAACCATGATCTCAACCATCAAAAACGTAAAGAAAATTGATTTGAATATTTTCCATATTTTTCAATTTTTCATTCGATCACAACTAACACCACAACTCCTCGTAAACTAATAGATTTCACCTTGGAAAACCTATAAATACAAAAATCTACAAATTAATTTTATCGCAACATAAATAAATTTTAGTCTTAGTCCAAATATTTTGATTTTCTTCTATTTTATTCAATATTTAATGAATGAGTTTGTAAGCTTCTATTAACCTGAATATTTATACGTATAATATTTTTGTGATTTCCCATTCAGTTGTTTTCCAAAATGAAATAATGACATGCCCTGAAGCTATCAAACATGCAAAAGGTATTATAATTCTATACCTCGGACACAATATCATCAACCAAATTTCTAAGTAAAAAAAAAACGACAAAGTAAATTAGTGTGACTTTTTCGACCGATGGAGTTACATTTTGTTTGTCAATGAAATTTTGTATTTTTGCCTTTAAATATTTTTTTTTACCTGTCATGGCATTATCCTCATTAAGGATGATTTTTTTTTTGTTGTTGTTTTGTTTTATTTGCATCACAATTTTTGATCGTATAGTATAACAAAATTGGTAGGTTCCAAATTTGTTTAATTTTAATTCCAATGAAATAAAATTTTGATGACCTTCTCTGAATTTCAGCTCTTTTGGCGGTCGATATTTTTTCAGTTTTTTTTTTGTAGAATTTTGCACGCAATGCTTTGGGTTAAAAATATTATTTAAAATCTTGTATTATGAATGCTTTTACGTTGAATTAACAAATTATAATTAGATTATGAGCCATCATAGATTGATGACCGTTTAGATTCATTCACAGTTTTTTTTTTTATATTTAATTTTATTAGCAGGGTTTCAAAATCATTAAAGATATAAATCTGAGAGGTATTATAGATAAAATGATTAGCTTTTTAGATTTCATTCATTAATATTTTTTGGTTTAGAATAAAAATTTTATCGTTCTATGTTTCATGTGTCTATATTTTGAGGAGTTGTAATTTTCGTGATGGAAATGAGTATGAGTTTACTGATTTGGATGATATTTGAAGCGTAGGTAAGTAAAGTAATGGTTTTTTAAATTTTTCATCCCGTAACCTCATCGAAAATAAATGGAAAAACTACATGAAATCTGATTTTAACGTAATTTTGCCCTTAAATTAAGAATGCGGAGTGAAAAACGAGTCGAAATATTAAAAATTTTAAATTCTTATAATACCGATAATATTTGATGTAAAAGCTTATAACTTGGACGAAACAATGTATACGAAAATTAGCCTGATTCTAGATAGAATTTATATAGTAGTTAAATATACTATTTCAAATTTTCCAATTTTTAAGAATTTGTTACAGCTTTAAATAAAGCTCGATTTTTATAATTATTATATAAAAAAGAAATCCATTCATTTTATATAATTAAATTCTTTGTCTTAATTTGAAATTATGAAATAAAAAACGTTTAAAAAATATTTTAACTGGTGAATATATTTTCAGTCACGTACCCAAAATTTCCATAAATCATCATAATAAATCTTACTTTTATGGTGTTCCATCATCATCAAATGAAATTTAGAATTTTCACAAATTTTTCATTGCTATATAAAAATCCAGACGAAAAAAATATTTAATATAAAATTTTTTTATTTTATATTTTTTTTTTTTGAGAAAATTATTTATTTATGAAGATTATCCGCTTTGACACCTTAAAAACCCGTAATATATAAACAAAATATTTCAGAGATAAAAACATTTACATAATGCACACATAAAAGCGACATAGGATAATTGGATAATATAGAAAATGTATAACAGAGTGAATCTGTTTTGGTGCAGAGACTTGGAAAATACAAAACCTATGCCCAGACATTATACAAGCTAGTTGTTAACGTGTTCGGAATCAGGTTGTATAGATTTTCATTCAACACATTTCAACTTGTTTTACAACTTTTTCTACAAGTGTGGAATATAAAAATATATATTTGTTTTTTTGACAGATAACGTTCAGAAACGTGATTTGTGTTGTATAACTTCCACATACACTATATACATATACATCTCACAACCATCAACCAATGCCACACATAAATTAAAATATTTTATAATATTTTTTCAACTGTCAAATTGATTGGAAACTTGATCCATAGACATGGACTTTTTGTATAATGTATGGACATCATAATTTATAATATTTTTTTTTTAATACCCTTATTATATTTAGAAGAGAAATGAATCTCGAAACATAAACACTACCTACCCTCTCATGCTAAAATCATTATTATAATTTTCTTGCCCCTTTCATTTCTCTTTTTACCATCTCCTTATATTTTTAGGAAGCACATCATAATGCACACCCCACTCTGGTGTTAGTTAAACAGGATCTGGGATGGTTTTTTATTTTTTTAAATTCGGTGGGTTTGAGTTTGTATATTATTTTTAAAAGCACTAATTTAGAGATATTTTAGAAATCCCTTTTGCTTATTTTATTTTCGTTTGAAGTGTTATAATATGATAAATTCAGTTAATTTAAAATACAATAATTTTCTGTTTGACACTATGTGTTTTTTTACTTCCATCTCTGTTAGAATTATGATGACATACTGAATTTTTTGTTAAATTATTTAGGGAAGAAAAATTATAAAAGTAAATTTTGTTTTTGTATTTTTATTTTTATGTTTATAAATGTTAATTTGAATATTTATCTGAGAAATTATACATTTATCAATTTTAAATTTAGATAAGAAAAAGTAAATTTACATTAGCTATACAGCTATAAATTCTGTAATTGATTTGAAAGATGAACTAAGTGAGATTTAAATGAAAGTTTTGTATACTGTTTTTTAAATTGTTATTAATATAAATGACAGGAGATAATTTAATTTTATAATAAATCTTTCTGGAATTCCAAATCATCAATTTGTCTATCTAATCTAAAAGAAAAAATCTAATTAATTATGAAGCTTTTAAATTTCTTAATCGCTTCGCTATCACTTCTCTCAGAAAACTTCAATCAATAAACTTAATTAATAAACCAAAATTTGCAACTATTTAGCATAAATCTCTAATTTTACTTAAAATATAATGTTAGTCATGTTTATATAATGTGACAGACAAATAAATGAATCTTATGCAGAATAATTAAGAGTCTTCAGAAAATGTGTGCCTACCTGATTACTAAAGAGTCTCTTAAATTATACGAAATCTATATACACTTAAGACCTTATTAAGTTCAATTTATAAATTTGTTACTTAGTAGGAAATTTATATAAATTCAAGCCACCCTAATTTACAATTTTTATTATTTTCGAGTGATGTTGCCCAAAATTTTAATAAAAAAAATGACACCACTGTTCAAACAAGTTCAAACTGATACTACTCAGAGCAGATAATACTTAAAACTAAGCTGTTAACATTATCTTTTTAATGCAAAGTGTATAACATAAATTTTATTATCAATTTATATTCTAGTAATTTGCAATGGATTCACCCTCAGTGGCAGATAGTTTAAACTAACTTAAGTTTTTTCCAACATTAGATATCATAAAAGTTTAATTGCAAATTACTGGACCACCCTAAATAAAATATATATATAATTTTCCAAATATATACCAAATATGTGTACGTCCACTGTACATAACTTATGAAAGTGGGTTGTACACATTCCATTTAAATATTTTTATCATCCCAAAAAATATTATATTTTCATAAATCGCCATTTTGCGCTTTCAGTTTTTTTTTTTATATGTTTTTTGTCTGTTAAAATTTCCTTTTTTTTATGATGCTACAAATGAAAGTGCGAATTTAAATAATTTTTAAGTGTGAATAAATTAAATGTTGAAGGGAAATGGGATCGTCAGAGAGATAAAAGCCGTGGAAATTTTGTATTATAAATACATCAGGAAAATATTATAATATTTGTGGAAATTATGTTTGTGTTTCTCCTTTTGGGAATTGTCATTTTTTTTTTTTTGTAATTTGTTTGTTTGTCATCGTTTATGAACGTTACCCATGAAAAATACAAATTTATATAAATGAAAAAAAATAAATCCAAACTAATTAAAAATATAAATAATATAGTGAATTTCGTGTTAAAGCTATAGCAAAGAAATTATTATGAATTTAATTGTCAAAAAAGTTGATTTTGATATATATAGAAATTTAATTTTGTCGCATGCGATATTGCGTCAGTTATAAAATTATCAATAAGTAAAGGTTTGAAAATCTTTTCCAACTAATAGTGAACAAATATTACTTTAAAGAACATTTGTGAAAATTTATAAAAATATTGGACCTATATGTCGCTGTATTTAAATAATAATTAGCATGTTACAAAATCAAATAAAATGCGACATTTTTCTATATATCAGCAAAAAAATATATATATTTATAGAATAAAGTGAAAAATTTTCATGTGAACACGTATAGGCAATTAAAATTTCATAGCTAAACGACATATTAGTTCAACTGTTTGATATTTTTACACTGCAATTAAATGAAATATTAAAAAAAACTTATTTTTCCAATTCTTATTAATTTATTATATATTTACAATTAACGAATCACGAACAGGATGTTTTCAAGGTAAAAGCACAATGTAAAATGTCTCCAATATGATTAAACTGACAACTTTACATAAAGAGACAAGTTACGTTCTGCGTAACCTCTGGCAGTAATATGAAACCAAATGGAAATTACTGGATGTGAAAAACAAATTGCAAAAATCAAATTACTATATAACATTAAAAATGTGAGTTATCCATAATCCGGAGGAAATAAAAACCTAAATTCCATGGATATTAACTAGTGGTTTTGAGCTTTCGAATACCTTTGGTATGAAGTTCTGGATCCGTAACAACAAAAACATTAATGAATTTTGTACTATACAAAACTTATTCAAATAACATCAAATTAAGAAGAAATGTGACATGTAAAAAATATTTTTCTTATAAAAATTTGACATTAAATAGAATAAAGTTGGCACCGTTTGATAATCAATTAGTTTCGTGATATTTTTAAAATCGCTGGTTAAATATGTAATTAGCTAACCTTATCTATCTTTAAACGTAAAAACTACGAGTAAGTTTCTTAATGTATTAGATTTGACATATATACCGCTCCAAATATTCCTCGTATAATTGTTCACAATCACAATCTTCACTTTCCTCCATTTTTATCCAGTTTGTTTGCTTTTTCATTACTGAGAAAATTGGTGTGACTTTAAAGTCACTCTATTTATACACTGTTTGGAGGAAGCTAAACCCAAAATTTCACTATTAAGTAAATCAATGCTTTTACTGCGGCCTGTTTATCTGAGTTCATATAGTTAAGAATAAAAAATCTAAATCAAATTTATTACTGGAAAATTAAAAATGAATTTAAAACACCCTGTGAAATTGTTTTTGATTATATTGGAGAAATTGTATAATTATTAAAACGATGTTATAATAAAATAAGTAATCATGTTTAATAATTTTAGTGGAATTTTTGTTTGTATAATGATGGCGTCATTCAGCCTTAAAAAAAATGATAGTTTTGTGCATGTGCGTTTTCATGGACTATTAAAATAACAAAAATTTTCTTTTCAAAAATTTCATAATTGCATTTGACAATTTTTTTTTATATATTTATATACCTCAGGCATTTTGAAATTATTGCACCATATATTCAACATTACTGATATGCCAATAAAAAATTTTTATATATGCCAATAAAATTCGGAATTATTATTGTGTAGGATTCTATCATTTTAAATTCTAATTTATTGGAATAATAATTTTAAATCAACTTTTGTAAAAATTATTTATTATTATTTCTATGATTATTATATAAGTTTTATATAAATTTTAAATTATTGATTATAGTCTTTTCATGCGTCCTCCACTGAGGTCAAATATAAAATTCTATAAATTATTATTTTTGTTATTACTAAAAATCCGTCTACTATAATTACTTGAAAATAATGTATAAAACATCGCACTAATTGATAGTTAAGACCATATTTTTGCTCAATTTCACTATATAATTAGTGACCATTTATTTTCCTATTAGCACCCCAAAACCAAAACCAAAAAAAAAAAAAAAACATTTTTTAAAAGATATTTAATATATGACCAGAGCTAGAAAACTCTAAATACTATAAAAATAGTCCTTAATAAAATATTACCGCGAATAATATAAATTTATTATAAATATAATGTATATAATTTAAAATTCATAAAAGGACGAAAATATCAGTTTACCTGCGCGAAATAGTGCGTACCTGATGTGAATATTTAGGTGACCTTTTCAAAACACCATACAAAAACAAAAAATTTATGTTTTTACAATTTATGTGAAGTGAGCTCGTGTATAAGCATTAAATTTTTATATAATAAGGTTTATTTACGTTTTAATATCCTCCTCATCTTTCTATGGTGCCACGACTCTCTATATGTGGTTTCTGATATGGTTAGCTCTGTATATGAGTTCAGTATAAATAGTGTGATTATTGTCCTGGCAGGTGAAATTTTTATTGTATGTCCAGTATTATTATTATTTACAAAAATTTTGTTGTCCGTCCGTTAACTTATCTGAAATAATCGTCGTCGTGTTAGCTTTAGTATAAAATCATTCACCCCTCATTTTAATAGTTTATATATTTTAAACATGTGAAGCGATAAAAATGTTTGTGGTTTTAAAAATTTTGAAGGGAGTTTTTTATTAAGGTTCAATACTTTAGATAAAAAAAAAACAGAATTTATTGAGCCATGGTCTTTTAATGGCATTAACAATATTTTTGTATTTACCCAAAGGTTAAGATATTTTCATTTGATTCAAACATTTTTAATAATATAATTTTCAATAAAACTATATAGTCCAAAATCCGCAGTTACACTAATTTGGGTGCTGAAATATAATGGTGTTTCTGACGCAGATAACTTATTAGAAAATGATGGAAGAATAAATCATTAATCCTGTTCCATTTGTTGGCATATTGTGAAAATATTAGAGAAATGAATGAATTTTAAAAGGAACTTTTGAGAAACATAATATACTCTAAATAAAATTGAACTTACCCACTTACTCCAAAAGAATTTATGCAGAATTTGTGAAAAGACACTAATGCTGAGCATATCATATGCCTAACTGAATGCAATAATTGAATTACTCATTCTAGAGTACAACTTTGGAGATATTGTCGAGTCTGCTTTCGAAAGCACTGGTCTTGAGAAGAAGTTTCAGTTTACAGAAATATATAACAAGAGAGGCCTACAAAATGGATGCACTGGAATTAGGAACATTAGGTAATAATTCTAGTGGTTGGGTTGGTTCGAGTATCGAGCTCCGGAAAAACTGTTTAGTATTCCAAGTAGCATTTTAGCACCGTTTTACTACAACAGATTATCGTGAGTGTGAAGCCAATGAATAAATTATTTTAAATTGACTCAACTTTTTTTTCGTTCGAGATCCATAAACCTTTAACTATGCTCTAAAACAGAACAACTACTAATTAGAGTATTATTAGCTGTTCCATGCAGATAATGAATAATTATTAATTGACGCTACACTTCAAAAAGGCAACTTCATGCGTTTGTTTTGAGTATTGTAAACAAGATAATAATTATGAGAAATTAGAGATGAGGGATATAAATAAAATAAAACCACTAATATCCTTGCGGTTTGACCAAAAACCTAATTAACATTAAATTTTCTCAATAGCATAAAATTATACCTTTACCTAAACATGGCAGAATTTCTTTGTCGTATAGAAAAATTCAGTAAAACATGCGCACTTTTCAAATCAACTATTTTTTTTTTACTTAAATTATTAAAATTTATCAAATAATAAATAATAAATATTTAATTTAATTTAATTTCTTTTATTTGCAGGCGATTTGCGGTTAATAATTTCATGTATTTGAAAAAAAGGTGAGCATTGTAGGCCAATTATATCAATAGTTGGCATTTTTTTTTTTGGGAAGTAATCAATTTCCGTTCCTGCTGTTCAGTATCACTTCCCCACACATATCAATTGATTATTTCATTTCATTTTTTTTTTGTTTATTTGTTAATCTATTTCGAATGCTTGCTGAGCGTTTTTGATTGGTCGTGACGAATTCATGGTATTGTAATTGACGGGGCCTACAAAAAGTAATTGTTGATTTTCGTTGAATAAAAACCGCTTTAGATAAAGGTTACGCATGATTACGAGACGTTTTGTTCACATTCAATGAGTTTTCTCTATATATTTAATTAATTATAGATTTTCTTTTTTTGTTTAAAAAAAAGGTGTCATTATTTGATTTCAATTTAAAGTGTGATGAATTTTATAGAAATTATTAGATGCTAGTAACATTTGGTGAAGTTTTTGTTAATTGACAGGAAATATTATTATACAGACGTTAATTTTGAATAAAATTTTATTTATATTATATTTCAAATTACGGACTGTCTTTTATTGAATTGAAAAAATTTAATTTTTTATGTGTAAATTACTCGACATTGCAAGGTAAGATTTATAATCTTAGCATCGAGAAGCCATAGTGTCCTTTATCCTTAGCAATACTCTAAGAATTTCGAAATTTCCTCGAATGTATAGTGGTTTCGTAAAGAATATGGTTCAAGTTTTAATCCTGCCACTATCTCCTGCAGTTCTTACAGTGATTGTGATTACACACTTAACCTATGGAAATTATGTTGCCAATCTAGCAGTCACGTATGTAAGGATAAGGATGGATTATTGTAAATATATTTAAAATATATTTAAATACTTTCCATAATATTTAAATGTAAGAAACTTAAAATTATTACTTTCAATAGACATGATCGTTATATTACATACACTAAAGGACATTTATTTAATGTACACCATCTAGAAATAATTTTGTAAATAATTTTTGAAATCGTCATCAAAATGTATCACCCCCGACAACTTTGGCGTTATATATTTTTTATACTTCTATCATTTTCATATTTCCAAGCGATACAATCAGAGTATTTTAAAATATTTAATAAATTTAAATTTAATTTTCCTATAAAGCCAAAACTTTAGCAAATATTAAAGTGATTCGATCACAAGTTTTCCAAAACAAATAAAATTCCTATGTTCAAGAATAAGTTATACATAGATGCATTTTCATCTATTTATTTTTATAAAATAGATCTTCCATATTGAAATAAATCTACAAATATGAAAAGTATTTAAAACTGGAGATAGTGTCAACTACTTTACGCTGTAACGATTCCATCAAAGTATAAAAATCGAACTTTTACGTCGTCCATTACAAGGCTTGGGCTACAATGTATCGTATCGATCAGTTCAGTGGGAATGCGTTCAGTAAAGTTCAAATTTGACGTCTTCATATATTTTGTATTGAAAAATGTCAAGTAAAATGAAATTTGATAGTTACAAATTGATTTAATCGGTTTCAATCAATAACTGTACGTGTTCAGATTTCTTAATCAGTCGATTGGCTACTGTACGAATCTATTCGAAACTGAACTGATCGATGCATTGTAGCCCAAGCTTTATTATTTCATATCATTTCAAATTTTTTAACTTTTTTGATTTTTGTAATTAAATTTTTTTTTTTAATTTAGGAAACTATTTATGGGTCGTAGGAAATTTCGGATCTATTGTGACATTTTAATAGCTTTTTTCAAAAATTAAATAATTATATTTCTTTTTTTATTATGTTTTGTCAAAAAATACATCAAAAAAAAAAGTTGTAATTTAAAATATCTCATGACATTTTTTACACTTGTTAATTGTTAACCACCAGAACTTTCTTCTATCATTTATGGTCATAATGGATGGCAGCTGATGATATTTTATTTTGGGTAATTATAAAACGAAGAATAGTAAATTTTGTAATTTATATAGGGATTATTATCAGTGTTATTAATGAACGGTAAGTGACATATAATTGTGAAATATATATTATGAAAATAACAAAGAATTGAGTGTTCTATGCTTCATGATTTTTTGTATAATTGTGACAAATATAATAATTATAAAAAATTTACTGTAATAGATCTAATCTCGTAGGTGTCATACCATCATAAATATAAGTACATTTTATATTTTTCGAAATCTTATATATAATTCGAGGTTCATTTTTTTTATATTTTGGTGGATATTTAGAGCATATAGAGAGACATCAGTGAATATGGTCAACAATTATTATTATTTTTATGCCAAAATTAAAATAATAAAATATAATTTGTTTTTATAGAAATCTATATATAATATTTTTTTACTAATGAATTTGATTGTTGACCGGCTCACTGGAGCAAAATAAGATAATTTTATACCGATGGAGATTTTAATTTTTAATTTTATATTTAATTCTTTTTGAGTAAGTAATCTGATAATTTTATGTTATATTTTATTATGTATTATGTTATTTATGTCACAATAAATTCAATGATTGAAGGTTGAAAATTTAACACTATACAAAAATTAATTAGTTAATAATGTTTTAAAAAAAAAAATCACTATTACATTATAAAATCACTAATTATAAACTAATAAATAATGATAAAAAAAAAAATAGTGAATAAGAAGAATTAAAAATATGATTTTTTATAAATATATATCTAAAATATCTTAGAGGCTATATTTAGTCTATATCAAAAAAACATTCATTTTCCAGTTTTGTGAAGAAAATTTGTATATTCAATAATTTTAATTAATGCCTAAAACTAATTTCAAAGTTTCAAATTAAATCCTTCAAAAATGTATACATACAAAATTTATAGAAAATTTGAGTTCACTTAATTAACACTATCGCGACAAAGCTTAAATTAAAAAAAATATGATAATAAACATTGTAATTAAATTAATTATAATTAACACATCATTAATATTAGCAAGCAGTAACTGCAAGTATCTTAGGTCAAGCTTAAAACCAAGAACATATTTTTAGAAGCACTTTCCAGGCGAAAAGGGATCATAATAAGGGAACAGTATTTACCCAGTTCTATTAAAAGGTCTCGAAATGCAGTATAAAAAATCTTTATAAATTTGTTACAATTATGAAATTCTTTCTACTAACTAGTACTAGAAAATACCTTAATTTCGAGTTGGTTATCAGGTTATCACTATGGACATCAGTATTTGCTTGTGATAAGCCCTGTCGCCAATTTAAACTAAACTAATTGAATGCATAACTCAGACTACAGCTGCAACTTATATCTAAACAAATACGATCTAATAATAGCACAGATATAGTTAATGGTCTTTTAGCAAGGCCATCAGAAGAAAGAAGAAATAATGGTAACCAAATTGAACTACAAAAAATATCGAATTCACTAATGAACTATATCAAACACCATCTACTTCCGAAGAATATTCACAAAACTACAGACACCAACGTTTTAAAGTTGATAGTACTTTAGACAATATCAATTAAAGTTTGGTAAGTTCATTTTTTCTCATAAATTTTCATTTATTATTACTATTTTTCCTGTAAAGGGTAAATTATTACGTTTCATGTTAAGAACTGAGTTAAGTTATAATTATTAATAGTTTATTTGAATAATTTAAAAATTATTCACATTAATTGTATTTTAAATTAACTTGAAATATTAATTATTAACAAATCGATATTTTACAATTAATAAAAAAAATTCTATAATGATTTTGTTTTTTAAATTTTAAAAGTCCTTCAGAAAAAAAACATTGCATCCTTTATCCTAATAATTCTGTTCTATAATAGAAATACAAAAAATTATTATTATAAACAAATACAAATCAAAAACTGACACAAAACAAAGAAAAATTATTTTGACATATTAAAAAGAAAAATGTTCACATGACGCGGTAGATTAATTATCAATTATCCCCATCAATATTTGTATGTAATCAATTTCATTAATCTATCTTTCATATATCTATATACAAACATTTATAATTAAATTTCCTTAAAATCTTTTAACTCTTTCAACACTTTAACTGATGTAAAAGAGATGGAATGAAATTTATTTTTTTAATGACTACTTTTTGCACATATAATCCAATAAAATATTCGGAAAATTAAAATTATCTTTTAAAAATTAAATTGTAGATAGCTTTTAGAGTCACTATACAATAAATAAGGAGCAAAATTTTATAGCATTCATCAATTACGTCATAACATTAACCACTCCTACTATATAAAATTGCGCAAACAAAATTCTACTCCAAAAAATACTCCATTGTATCTTGTATCTTTTTAATGTAGTTATGTTAAAAACACATACATCCAAACAAGTGAAAACTTAGATTCTTATTTTCTTTCAAAATGTACACACACAATCATAAACAAATCAAATAAAAAATTAAAAAAAAATAATAAAAAAAAGAAGCATTTGCTCAAAGAGCATTAAATTACTTCTTGGTATCATTTTAAACGTCTATAAATGAAGTAATTCTGATTGGCTGCTTACATTTTCTGACAGTGTTTTTTTTGTGTTATTGATCCAACAAACACAAAAGTTAAGCTCCTTTAGGAGGTTCGGTCTTTTGGTACATTTATCTGGTATAATAAATAGCAAACGTGTATCAATTGGTTGTCGACATTTCAATATACATACATACAAATAAGTAAGTGATTTATTACTTTTGAATTTTCTGAGATTAAAAAAGCATTGCAGAAAATATTATGGACTAGTTTTTTTTTTTAGTTTCTTCTGTAATTTTATTTTTGTAGGTTAGGTTTAAGTGTAGTTACTCTAACTCTTATACTCTAACTCTTGATTGTTAAAATTCAATTATCTTTTGGTACTCTCAATTCATGTTTAAAGTTGTGTGTAAGTGACTTAAACTGGTTTTTTAAAGTTTGAATTGTTGTTTTGTTCATTTTAGCTTCTGGTTTAGTTACTAGCAAGTTACCGGTTTTCTTTGTATATACAACATTTTTCACAAAAAATCACCCAAAAATTTTCTCCACTTAATTTTCCATACATTTGAGTTTTGTTATGGAATTGTAATAAACGACAAGGAAATTGTTTTATAAATGAATCAGTCAAGAGAATATTTTACACCAAAGTTTTGCAATTCAAAAAAACAGGGTACACGAACGAATAAACGGTACGGAGTGACGGTGTGTGCGGTGTAAAACTGATGGTAAATATCAAAATATTTCGTTCAATGAAAAGAGATAGATGTATATATGTATAAATGAATGAATAGTTGGTATTTATATTTTTTTAACTTGCTTTTTTAGGTTAGATTTATGTATGTATGTATAATATTTTAGTTGTATGTATTTGTTGAATTTGTTGTTACGATGCCTTGTGGTGCCTGCAGGGCAAATAAGTGAATTGTTTAACTGAATCGTTAGTGTCGGTTTGACAGCGTTCAAGAACGGTTTAATGTGGGATTTTTAGTAGCTTTGTCCGATAATAAATTATAATATTTATTATTAATTTATTGTTACAATAACAAGTTTTTTTATATTAAATTATATATATATATATATAAATATATATATTTATTTTTGTTTTGATGTCACTATAATAAATAAATTACTGATTGCGAAATATTTTTTACACAGATACAATCACTTTGGATATTACATAAAAATAATTGAATCATTTTATATTTCACAGGATTAATTAAAATATTTTAAGATTTTGTGATAATTTTTTGTTAATTTTTGTATTTGATGTGTTTTTGAGAAGGAAAAATTATAATAAAAAATTAAAAAGTGACCTGAATTTATACAGGAATATTTAATTGTGTTAATAATTAAATATTTAATTAAATTTATTAAAATTATGATTTTGGTGAATACAATTATTTTAAAAAAATAATATGAAAATTTGTGAAAAATAAACTGTGAACCAAAAATATTGAATAAATATAAAAATTGGAAATTAAAAAATTTACCTAAACTAATATTTAAATGTTTGTGATTATAATAACTTAAAAAAAAATTTAAAAATAAACAAAAAATAAGAAAAATTATTTTCATTCCCAATATTGTTAAATAAAATTCGTCAAAATCGTACTACAGTGGCATAACCCGGGCGATAGCCCACGTTCCGAACCATCAATCATAATTAATAATCATCGCCAACAACAACATTCACCGGAATTGGCAAATAGCAATAGTCCGGAATTGAATGAAACCTCATCATCATTATTATTAAATAATAATAATAATCATCGTAATAATAATCATCATCATCATATTAATAGTACAGGAATTACAGTCGCCAATATTGGTCATATTAATGCAACAAAATTAACCTCAAATAATATTGCTACCGACGAGGAGGATATTATTTGTGGTAATCGTGGTGGTCGTATCAAAGATACATCTACTACAATAATGACAGTACCAGTACAACGTGGTTCAATGGCTGTACTTCAACCGCCACGTTCACGTTTCATGATTAATGATATTTTAGCTGGTAGTGCAGCAGCTGCAGCAGCTGCTGCAACAGCTGCTGCTAATGCTGCTGCAGCATTAAATGGTGAAAATGGACATGGACATTTAAATCATCATCATCATCATCATAGTTTAAATCATATGATGAACGGTTTACATGGTTATCATCATTTGCATCATCATCATCATAATAATAATGCAGCATTACATCATAGCATTAGAGATTTAGATGATGATCGTCGTTCATCATCACCCCAAGGACCAAGAGATTTAAGTGTACCGGGTGGTAATATGGGTGGTGGTGTTGGTGGTCGTGGCGGTACAAGTACACATGATGATAGTGATAGTGATTCAAGTGGTCAATTGGACAGTCACAGTATTTGTAGTAATGGTAAGTGTTTTTTTTATTATTATTTCGATATTAGATTAATTAGAAAAATTAGATTGTGTGGAAAAAGTTATCTAAGATTTATCGGATTTAAAATAATTGTTTAATTGATATCGTAAGTCGAAAGTTGTCATAGTTTTGTCGTAATATTTTAAAAACTATACTTCATTCTTGAGACTGATTATTGGAATTAGTATAGTTAAAACATTTGATTTATACTGATTTTTTTTTTTAAATAGTGTTAATATAAAAAATTCGATTTTCCTGGTGATTTTTTACCTTATTCGAACCTTAATCGTAAACGATATAAAAAATATCATTATCAAAATATTTGAAAATTTTTCATTTGGAACCATAATCAACAATTTCAATCTAATCAAAAGTTCAAAAATGAAAATTATGTGATTTAAATAACTGGAAAATTTATCATTTATAACATAAATTTGTATTTAAAAATATGATTTTTTTTAACACTTTTTTAAATGATTAAATGAAATTATAAATGATGATCTCGATTGTTTAGTTTTAACCCTTAACCGATTAAATACATCGGAAAATTTCTAAATACTTTAAACTTTATCAAATGTAATATAATTTTTAGAGATTTTTTTCAATTAAACAAAAACCGAACGCGATGGGGTTAATAAATAATTTATAATTTACACATTTAATAAAAAAAATTATAATTTTGTATAAAAACATAATAAAATCTTATTATTCGGTTGAATTAATTTTTGAAAAGTTTTGTGCAAATATTTTTACCTTTAATCCTATTTAAATTTTTTTAAATATTATTATATACCAAACAAACAAATTGACTTAACCGATTTATATTTTTTGGAGTACCGTGACAAAATAAAACATCAAATTTGTAAAATATAAAACGGCAGGCCAGACAAATTAGGATCATTTCCTGTTGTTTATTAAATCCTGTTTTAATGCCATAATATTCTGATTACTGGTACAAATGATTTTAAACAGTTTATCTGATGGATCAAATTGAACTATAATCATCAGATTCAAAAACTTCATCATTAATTCATTAATATTTTATATATATTTAAATAAATTTATTATTAATTACATTTTTTTTTCTTCTCTTCAATTATATTACTTTTAAATCTGCAACAAGTTAGCCAATTTCGAGTGCATGCAACATTCTTGCTAAATTTTCTGTACTCTTCATTCTCCATTTACTTGCAAGCAAACATAATTCAAAATGTAATAAATTTATATCAATTTAAAAGTCAAATAATTAAAATACTTGATTTCAATGATTAATTCCTATATAAATAAAATAGCATTTATTTCGGAATTTCAAATAAGTTGACAACACACTAGAGTCTAGAGACCTTCTTGGTATCACTCTCATGGCTAAGGTGCATTAATACAAAACAACAAAAAAACAAGAATTATAAAATTACATTGCACTATAATTTTTGATAAGGCAAAGACACTAATCTCCTTATAATCTGATTAAAAAATTGAAATTATATTTTTTATTAATTTTATATTAATATTTTTTATTTTTTAAAAAAAATTCACGCATATTTGGAATGAATGAAATTTGTATATAAACATTTTGTATATTTCGAGTTTCGATTATAGGATTTTTTTTATGGGGTAAAATTATATAAGCTAAAGGTGACTAAAAAAAATGTTAAATCTTTTATAAATTAAAATTTTGATCAATGAGAAAGTTTGAAAATCTTAAGAAATATATGAAATGTCGAAATAAATGACATTTATAATACGATTTGGCATATGTATAGAAAGAAAGTTGAATTAACCCCAACATTTAAATGTTTGGTATAGTCCACGACGAAGAATAAATAATTTAATGTGAAAAATTAGTGTGTAGATAGAAATAATAGTTCTGTCACTGCTGTTAAAAGATTTAAAAATTATGATCGAATTTAACTGATTTTATTCAAAATCAATCAGAATTAAATAGTACCCATGACCCATTAGTAGCAATTAGTAATAAATTTATCAATATTTTCAACATTGAAATCTGAATTCAAGCTAAACTTTCGAGAGATTTCAAAACGTTCCACTAAAATTTATAATCAAAAATTTTACTAAAAAAATGTGTAGCTTAGTATAAATTTGCTTTTTCTATTCAGTTTTTGATGGAATAATCTTAGAAACTTACGAAACTAAATGGTAGTAACCCTACCTAATGCACATCCTGATCGTTATTTTAAAACTATATTGATTTTTATTTCTTGAGCGGATTGCATTCAAGGATAAGATTCAATTATTAATGTTCGCCCATGGAAAATAGTTGGATTAATCTATTCGAAGATGCAATGAGACTCTGTTAAAGGCTTGAATGCATGTGAGTCCTCAATAGATCTCAATCTTAGCCAACAAATTATAAAAAAAAATCGTTAACATGAAATTCTCTAAAATTATCTTATTACCATAAAATTCTGGCCAATCTTGTTCTATAGTACAGGAAATCCAGGTAATTATTTTCATAAATTAAAGATATATATAATTAATTTAATAAATTAATTTTTATAGGCGAATAATTATCACCTTTTAAATACAATTTCATTCGTAATTATAATGTGAACACATAAATTCAAAATTATTTTCATGTCTATTCTTTTAAAATTTATTGATATTACCAAAAATAAAAATTATCTTCAAAATTTCTAGATTTTTAGTTAAAAGAATTTTAATGTTCACACTTGGCTTGTACAACCATTTACAAAACTAGCACCTGTTTATCTACTATAATAAATATTCCAAAAAATTAGATTAAAGTGTCTTAAAAAAAAGGGGGCTCCCAAAAAGTATTTATTATAATAAAATTTTAAATTCGAAAAAGTTGAATGAGATTTTTTCTCATCTAAATTATAGAAACGGTGATCTTTTTTTAAAAAAAAGATTATCTTATGCTTATAAAAAAAACAGTTCGTATAGCATAATTTTGAGGGTCATAGCGAAACTAATTTATGTTCGGTCAACTAACTACAGAAATATTTATGGGCTAATTTGTTTATTTGAATTTAATTTGTTTCTATATAATTTTTTCTGTTAACTATAAATTTTAATTTTGCTTTAACAACGAATATCGTTAGCCTAACTTTAACTTTTCAATGTAATGCAGAGTGTATAACTTTTTGGAGGGCCTAAAATTAGTTGTGCTTAAACAGAAACACCTCTTCAATTTCAATTTTGCATTTTAAATTTTTAAACTGATGTGCTTCTTCTTTATATAGCTACATTTAAAACATTGTGTATAAAAACATAATTTTTATGCACTTTAAAATAAAAAAAAAAAAAAAATTGTCACCGTTAACGAACCGTGAAAGAGCGTTTTCATTATCGCGTTGATTTTTACTTGTTCTTAATAAATATACTACTTAAAATAAATAAATTTATATATAAAAAAAAAAAATTTTTTATTCATTAAAAGTTAATTTTTATTCCAGTTCTTTGCGCTTTTGGTATATTTATTATACATTAAAATAATATTAAATTCACAACAAACCTGCTATTAGCATAATTTAACTTTTAATTTAAAAAAAAAAAAAATTTGAATGAAAGGGTCTTAAAGATATAAATTTTATATTTTTCTTATCTTTATTTTTTGTATAATTTATAATTTGTTGTATTTATTTCTATGCGAACGAACAATTTATATATAAATTATTTTTTGGTTTCTATAGCTAAATTAGCTGAACTCTAAATGTGTTTAAGCACGTATTTTAGGAAATTGTAATGCCGACGCTAAATTATTAGTGATCACATTCAGTATTTTTATATGAATGAAATTAATTTCTAATGTTATCCTTTTAGAAGTAATGAAACATTGCAACCCTAAGGAACAGGATACATTTTCTTTATAACATTCCAATTAATCACATATTCTTTTTTTTAGTTATACTTAACATTTGTAAATTGAAATAACAAAATTAAAATTTCTTCCCATTACGTAATGCAATTTAATTTGTTGCATTCAAATGTTTCTGTTGCCATAGACTTTACAGATAAAATTACATGTAAACATGCAATTTTAAAAGAATATTAAAAAATGGAAATTGTTCCTGATTATTCATTCATTAAAAAAAAAAAAATATTACATTAGAATTTACAATCTTTTATATATACTTTTAAAAGATTTCCATAAAATTAAAAGTTTTCATTGCACTTGCACAGCATAAATTACAAAGTTGTATAAAAAAAAAAACATTTTAGTACATAACCTAACCACAAAGTTGCCTAACAAACATAGAGAATTAAAAATTAATAACTCTATTAACATAGCGACGGCTGAGCGAGTTGTATAGTATGTTTAGTATAATGTAGCTCAATGTCGCTCAGTTTTAAATGAGTATCCCAGTAATAAAATATGTCACAAAAATGAACGAATTCTTATACTATTAACATGACAAAGTGTCATTAAAAGTCCTGAACGCAAATAGAAAATATCTACAAGCTATTAAAGATAATGTAGCGTTGCAAATGTAGCAGTAACATTATTTATATAACCTGAGCATTTGGTGCTTTATCAAAGTGTTATTTACAGATTATACAAACGAATTAAATCCATCACTTTGAAAAATTATAATGGAAGTTATGTCGTAAAGCATTATAAACTGAAACGCGGATCCTAAACCAGACAAATTCGTATAGAAGCTAATGGAAAGACTAGTTGGTCTCAAAAAATATACAAATATTTTGTTGGACCGAAACTTCGATTGTGTATAATTCGTAAATATTAGGCTAAAACTATAAAAATGAGCTAATTATTCAACCATTACACCAAAACAAACACTGAAATAATTATATTTACATATTAATTAGCAGCATAGGGTAGACTTGAACAGTAAAATCTAATGGCACTATTATAACAAGTTACCAAAATATGATATGGACAGTGACGTATTCGTACTCTTTATAATCAAATTCATAACAACTTTTAATAATAGTAAATTAAAAATATTCAACAGTTTTTTAATCTTACCAATAAGACTTTTAAAAATTGAAAATTTATTTCTTAAATGATTTTTTAATTTACAATTTTATTACTTCCCCCAGCATTTTTAAATAATTCCAATTCTCACTAAAATTTATAATAATCTTCATTATTTGTAATTTAAAAATAAATTTTTAATTTAACTTCTCCACAACAACAACAACAAAAAAAACCATTAAATTAATTTTTAAATACAACAAAATAAAAGAAAACCAAAAGAGAAGCAAAAAAATTTACTAAAATTAACCATTAAAAAAAAGGTACACCAAAACTAACAACACTGCTAAACTTTTGAAAAGCTTATATTTAACTAATTGGTTGAGTTACAGAGCATGTTAACTAGCTATTAGCGTACACATAAAACCTAAAATGAGTCTTCACAAAAATTTAAACACGTAAACACTTGAAAAGTCACTGGTTATTGTGTGTATATATTATTAGGGTACATTGGGGTCAGACAGAACAACGAATATAAATCAGATAAATTGTATTCAATTATTGGCAATTATTAAATCAAAACATCAGAGCGGATAGGAAAAATTTATATACATATAAGATTCAGGTAAAAAAACGTAATTTTCATATATGAATTTCTTCCACCTGTAAAAATATTCCATTTGGAAAATGACAAATTAATTCAGTTTTTTTTTTATTATTATTATTATTTTTATAGCGATTACTTTTCTTTTTTTTATTTGCTTTAACCACTTCCGCAATAATATTTAACCTTTTAAAACCGTATACAAAATAAAGTAATACGAAAAGTTTGTAACAATTTCAGTTGCTATTAACTTTGATTATTTGCGTTTATTAACAACAGTTTTCTTATAATTGTTATTATATTTATTTATTTAATGGTTTATGTTATAGTGTTTTCATTAGGTTCACAAAAATATTCATTAAAACAGAATATTAAAACTAAAATATAATTCGAATTAATTCAGAGCATAGTGTAATTTTATTTACTTAAGCTGGAGCTGGTGATACAATGTTGAAAATTGCTTGTTTAATATATAAATATTTTTCCAATATCTTTTTTGCCAATATATTAAATTTTATGATCAATTTAAGAAAATTTTATTTGTGCTGGACATTAAATATTTTGCTAAATAAAATATAAATATTTTTATTATTTAATACTATTAAATATGCTCTATAAAGATTAACGAAAGATGAGTTTAGTTTTGCACCCATATATTTTAATTTCGAAATAAGATTTTTGATTAAATTTAATATCGTAAGCAGAATGAATAGAAGTTAATGTCACTAGAGCCTACATCATAAATATTTTTATATTATAGTGAACAAAGTAAATTAAAAAGTGGCCGCAAGTGCCTCGGTTGTAATGTATTTACCGAAGAGAGCTTAGTTTAGTGTAATGCTAAACGATAACAAGCTAGATAATTAATTTAACTAAGAGCTATCTTTGTTATAAAAACAAATAAATTCCGATTATTCTGTCCACGAATAACGATACTATCAGGCCTTTTGCCTTCTTTTCGAAACAAACTAAATCGAATTGATAATTAATTAATAGTGTACTTAATCTACTTCGTTTAGATCTGGACAGTCACAAAGAATATTTGCTTCTTTACAACATCAAGCCGTTCGGTAAAATTCAGTATCTTGGGAATTGAACTCAATATAAATCAGCACACCAATCATTTAGTCTTAAGATTTCTTGTATATAGAGTCGTAGAAGTACCCGCGCAGATACTAGATTGAGTAATCATGCTTCGTAACTTTTCATTTGCAAGTTGGATAGGTAACAAATAGTACCATAAATCGACGTTTCCTTACTCTAGGTTACGAAGAAGACTAAGAACTAATTAGTTCTAAACTTTATTATTAGACTATTTCATAAAATCTACTTCTAATTGTTAAGAGAGTATGATTATAAATACAATTTTCTGCAAGATGTAGCAACTGTTTTACCAAGCAATATGTTAATTAGCTTTGGGAAGATTATATATTCATTAATTTGAAATAAGATTTTGACATTATTAAAGTATAAATTTCTAAATATTGAAGTGCAGAATTAAATTTAAGCTCATTGCTCTTGTTTATGTAGTAAAAAACGCAAACATTTTACAAATTGCATAAAACTTAATTTCAAACTTTATTCCAAATTTTGTTTACGACTTCTAACAAAGCCAACAATATAAAAATTACGTAAGACAATTTTTAACAAGTCAAAATATAATATAAAATGTAATATTGAATTAAATATAATAATTGCCTTCAAAATCTGATAAGTCAATTTAAAAATGCCAAATTACACAAAATACATTTTAATATTAAGTGCTATAAAACTTGTGCCGTCGTAATACACAATTTTCGCTGCTTAAATCTTATGATTATTATCCCATGATTAACGTAATAAAAATTATTTTATTACTTTAAATTTTTTATTATTATTGAATTATTTATATATATTTTAAAAGCGTTTTCAATATAATATTATTATTATATTAAATTTACAATTTATACAAAATATAAAATATTTTTTTATGAGCGTTCAGTTTTTGCGTTAATGTTAAAACACATCAGGTAAAATTCTTAAATATTTGCAAGCGTGTTAATAATATGTCCAGAAACTCTACCAACGCATAAAATTATATTATTTATTGATAAATTGTCATTTTAATGGAGACTTTTTTATATTACATACTAATAATAATAATAATAAATATATAAAACGACAAAATGAAAAAAACTAAACTAAAAAGTGTGAAAAATTCAAAAATTTAACGCCAACGTTTTTCACTGTACCACAGAATTATTGCCATTTATTAGAATAGTTTTACACTGGGTAACTATAAGAATATTTTTGAAAAAAAAAAATTTTTATAATGATCAATTTATTAATGGTCAAAGCATAATTTTCGAGTTGGCGCTAATAATTTTAATGCTTTCTAAAAAAAAATTAAAACTATTAATAAATAATTGTTTTTTTTTTTTTGAGAACGCCGGATATCTTTCTCATCAGAATCGTCGATAAATTCAGTAATTGAACATGATTGTGCAATTTCAATTTTTTAAGGTGTATATAAGAAAAGAAAAACCATTGATGGAAATTTTTGATTTATATTATGAATTAAATGATGTTTAGCGCTATTATTTTAAGAAATTTCCGGTAATTTAGTTGTTTAGCAAATTGTATTTATAAGAAATTAAGATTTTAATTATATTTCACATATTTCGCAAATAAGAAATTTATGATTAATTGCTTTAATATGTCATTTATTTGCTAAAGAAAGATAAGTTTTCAATTGCTGCTAAATATAAAGTCAGATTTTGTTGATTAATCAATCGCAAAATTATTTTCAATTTGATTAGATTCTGTGAAACCGTGAAACCTAAAGCAATGAAATCGCATTAAGAAAATATTGAAATGAATATTGCCAAAAACAATTTACTTCAATTAAATTTATATAGTTCGTATTTGCACGCGACTAACAACATTACTGAGATCATTAGACTTATTCTTATATTGTACAAAATTTAAATTTAATTCTCAAAATTTGAAATTTTTTTAAACTTACCGAAAACATTACACCATTAAATCTGTGATACTATAACAAATAAATAAAAAAATGGAGGAAATGATAATCGTTTAGAGGCGAGTCATGCGCACAATAATTACTTAAAATAAAAAAAGCTGTTAACATTCTTTCAAAGTATATAAATTCATTATTTCATTTTAACCGCAGAGAATATAAACTTTCTAGTTATGAATATTATTTTTAAAATCTATAAATATACGCAATAATAATTATTGTTTATAGGGAGAATTGGTTGCATGTCGCCCCCAATCTCAATTGAATAGAATTTTTAATAGCGAATTTATGTGTAACTGACGAGATTGTACCAAGGAATATTTATAATGAGTTTTGATATATTACTTTCGGCATTAAATACAATTTAATTTTAAATATCGTGATATCCCGATTTAAATTAAATCGCATCACTTATGTTTAAATTGTGATTTCTCGATTATAGGTTAGGTATAAATGTATAATTAATTTAATATTTTATAATTGGCACAACGCACAATATTCATTTGAATGATGAATGAATGGTCTTTAAAATAGTAAAATTTAATTTGAATAGTAGATTTAGGTTAGATAAGGTTTCAAGTAAGGGAGGGCCACAAATAGTTCTGATCATATGCAGCCAATATGGCTTATTGTAATATCACTTTTAATTATCACTAAGACACTGTCTAAGCAGTAAATCTGTTTCAGTGAAAGTGGCCATAGTTTGAAAGGGCCGATAATGTAACTTTCGAGGTTCGAATCTGTTCCGCAGTTGTGCCCTCATAAAACCTATATACGAACTTGGTTAGCTAATAGTCCAACTGGTAAGAAGTGATGATTTTAAGATTGCATTGATCTGTTCTGGCTTCCTCCCAGTTCAGTTTAAGGAGTTCTGTTGCTATCTTTTTGATGGTCCAGGTATGAATACCACCCCCACTCATATTGCATCAGATTGCATTTCTTGAGAATGGGTAATATTTTCCTTTTATAGCGTCTTGAAGTATTAGTAGCACAACAAAATTAGTTTGGTTCATTAATATTAAAATCGTATAATTAATTTATTTTAATTTTCGTAAATTAATTTTTGTATTGCTTTTAATAATTTTTAATTGTATTTTTATTGTAGAAATATTTTCGAATCAAAATAATTGCAACAATATTAATTGACATTAATTGAACCTGTTTCTTTTCTGATTTTTATGCTGTAACTTAAATTCCAATTTTGAACAATATTTACACAGGTTAAAGTAAAATTAAACAACTTTTAACTAATTATACAAATTACAATATTTCGTCCTGTCAACAAACAGGATAATAATGTTATGAGACTCTGTTAAATAGCAGATAATAATTATATTTTCGGAATTCTAAAGGGCGTGGCATTAAATTACGAAAACGCTTTTAAAAATGGTGAAATCAAACGAGAAATATGAAAAAAAAATTAAAACTCAAATGAAAAACAAAAAAAAAACAAGAAAATTTATATCTGTAAAGGAAAAATTTTCAAAAAATTCTTTTCCCTTACATTTGCAGAATAATATTACAAAAATCAAGGAGCAGCTGTCATTTTTTGTGTCCCTTTTTTATTTATAATCAACATTTTTTTTTGAAAACACAATTTTTATTTTTATTGTTTTGGATAAATGTATATATATATTTATTCATTCATCCGAAAACACATACACATTTAAATACAATAACAACAATCCCAACAACAAAAATAAATCGAAACTCAACTCGGAATATACAATTTATAATATCCATTTTCCGGTCTAGACGTATGCGCTAGCTAACAAGTCAACTTCTTTGCTCAATTGTGTATACGTCATCAAAAATTGTTCATTTTGCCGCCCCTTTTTTTTACATTATTATTATTATTTATTTAAATACTGTTAAACTTAGGAGGGACTACTACCTAAAATCTACTCAAACCTTCATTTAAAAACTCTTAAAGATAAACACGTACTACACACAGCATCTAAATATGCGCTAATGCTAAAAGATACTTTTCTCACTAACACATTCTTAATTACAATACTAAAGAAAATAAATATTCATTAAATTACTAACACATTCACACATTCTTCATATAATACAAAAACCTTTTAAAAAAAATAAAAACTTACGACTTTTATATCGATTTGTGGTCCAAGTCCAACCCAGATTTTTCTTTTTATATATTATTTCGTTGGCACTTAGTTTAATTCTCTCTTTCTGTTGTTGATTTTCTGTTTCATATTATGTTATAATAATTTGTTGTGTGGAAAGATATCAAAAAACTTACCGAATATCTCGCGTTTAGCATCTTTAATGTGTGCCAAAACATTTAAGATTTTAAATACCACCATTTATGAAATATTTCTATGTGTATATGTATAGGAGCATAATCTTGAATGTATTAGAAACACGAAATACAAAATCTGTAAAAAAATTTAAAAAATCGAAATTAAATGGTGAATTACGAAACAAAATAAAATGAAAATTTAATTATTTTTATGATTTACTAAATAAATTGGCGTTAATATTTTTATTAGTAATTTATGACCGCATTGTCTTGGGTAAATGGATAATTATTGGAAAATTATGAATTAATTATAAATTTATTATAAATTCATAATTTTGTAAAGTATATATTAATAATTAGTTATATAATTAAATTTTAAACTTTATTTTACGAAGAGTCTTATAGTTCAATGTCCCGGATTCGGAATTTGAAATTTGTAAAAAGGCCTGAATCAAAATTTCGGAATCATGTAAAGTGTTTTATAATGTCATGAAATTTTATATTATACAAACTTTCCTGAAATGATTACAAAATCTTTGTTTTAACAATCTTGTAGCTTAGCTTTACCCAGCATATCATCTAAATTTTGAATGGACATGTAACTAGGTGCAAATTCGATTCAATTTCCCTGCAAATCAATAAGATAAAAGCAATAGAAGAAATGCCAACATTGATATTGAAATTAAATGAGGGCTTAGAAATGGGAGTCTGTAATTGAACATTTGATGCTAAAGATCGAAGATATGGTAGAGATAAGGTCTAAATAAGTAGATAAAAAGATTAATTGTACTATAGAACACCACATTTGTCAATGTTTATTCATCCGCAATAAGATTTTATTATATTTAGATAACTTTGAACTTCCCTACAACATTTACCAATATATTTACAACCGCCTGTTACCATTCTGAGACTTCCAGCTTTACCACTAAGATTTACAACAATTTCTTGTTTACCGTTTACCTTATCTATTAAATTTTATAACTAAACGATATAGTTTTTTTTTTATGAACTCATTCATATTGAAAAACTTTCCAAAATCCGAGATTTAAACAAAGATGTGAACAAAACTTTTAAATATTGTGTTAATCACCCAGCATGTAAACGAGCTTTAAAATATTTCAAATTAACAGAAAAAGTTATACAATCTTTAAAACAATGTTTTTGTTGTTGTTTTTTTTAAACGAGCATAATTATAATGTTAATATGTTTTACTACTAAGCTAGCTAAATATCTTCCTAATTATATTAACCCGTCGCTTCAATGATCTTTTATGAATCATTCGGTTTAGGTTTAAATTGTTTTTCCTTTTGTAAATTCTTCTCTAAGATTGATACAAAACATAATTTAATCAACTCTTAAAATCTAATAAAAAAAATATTTAAAATTATCAACGCAGTGTTTTTATGATGGGGTGCAAATTCAGTTTCCCTTCTTTATACGGATGAGTTTTTTTTTTTAAAAAAAAAGTTTCGTAATATTTTATTAAAAATACGAGATCCCTAAAAAAATTGGAAATTAGCTTTTATATATTTTTATATTGTCTGGGGCAATAAAAGTGAATGCAATAATGTGGAAAATTAAAACTGAATTTCATGTTGGCTATGTTTCTCGGGCTTGTACGGGAAGATGAATACGTAGAGATATAAAATTTCAGGTGTTTGGCCTAGAGTTAAATAAGATCAATAATAATTTTTGTATAGTTCTGTTCTTGAGTCCTTGAAATTTTCAGAATGAATTATATTTTTATATTCATTTTTCTTTTATTTACGAAAGGTGGTAATTTTTAAAGATATAAATTTGAGGGTGCTAAATTATTATCAGAGGTAATCTAAAATTTGGTTTACATTAATTTATCGAGAATTTTTACTAAAACAAATACAAATGACAAAATGACTTTTTTCGAAATAAATGATTTATTTAATCGATTTTTGAAAAAAGACATTTCGTCATTGTGCTTTGTAACTAACAGATCAGAATCCAAACCCTAATAAGAAATGTCCAAGTCTATTTATTTTTAGTATTCAAAGTTGAACCACATCACATTAACTTAAAGAGCATACCGTAGGAAAGTATGTATTTATACAAACAAATTATACAATTTACTGTCTCTTAGTACTTTAGTAATTGCGCGAAAATATATAATTATGATTAAATGTACAATATATTTAATATAAATATCCTCCTAAATGACATATAAGAAAATGTAACAATGAAAAATTATTCTTTTCCTATATTTACTTTTTTTTTTTACCATTATGGTTAAATGCCATTTTGAATTTGCAATTTTAACTTAAAAACCAACTCTCTGTACAACATTTATATAGACATATAATTCCGCTATAATTATGTATTTTGCATTAAACACGTCACAAATTAAATTGTATGCTGCATTATTCGTTATTTTCATGGACTAGTGACTTAATGCATACTTTTTTGCATTGTTTTGGTAAATAAATTATGGTGATTGTGAATGTGGTATAAAATATAAAGTTAAAATAATTCAATTTAATAAAAAAATACTCTTAAGTCAATTTAACATTTTATTATTTTATGTGGTTTATTATAGGTTAAGTTTTCTATGAATAGAATTTAAAGGTGACAGGGACATAGTTATATAAGTCATATTTCCATAATTATAAACTGTTTTTTGGAATTATTCCATTCGAATGAATCAAAATTCCATAAGCATAAAGAGTCCTTAACACGAAAGAAATTGTGCAATTTTGACCCAGACATGGAATATAGTGAATCTAAAAAATAGAATGAAGCTCTTTTATATACAAGAACAATAAAAATACACGACTTTTACTGATGGTTATAAATAAATCATCTCGAAAAATTTGGTAATTGTGGAATTATAAAAAACTTGACCCAAATTTGTACACAAATCAATTTTACAGTCAGAACTTATCGCGTATTATTAGTTTTGTATAAAAGAGGAATTACATTATCCATAATCGAACTATGACCTTTTTTTATAGCATTTTGACTTACACTGAATTTAAATGCAATTTTTGTCTATACGTAATATAGTTCAAATTCAAAATATGTGCCAGTCTCTATAGTTTATAATCCCCAAAAACGAAAGTATAATTTTAAGACACCAACTGCAGTAATTCAACCTCATTAATTCATTAATTACTTAACAAAACATAAAAATTTAAATGTATAAAATCGTTATCATTTAGAACCCAATTAATTAATTTCTCAACCATAACCACGTCTTAATGAAAATTAAATTTACCGCCACATATTACATAAATTTATCCACCTTGCTTTTATTACTAGCGTTCTGTACATAAAAAACTCCTTTTGACAAACCAAAAAAACTGTGTAATTAAAACAGAGTCCAGAATAATATGAAAAATAAAAATGTTTATTAAGGTGCCAAGGTGTACTTTTTTTTATGACCGCACATTGTCAGTTTCAATTGTCATTCAAAAACTCATATTTAGATCCAATGTCCATAGTTAAAACAGATATCCACAGCACAAAAGAGTCCTTTTAAAATTATTCTTTTTTAGCTGTTTCCTCTTTATTTCTGGTGTGTTGTTTTTATTGTAGACATTTATAAGTGAAATGACCTTCTTCCTGTGTTCAGTTGTTGTTATATTTATATAAAAATAAATTTAGTCTGACATGAATTTTTCTTTTCAAATTTATGTTATATTTTATGAACACCGACCGATTAACATTTTTTAGCTATATGCATTGAATTGTTCACTTTTGTAATACTAAACGTGCTTGTTTTAGATTTTAACCAAAACGGCAACAGAGAATTTTAAAAGTTGAAGTGAAAATTACACTTAAAATAGGCACCAATTTTTTATATATAAATATAAAAATAAATATGATAAGAATCTTAACAATTTTGCTCTCTGGGTAACTGAATTTAATTTGAAACTCTGTGGTGTGTAACAAAATGTCATGCACTTTTTTTTTTGTTAAGTAAATTACTATAAAATATTTACATTTAAATACAACATAGAAAATTTTGTATTACGATTTTGACCGTTTTTATGGATTATTTGATGGGTTAATTCTGAATTCCGAACAAATAAAAATCTATAATCTGAAATTACATTTTTCTGTTATTGTTGGAAGTAATAGAGTTAAGGTTGCAGTGAATTATTACCAGATAGCGCATTTATGTGGATATTCAGAACTGAAACGTATTCGGGCCCTAAATACTCACTTAAGTGGACCGTAACAAACGAGAGCGTTAATTAATTACGAATTTGCGAAATTGAGAATTAACTATCAAACTAAAATATTTTCAAATACGAGTATATAACATAATTTAATAGAGGCCCAATTACTAATATTCTTAAATATTAAGGGTATATCAACCACAGAACAATGTTGTGTTTCGAATTTCTGTTGATTGCCTAAACATAAATTTTGGGGCAATTAAGCCCCAATTTTTTTAATTCATTTGTATACTAACGCCCGAATGATTACTGAATAATGGTCAGAATTAAATATAGTAATGTTTTTAGAGTTATGTACCAGCCACCATAGTATGACAGAGTCATATGACAGCCACTATACTATAATAACTTAGAATGGGGCACATTATGATACTATATGGTGCCGAAAAATATAAATTTAATCATTTTTTAAATTTCATTTTATATAAATAATCACGAAAACATTTTATTTTTCTGATAATCATTTTTAAAATATAGAAAAATTATTATTTGATTACATTTCAATTATATATATTAAGAATACGCTCGCGCCCTAAATAAATCAATTTTAATATGTCATAAAGCCTAACAGCTCACTTAAACAAAACAGTCTGACTTCTTCAAATATATTAAACAAAATCAAAAAAATATATACAATAAAAAGTTGTATGTCATCTCCCCTCTATTAATGGCACCATACTGTTTCTGTTTTGACACAATATCCTTAAATAATAAACTGGTAATGCTTGTAAAGTTAGCATTGACGCAATGTGCACAATTAAATTGAAATATTTTTTTTAGATCAACTCCGCATATGACGTGCAATAAACATTTTTTGGATAGCAAAAAAAATAAAAGGTAATTGCATGTCGAATTATATTATTATTTCATGATCGTCAGTCATCCAAGAACCTAAAGAACATAAAAAAGAGAGCCTAAGGCCTTACAAACATGTATTTTTTATTTCGTTACATTTAAAATTGTATAAGCCAAAAAAAAAAATAGGGACTTTTGCATCTACTCAAAATTTATATTAAATTACAAAAATTTTGAATTATCATTCTCCATATGTCGACACAAAAGTCCTGGTTCTTTAGTAGATTAAAATTATATAATTTAATTTGAAAAATAGATCAATGCATTTTTTTTCGGTTTATTTAATAGAATTTAAAGTTACTAAATAGAACCTCACCTTTTTCGATTGAAATTGTGTGTAGTAATTGAGAGGTGCTGGCTATTTTTGTTAAGTGAATGTGACAGATGACTTTTAAATGTATAAACAAACCATTAATAAAGTCACATTTCACATTTGTTGAGTGTTGAGGTGACAACTAGTTAAATAATTTATTCAAAAAAAGTATTAGACTATGATCTGGCCTAGTAATTAAAGTTATAACTGCAGGGTGGGAAGTAGTTATAGTAACTTTCAGCTCAGATGAAGAAGAAATATTGCGGTTGTGAATCTATTGCCCGGAAAAGGCTGAAAACTTAGATAAGGAATTTTTGATCCTGTCACGAACGGACATATATTTCAGGATGATTCTGAAGTTTTACAAAAGCTTTATACGTACTACAGAAATAGTTCAGTGCTATAAGAACCTTTAATCTAATAATTTCTGAGGTATACCCTAATTTTTCTGTTGGTCCTTTGTAGTTATATGCCGCTAGCTTCTATTATAACAAATACTTTCAATTCTTTTCTAAGTAAAAATTATCCTTTGCTAAATTGATTTGCCAATTAATTTATCTATATAAAATAATTATAAAAATATTTATTTTTTACTTAAATTAACATTAAATTAATTGCGCTAATAATATAATTAAAATTTAAATAAATCAATTATTTAAGAAAAAAAAAACGTTATATCAGGAAGAAAATTGTTCACACTTGACTGGGGGTGAATATTTCCCTATGGTTGATTTAATTATATAATAAGATGGTTTGCATCAAAAACATATTAATTTTAATATTTATATTTAATTAATAAAAAAAACTAATATGATCAATTTATTTATTTTAAAATAATATAAAAAAAAACTATTATACATAATTCAACATTGTCTGATACGATATCAAAATATCCGAATTTATCAAGTGTTTCATGCCATGTCGATGCCTTACACGATTTACTTAATAGATTTATTTAATAATTATACAAAACATTTTAATTTTATATCGGAAGTTCATTATTTTTTACATTACGAACTTCATAGAATAAAAAATTTTGTTATTTCACATTTTTATGACAGATTTGATCACTCATTTCATCCCATTTTGAAATTCGCTCATTACTATTTTGACAAGTTTTAATTACACTGACATTCCAATTTAATTTTTGTCTGTCATGACAGTAAAGTATATATTGAAAATTACCCATAGATAAAGGCTGGGTTTACATGTAGCAATAATGTCATCCTCATCCTAACTTAAACTCAAAATGAAATATTTAAAAATTCACTAAAACATTTCCAACGCAATTAACGAGGTTCGCAAAGTCTAGTTTTGGACAACATTGCATTAATTTATTTCGATTAGGTTTTCTAAAGTAATTTTTTGTTTTATTAAATTTCCTATTAAATTTACATACAAAACATTAACACAAAACTCATTACTTATACATAAACCTTTTAAATTTATTACTTAGCGTCGTACCTGGGGTTGTTTGGTAAAGCGCGCATTACATGCAACACGAAATCTTGTAAAATAAAATGTTCATTTAAAAATGAATTGCTTGTTAAAATTTTAACTTGCAATATCGTATTTTTTTGTGTGAATATAAATTTTTATGAATTTTATGAAAATGAACTTAAAAAAAACTACAATAATTTTTATTATATAATTTTGCGGAAAATGGCAATTAACTCGGTAAATTCAATAATTAAAACTATATTTTTACATTTATATACATTTATAATAACAACAACTCAAATAAACTTTTTAATTAAATTGAGGAAATAAATAATAAAAATTAGAAATTATTTTTAGTGAAATTTATATACAGTTTTTGTTTGAAAAGATACACGTGAAAAGTGAGAGTAATTTATATTAAAGATGAAAGAAGATTTTTCCATTAATAATTAATTGTAAAAGTTAAACTTTTGGTTAAACTCTGTCGGTAAGAAATTGTAAATAAATATTTCAAAAATGAAGAAACAAATTGCAACGTTTCACGTTTAAATTACCAATAGAAATTTGTGAGTAACGTGATGGTATCACGTTATTATACCATTGGATACATGAAGTTTCATTTCAGTCAGAACCATTTAGATAAAATAGAATTTAAATTTTGGTACAATGTGATCCGATCCCGACGAATTCTGTTTGAAATTTGTTCATGTGTATTAAGTGGCCCATCCACTTTGAACCTGTTTGACAATTCAGTTGGAAGCTTCAGTTTGAAATGCCACTATTCACTTGTCAAACTTCATTTCAACTTTTATAATTAATGATTACTGACGATTGTTTGTCGGGTGATTATTTTAACAAATTTCGATAAAAATAAGTTTTTTATTAATTAAATTTGAATTAATAAAATAATTTTTCTTCAAATTGTACCATCCACACGTCAACTCCAACACAAATGACCGCTAACTTAAAAATATATTCCGAGATCCTTCACGAATCTATAGAAACGGTTGAGTAAGATTCTATGTAGTACAACGTGACACCCACAATTTCAGGACCATTTAAGCAATATAGAATTTTACTTAACGAACAGTTCAAAACGTGTTAACATAAAAAATTATTCATTTTTTCTACAATTAATTATTGTTACTAATAAATTGTTTGAATAATAACTTTTTACTTATTTATATAGAGAACACGAAAGAAATCACTGATTTAGAAAACTCTAAATGAAAACAAAAAAAAACTGTAATTACATAATTAAAAAATATGAAATAAATGGAAAAATTAATTTTAATAAAAAAAAAATTATTATATTCTCGTGTACATAACTAAAAAAAAGCATCGTTTATGACATTTTAATAATATTTTCCCGGATAGTTAAACAATTTTCCATCATTTTTTATGCTATTTCCTATCGTTAAATTTTATTTATTTAATTTGTTAAACTTTGTAGTTTTTTTCTTTGCCTATGAAATTTAATTTTTTAGATAAACTGCGAACTATAAAAAAATTATAATTTTTATATTTTCTGGTTGGTTTACATAAATGTTTTATAATAATTTTAAATTGTTTGTTATATTATTTAAAATTATTATGTGGAAAACTGATATTTATTTAATTTTGACATTAATCTCACATAAACCATCAATCAAAATCTGCAAGTTGACATTGTCGTCGTGTCATTTAGTTAAAGGAATTTGTTGGTTTTGTTCAATTTTAACGTAATTTATAAACAATTTGAAGGAAATGTGCTGGTTTTGTTAAGTCGTTTTGAGGTTAAACTAAATTCAAGGATAGAAAAATATTATAAGAGATTTAAAGAATTATAGAAATCGATAATTGAATTTTGGAAATTCTTTATTTTGTAATTATACTCCATTTGCCTTCTTGAGGTTCGAATCACTCCATCTGTATTAGAAATTATATAATTGTTCTTCCTCCTACCAAAAGAGTAAAGCGAATCATCTGTAGATATGATTCCAAAAGAATTCTTACTGTCATTCATAAATGGACCCTTAGTCCATTTTAAAGATTCCAAATTAAATACTTCTGTAGATCCTTTATTATTTAATCCTTCACCTCCACAACAATATAACAATTTTCCATTGAAATTTTGAATTTTATATCTTGTCTGAATGATTTCAAACCACCCGAAATAAAAATGTCATCCTTAGGGGCGCTGTTAGACATTTCAATAGCTCTAGATTAAAAAAATTAAAGATTTTCTAAAATAAAAATTCAATTTTCCATTATTTTCAAATTGTTTGGTTTCAAAGTTTCAATTACCAAACTGATAAATTGAAAAGTAAATATTTTATATTGTTATCGTTAATAATTATGGACTTGGTTCACTGATTTTAACGTTAATTTTAAAGTTCAGATTTTCTAATTTTATAATGAATAGTCTATATAAAAAAAAATATATCGTGACTAAATTAATAGAGTAATTTTTTTATTTTGTACAATTTTATAAAAAATGTTTAAAGAATTTTCGATAAAATTTCATAATTTTAATAATTTCGGTTATATAAAAAATTATGAATTTCTAATTTGTTTGGACTAAATTTAGAAATTTCCCTAATCTCAGATGAAAATCATTGAACTTTAATCTCTTGAGAAAAATTGTAACGACTTTCTATGAAAACTAACAATTTAATTAAGTTTTAGTAGTACAACAGATTGAAAAGATTATAATTTTCATAGCCGAAGTAGAACAGTTTTGTCTTTTGGATAAGTTAGTTAGCTAGTCTGTTCGAAAGGGATGAATATGAGCTGTATTTAAACATTATTTTGACTAAATTCATGGCTTTTAACTTATAGGTTAATTTTAAATACAAATAAAATTGCAAATTAATGATAAGAATTTTTGTATTAGTTAAGTTACTTAATTATTTCCTGATGAAAAATTATAGGTAAAATCATAAACTTGATTTAAATACCACATAAATCAATTAAATATCCATGAGCTTGTCAGAACAGATTTTTAGTTTCTTTAAAACTAATATACATATATAAAAAATAAATTATTAATCTAAAAGATGTTCAACAACAGAAATTAAGTGTTCAATCAGCACGCGATTGCGTTTATAAGATTTTTTTTTTTTTGTTATTTAAATATAATTTTATATTATTTACAAATTTTAAATATCTACAATTATCGGCTATTTTTTCTCAGCTTTATCTAGAAATTACTAAGAACAATGAAAATTAATGCTTAATTTTATAGTTTCATTTGAATTAATTGATTTTGTCTTTGGGATTTGGAATTAGAAAATCACATGATATTATTAATGTTCATTAGTGAGTGATAAAAATTATGTTTAATGATCAAATAAAAATGTCTAATGCATAATAAATAATCATAAATTAAATTTAGTTGTAAATCGCAGTATATTTTCCTAGCGATAATTATGCGTTAACAGAAATATTGATTTTTATATATTAATTCAATTTGTAGACATGCAACCATAATTACATAGAAATGAAATATGGTTTATTTAAGACCGTATTTCTAGTTCGAATATAGGTGCCAAAAATTGCTTCGGAAATGAGCTTTATTTTAGAACCTCAAGACGCCATTTAATGAAGTAAATTATGGAATGGAAAAATTATTGATAATCTATAGATAATATAGGAACTTCTTGAGGAATACGTCATAAGGTCATAAAATTCTCAAAAAATAGGGTTATAATAATTTTTGTGCAATTACTGGTCTCTTCATAGTCCATTGTTGATTAAAATACCACCTAATTCAGTAAAATCACTTGCACCTGAAAAATAACGACGCTTTAATTTTGTTCAAGAACAGATTGAACATTTTCCATTACTCATTTTTCCTGGTGTGAGTGTGAATAGGCAAATTGATGCCTGAATAAACCTTATTTAATCTAATAGAGTTTAAACTAAATCCTAATTTAGTCTAAATCCTAATTTTATAGTCTAAATCTTAATTTTAATTTAATTATATATCACTTTTAATAAAATAATTTCACTAAATATTTTAATATTAAATTTGAAATTGTCTAACAAAATAAAAAAATTCATATTACAGGTGCCAAAGATGATGATGGTAATAGTATTAAAAGTGGTCTCGGTTTAAGCGGTACATCCGGTTTAAGTAAAAAACAACGTAAAGCACGAACGGCATTTACTGATCATCAATTACAAACATTAGAAAAATCCTTTGAAAGGCAAAAATATTTAAGTGTTCAAGATCGTATGGAATTAGCAAATAAATTAGGATTAAGTGATACACAAGTTAAAACCTGGTATCAAAATCGAAGGTAAGCTTCTTAAAACAATAAACATAAAAAACTTATTGTATAGTTTTATTATTAATCGATATTATTAATATTATTTTTGTTGGACATATCAAATAAGGAAATACAATTTTAATCAAATAAATAAAAGAGTTTTATGAAAATTTTATAATTTCATTTTATCTCAATAGACGTTAATTTTTGAAACCAATCAAAATTTATTACTTAATTTATGTGTCATATTTCCATAAGTATTAAAAAAAAAACTCAATTGAATTGGAAAATTATGTAAATTAAATGTCAAATAAAACTATGACTTAAAAATATCATTTTTATTTCTCAACATTTCGTGAATGGTTTTGTTATTAAAACGGCATTGGCTTTAATACATATTAAAATAATTGTTTTAGTAACTTATATTTTACTCCCACTGCTGTAATTAGCTAACACCCAAGTGTATAAGCTTATAATAATTCCTAAAGAATACGACAGGGGAAGAAGTTCATAGAATTCGCAAAAAAACAGCCTCACAAGAAGCTTTATGCAATTTACTGATTTCGTCACCCTACCAAATTTTCTAATGATAAGAATTTCCATTATTGTAGTTTTAGATAACTTCTGTAGGCCATCAAACTTAACATCTTCTAATCATTAGTCAGTAGGCACTGTCTCATCAAAGTCCTATCCTTTAACCATAAATTAATCATGTTTAATAAACACTGATTATTTTAAGAAATGTCACGTAGTCTGCTCCCAAAACTAATTGAAATTCCATTCTTTGAAAACGTAGTCATTAAATAGATAAGCTATTTAAAAGTTCCATGTCGTCTTATAATATGATAATACGTTTCTCGGTCATGTTCTTATTGGGCTTAATAAGCTATTTATATCCAATGCCTAAAAATCAGTCAAATTGAACGAAACTCTCTTCTCATGAACTTACAATATAAATATTTATACATTTATATATTTTTATCAAGTTAATTTAATTTAGAAAAATTGCTTTTTTGAGCTTTAACAAGAGTCAAATTGAAAATATATTTTAATGTCAAAGAATCGCGTTGATGATTTTCGTTGTCCGCCATAACGAAATTAATGTAATTACAGAAATTAGAATAAGAGAAAACATTAATTTGTTACGCAAACAAGATTGCGGTCACTATAGAGACCACGAATTTTTTATTATATAGTTTTATACTAAAATTAGTTAAGGCCTTTTCATATAGGGAGATTTATAATTTTGTTTTAAATTAAATTATTTAGTCTGTAAAACTAGGAAATTTTTGATTACACAAAGTTTCGTCATTTTATTATATGTAAATAATTTAATTAGATTTGACTTATAAATTTTTGCAAATTTAATTGTGGCTTCTATTTTCCAGTATGGTTTATATTAAAACCATACTGCAGATAGGATGATATTAATTTTATAATTGTATATAGGACAAACTCGATAATATCACATAGGACAATAATTGCTGAAGTTATGTCTAAAAATAGTTCACTTTTATAAAAATATAATAATAATTTATCTTCTTTTATATTATATCCTTAGCCAAGTTAGTTTCAAATGGCCTCAAACCCTCAATTTTCACACCACAATTTTCCCATTTGTCCAAAAAATATTGGTGCTATTGATACAACTGGCCATGAAACCAATTATTGTGACAAAAGGCCTCAAGCCATTCAGTTTTAGAACAAACCTGGTTCATTGTTGTTAACATTATATACTAAAGTTATAATGGAGAAGGAATTTGGGTCTCGCGGAAAATTTGGTAAATGTTGGTTGAAATGGTTTGAAACTAGGCGAACAAAATATAAAAATGACAAATAAAATTTTTTTGTGACGTATTACTAACTAAAGGAGATAAACAATAAGAAAAATATAGTTAAAAATTCAAAACAATTAATAATTTACAGGTTTCACCTTTCACCTATTGCTATAATTTTCCATTTCATCTATGGACGCATTTGTCAGGCCGGGTTTTTATTGGCCATAATAACTAATATTAATTTCTTTTAAAATATGTAAAAACTCGACTACATTAAACTCAAATAAATGTTCACAATTTCAATTCTAAATTGACTCTAATTCACCTGGTTTTATTCGTATGAATTACGTTTTGTAAAAATTCAGTAAAATTACAATTTAACGCTACGTTGTAGCGTTGTAAAGTATTTTTTACACAAGTTTTTCAAATAATTTTTTTTTGTACAAAGTAAACAACCTTTAAATTTTTCAAAATTGTTTTTCTTCATAAATTTAACCGCCGATTTATTTATTGTTAATGCGATTTAAAATAGTAAATCCTCAAAATAAACACGAAAAAAAATAATAATAATATTATTTACATTGCTGACCCTTGGTATTTAAGCGTACTTTAACTAAAAAAAAACGTTGTGTATCAAATTATTTTCCATGAAATTATTCAACAAGCGTTGAAAACCAAAAAAGAAAAGAAAATATTTTGAATGGACGAATTTTTACTAGATATAAGTAAATACGGGGCGGTAGCGTCTTCTAAATATATAGAAAAACAAAGCGTATCCACGAACAAATTTTTGTTTTTTAGAGATTCACTGAAGAAAATCTTAAGCGGCTTCCATTGTTCAATAAGAAAAAAAAACTCATAAAAACAATTTAGAAATTATTTAATGATACTGGAAATTAATTTAAAAAAAAATTAAAAATGGTTTTTAGATTGTGAGAGAATTAAATATAATTTTATTTTGTATAAACGGAATTAAAGTTTGTATTAAGGTTTTGTCCATAGTCACAGGTAATTTAAACGCATGATCGTGTAATTAGTTCAGGTAAATGTTTACTTTTAAACGTTTCGGTTAGATGAAAATTAAATTCAAAATTTTATACAGAAAAAATAGAAAGTAGGTACACAGCAGATTGAGTAAAATGTCGTCTTACAGTGAAGGCTTGTTAACCATTTCATTGGATTGTAATTTGTAATGGCACTGTATAAGTATTGGCACTTCTTTCAAATATAATTTAGTTAGAGTATTTAAAATGAAAGAATTCGGAGGCAACAATCTGCAGAAATAATTTTGAAACTTTTAATAGGGTTGGATTAAAACTTCAAACCGATTTAGCAGTGTAAGCTTAAGCCTTTGTCAATCTTAAGCTTCGGTTTAACTTATTTTCTGGTATCTCAGTGCAAGCTTAAAGATAAGCCCTCCTTAAAGTGAGTTTTAAATTGTCATTTACAATAATTCACATTTTTTGGTTTAGCTAAGCTTAGGGAAAATTTTGATTGAGAAACCCAGTGATTTTAAGTTTCAGTCTTAAATCTACACAATCGGTTAAGTTCATCATTTCATAAATTATGCAATTTACTTAAAGTCTAATCAATTTAAATTTTCATAATCTATTACATTACACTAATCCGAACTAACTCCATAAAATATTTTGATATCTATTCAAACTTCCGATATGAAAATTTTTAGTTTTTCCACCAAATATCATAAATTCCTTGAAAACAATTAACACCGGTATGCGTGTGTACAGATACAGGACTCATATTACCAAGAAATAGAATGGTATAATTTAAAATTTATTTGATACTATCAAAAATTATTTATATACAAAAAGTACAATTGAAACGTTTAAATAATTATGCAAATTTGGTACGGCAATTAAGTTATATACGTAATGTTGGCTCTTCAAATCGATAAATATGTAGTCCATAAATATAATTTTTTTTTTATTATATTTATAAGGTTATATCAATTCGTTTTTTTGATAAAAATAATAACTACCACCACCAGTTAAATTTTATACTATATAGAGAGCTACAATTAGATTTAAACGTTAATATCCTTTGATAAAAGCTTCTGGGCGTATTTTAATTTTGAACGGGCAGCAATAAAACAATCTATATAGTATATATATATAAATACCAATTACAAATGCTCTCTCCGTTTTATTGCTGTATACAAATCCAAAAAAAAGGTAAAAGAATAATTGCAAATTTATGCAAATTTAACAGCAAAACATTCTGTCTATAAACATTAAATGCAATAAATTTAAATAAATCGTACTCAAACATGTTTTCAAGGATTTTAAATACAATATTTTATTAGAGATATAGAAAGCATAATAAATTGCAGTTAAACTGTTAAAGTTTTACTGTATATAATTAATAAGATTTAGATTTGTGATAATTCTAATTTCTAATTGCTATAATTAGACTACATTTTTATATGTATACAGTCAAATTATTGGTTATTTCTTATAATTTAAAAACAATTTTATAACTTAATGATAAACCCATTAAAGTCATTCCATTAATTAATCCCATAAGAATTGTTACAACAAATTCAGTATGTTACCTCCATAATTTAGAAAATGCTTCCGCAATTTAAATTTAAAATGTTTGTAAATTTTGTTGGTAAATTTCTATATTTTATTAAATTTTTCAACATTAATTTAAATCTGTTTGCATGTTTTCAGTATCTAAATTCAAAATGTAATGATTATTTTGGTACACAACAGCAGCTGCTGATGCAATTGCAGAATATAATTCGACAACAGAAAATTTAATAATATGACCTAACCAGATATAAATTCGTTAATATCACAGCCCACAGAGAACAAGAAAAATTATTGCAAAATTGCACAATCGAGAAAAATTATCCGCGATAAATCTTTCGTGCATAAAATTTTGCAATTTTAAAAAGGGCTTGATATAATAATCGCCAAGATAAAGTAAATTTCTTATATACAAAGTTAAAATCATAAAAATCAGTTAAATTTCTATACAATATAAAATAAAAATAAACGTTTTTTCGTGTACCTCTGTAATTTTCGTCTTTTAAAAATCCTGTTTTCAAAAATTATTTGAAAAAGAGGTGGAGATTATTTTAAACTTTCCAATTAGCGTTTTGCATATAATGAAAATGTATAACCTTTAAAAAAAAAATACTGTATGCAAAATGAAATCTACAATTTTTATGGAAAATTATTGTAAAATTTACTTCAACCCAGAAATTTAAAGATTTAATGGGATTCGCTTATCTACCTTGTACTGCTGGCCACACACAGTAGTCATTATTTTAAATGACCATTTTCTTTAGATTTTGAAGTGAAAACAGCCGGAAAATGATTGTACATATATAAAAATTTCAAATTCTTGGAATAATGGCGAAAATTGTTTTATACTGTTTTGTATAATTTAAAGCACATGTCGGTCCATGATTTCAGCTCCGTTTAAAACAGTATGTACTGAAGGCTAAAGACGTGATTTTCGAATTTTAGTTATACATTTTATGATTATAGCGAATAAATCTTATACAAAATCTTACTTCATAATCAATTCATTTTCACAGCACAATTTAAGACATTTGAAATTTACAAAATTGATGGATGTTTTACGTATACAATGAATAATTCAACTTATTATTTGGTGCTTCGGAAATTAGCTTGTAATTTATATATTTTTATGTATGTGTATTCAAGACATTAAATCATTTACAACAACAAAGAAGAGTAATGAATTTTGTATGACTTTTATTACCCCATCACACAAATAATCACAATAACTGAAAAGTGTTGATTTAACTTTATTTTGGCTACCATAAATAAATTTATTACTCCAAAAACGGATGTAATTCGTTTTTACTTTCTGAACTGAAACATCAATTAATTTATTGTATAAAAATCCTATTTCTATTGTTCAAATCGATAACATTTTTCCAAAATTTCTGACAGTCGTAAAGTAATAAAATGGAATCATAAATTATCACTTTATTTATGACTTTTTTGGATAAAATTTTACTATAGAGTGCAATGATAAAGGTTCTTTTAGTTAAGTTATGTTATCCTAAATGTGGTGGACATTTAATTTGTGAAAGAAAGGAACAAAATATTGAATGATTTTAATTTGAAATTATAGTAAATTATTGAAATTTCCAATTTAATTAAATAAAATAAAATTAATTCTTCTTTTTATTTTTAATATTTTGTACAAATATTGATCTAAAATATGATTAACACATTAATAAAAGAATTTTACAAAATAATCACAAAATATGGCTAAGAGCATAGTTAGATTACTACACTTCCAATTAGTTTCTAAATATTTCAACTACTGGTGTAATTTGTGCTTCTCACCTTTTAACGATTATAATGTACAGTAAAATTCTCATACAAATTCAAGTTTGTTGACAGTCGTTCTTCGTATAAATCTAATCCATGGAACCATTGACCGACAATTCAACGACTATAAGAACTACACTATCACAGAATCACATATTTTCTAAAATGTTTAAAAAGCTTTTTATTTAACACTTGACATACTAATATTTCCAGAAAATAAGTTGAAAAAGAGAAAAGTACGATTGAAAGAAGCTTCTAAATAAACTTCCTTGCATGTTAGGTTAGTTTTAGAGCAAGGGTTCGAAAACTACAATCCTAATCATTGCATCCATTTAGTTTATTGTAATATCTCTTCAAAATATTCGTCACTGATCAAACTCGTACTGTTGATAAAACTGTTTTAGTGACCTGCACGTTTGTGAGGAAGCCTTTGATATTTTCTAGACATAAACCTTTCATTGTCACATAGTATGTGAACCGCCATTTCATCTTCAGCTTCACAGAACCTATACAAATGTTGTGTGTAGATGCAGTTTGAAGTTGCAGATATTATTAGTGTCATAACTTCAGTTTTTAAATAATTATCAATTTCTATATAAATTTGAAATCAATCTCATACAAAATTAATATAATTCTGAATTGATTAATCCAAAATTAAAGTTTCTACTCTTGAATAAAATATGAAAAAAATATGATAATATTTAACCCTTGTAATGCCATTATAATTATTTATTCAAAGCGGAAAAATACAATAATTTTCCTACATTAATTTTTAACTGCAATATTTCTTTATCAACCATTAAATATATGACAAATTTTTTTAAATTTTATTTTATATAAATTGTTTTTGATTGTACAATTATCATAATAATATATACAAAAATAAAAAAATTAATAAAAAATATTAAATTCATCATTAAAACCAATTATACACTTAGTTAACACTTTTATCGTGTATACATTATCGAAATATCTACAATCAAATTATAGTAAACTATTTTAAATAAATTCTGAAAAGTGCAAATGATTTATGACCAAAATAAAAAATATATAATTTTTTTTTATTAAGTGATAAAAATTCCAAACCACAAAATTTGCAATAAATTACATGGGGTTAACAATACGAACGCAATCAAACAATTTTTGTCATCAAAATTAGCATAATAATAAATTTTGAATTTTCGAATTATAGAAACTCTTCTAAATAATAATAATAATAATAATATTAAAATTGATGTCCAGTCACGTGGAAGAATCCCTAAATTAAGACATTTTTATATTACAATCTCAACAAAAATCATAAATATACATAAAAAAAAATCTTTTCGATGTGAAATAATTTTATGATATTTTAATTGTAATTGTTGACTTTTGATTAATTATTTTGGTAACAATCGTTAGATAGATAACAAAATACGATGATCATTTATTAAAAAAATTCAGAATTAAATTTTTTTGTATAACCTTTTTATATTGGCTATGGGAACAGGGTGATAATCGTTCAACAATTTATACATATAATTATTCAAAACATATTTTAGAAATCATAAAACTATAATTTCCATTAATAAAATTTATAATAATAATTTTAATAGTTTTCGGTATTATTTGTGAATACTAATGACTTCTTAATTAAACTAAATTATTCCAGATTTTTTATTGCGGTTTGGTTTTTAAAGACTCAGAGAGCATAAATTCCCATGTTAATTTAAAAAGTTATTTTTATATTTTTTTAAATTAAAGCCTTTCGAACCACAAATTTAAATTTTTTTTATATGAAATTAACGCCTCCTTTTCTTAAGACGGAACCCTCATCAAACAATGACAATCATTTCCTAACAAACACAAAAAATCGTTGATTTAATCGTTGTCGTTGTACTAGGTAGTGTAGTGTACTAACCAATTAGGAGTAGAAAATTAAGAAAATCTAAGTTAACGTCATCGTCGTTTTCAAGAGATCACATTAGTTTCCAACTAAAACCTTAAATCCACATAATTACAATCGGTTCAATCCAATTATAAACACCTTTTTCTTAGTATATAAGTTATACAAGGATGACAGAGGGGAGAAAATTTAAAAAATTTTGACGGAATATTTTTTAAATGGTCAAAATGACTAGGTAAAATAAAAAAAAGATGTTTTTGAAAGCGTATTTAAGATCAAAGAGTTTCGCTTTTATTTATATATATTTAATTTTTGCTATTGATTTATGTATATAGAGAAAAACCAACAAAAATTATTTAAAATATTGAAATTTTTTTTGTTGGTATAGTCAGTGGTGCCCACTATTTTTCTCAACAGAGCTACTTTTGAAATATAAGAGCAATTGCGATCGACTGAAATAAATTATCGGTATATATGTGATAATAATAAAATAAAAACAAAATTATTATAATTTCATTTAATTATTTTAGTTACAAAAATAGAAAAAAAGTAATTAAAGGTTTAAATTTGATGTTCTGCGTTTGATGTTCTGCATTGCATTCCATTTACTATTCTTTTGTAGTTTCAGTTTGGGGTATATGTAGTAATAGAGTTTCTTAAACAGCTTTAACTTCACAGACCACAGACGATGTATTTATTAATGAATAACAGAAATTCCATTTGAAGAACTTATTTAAAATAAAAAATATTTTCTTAGCTAAAAATATTTTTTGTTCAGCTGATAATAACAGCAGGCTTGTATTTTTTAAATATTGCCTAGCATACATATGTACTTAATATAAAAACAAATTCGACATAACGATATTTATAATAGTTTGGAAACATGAAATAAAAAAAATATAACAATTATAAAATTTCACATAGGAAAGAATTATTTTTTTGCTAAAGACGGGTGAAAATTAGTTTTTCTATACATAATTTCATATTCGGTGGCGATCGACTTTAAATTATTATGCGATCGACAGGTCGATCGCGATCGACCTTATGGGCACCACTTAGTGCCAGTCTTCTAAGGTGGTTGGCGCAGGTAGAATTGATTTATATAATAAAATATTATATTTTTTTGTTTGTTACGTAGTAGAGGTTAAAAAAAATTGTATACACAGTAGCAAACGATCATGATTGGATCAAGAAATATATTAAAAATGTTGATTTGATTGAAAAAAACGAAAATTTAATGGTAATAGTTTATATAATTTACCATATATTAAAATATGGCCTTAAGGTGGTTATATTTATTATTTGGATGATGATGAGATGAACTTTTAACCTTCCTTATTTTATTTTATTTTTGAGAAATCACGAATATTTTGTAAAAATTAATATATTATTCAAAATTCAATTAATTTCACTAAGGTGAAGGGATGAACCTATTAAAACAATTGAAAAGTTTTGACATAGAAATTTTATAATATACTAAAATGTGGCATCCTAAATTGTGGCTTGGAAAAGTAACAGGACAGATCCTTTGAATAGTGTCAAGGAACTTACAATAACTATATGACTAAATCTAATTATAGGATGATCTAATAATTGATAAGGACTAATAAAAACGTAAATTGAATCTTCAATTCAAATACATTACAATTTGCAGAACTTACTGAATGTGGGTTACGACCAAGAGTGTGAATAGGAAATAGAGTTAAATCCATAATATAAAAAATGATCATTTTATTTTATGTGGATTGTTATGGCGACTATTACAAAGAAGAAACTAGAAAACTGAGTCAATGAGGAATGCGTGTATTAAAACCAAACAGAATTTACTCTGAAATTTCTGCAAACAAGTGATATTAAACATAATAAATCAAACTCATTCAAAAACTGTAACATTTGACACTGAACTTAATGGACAACAAATTCTAATCATCATTTCAATGAAAATTGAACTCAATTAACCACAAAACAATCATTTAGTATTACGATTGAAAAGCAAAAAGCTACTTGTAAATTCCACTTAAATTAATTTTAAAAAAATTAAAAAAGAAAAAAAAGTTTCTCCTAAACCACTTAATATATGACGATCCATCTGGGTTGGTATCAAAAGATTGTTGGAGCCAATATTTTGATGACGATCGTCTTTATTCTGAGCTAAGAGATCGCACGTTAGTTTGAAGAAAAAAAAATTGTATTATGATAACGATGACTTGCCAAATTTTCATTTTTAACATTAATAACACTAAACGATGAAATATTTCGGCAAAAATCAGAGAGAAGCTCAAAAATAATCATTAATAATAATGAAAATATATAACTTTTACCTACAGATATTATTTTTTTGTAACTACTTTCCAGTTTGACTTGTCGATTTTTATTTAATTTACCAATTTTTAAATCCATTCTTTTGTTAAAAATTATTATTTTTATTTCCTTCCTATAATTTTTTTTTATGTTTCACAATCTGTTTTTCAAAAAAAAAAATTATGTTGAAAATTCTGTGGGAAGAAAATTTCTTCATTATTATATACCAGAAGCATTTCATCTACGACGGATTACTTTAGTATTGATTTTAGCTGATACGTTTTTTGTTTGTTAGGTTATAATGTTAAATAATATTTTTTTTTGTATTTACGGCGGCGCAGGTTAAGATACCAACGATCACTTAACACAAATTACGCAGCAAAACGATTCTATTACAAAAAAAAAAGAGATTTATTTAATATTAGGAATCATAGTGATGATGATGATGATGATGATGAACTGATAATATTGTTTGATTTGAAAAGAGTTTGTTGGTTTTATAATTCTTTTCACAGAAAATTAATGTGATTGAAATCATAAATGGTTCTAATCAGCTGGGGTAAAAAAGATATGAAGTGTCAGTGTCAGTGTAATTATTATATATAGATAAAATCAGACACAATGCCAGATTGTAATCTTTGAAGATTCAAAATGAATTGTTTTTTTATTTTTTAATATATTTATAATAAGTATACTAAATAATTTACTTACCTCATATGACAAATAAATATTCAAAATGGCTGAAAAAATTCTATATGAAAAATTCTCGAAATTGTTTTTCACAATTGCACTAAACACAACAACAATAATTATGCGTTTTATATAAAACTGGTTGGAAATTACATGGAAAAATATATTTTATTTTCAGATTTTCTTAATTTAAATTTTCATGAAATAAATTTATCCAAACACAAAAAAAAAATATCACAAATTTCATATAGAACATTGACATTAAAACGATTTTAATTTCTCGAAAAACTCTGACAATTTAAGATTTTTATCATTTTTTAATTGTAAATTATATTTAAAATTATATTTTTTATAGTTTTATTAATGTTTATGAAGGTAAAAAGTTATTTTTATAATTTTAATTAATATTTCCTTCATCATCAAGTATTAAAACGTCATTACACAACCGGCCATTAAATTATACTAAAGAAAAAAGGCGTGACTAATTAAAATTGGTGCGAAAATTGATATTATAATTTTGACCGCGAAATTTGAATTTTAAAACATTCAGGATTAATTTAAATTAATAATTTTTTTAAATATATTTTAAATAATTTTAATTAATCTGGTTTTGATAAAGTAATTGCAATTCTTAATAATCATTTTAATGCCTTTTCTTATAAAAAAATACTGAAAAATGTTGATTGATGATTCAGAAAGAAGTCAATATTAACTTCTACTTAACAATTCCTAAAGGCATAACTTAAAAACTGAACAGATGACACTCATTTGCAACGTTGGCAAGCTTGAAACAATGGGGAAGTAAAGAAAAACTTATGGGAAGTCCTGAATGAAGTATAGTCACCATTAGACTATGTATTCTAATTCTAGCTTGATTAGTCACAACAAAAATTACTTTGAATTTTGTTATTTTATTGAGCATCTCAAATTTATTTCGTCCGATAATGCTGTGACCCATAGGCGATCAAATCTTTCTAATATATGACTTCTCAAGAAGTGTTTCAAGAAAGCACTTCAATTTTTATATACAGGATATGTAAAAGCAAATATTTTTACAAACTAACAAATTTCTTTATTTTCAAATATACAGAAAATTCATTTTCAACGATTTTTACAAATTACTTGATAACTTTTTTTATATGATTACACGAAATGAGTAAGAAAAATTTAATTCAAAAATTTTTACATTCACCTTTTTTTTGTATCGTAATAAAAAAAAAAATATTTTTCATTCATTCAACCAATTAATTAGCACAATTATTAATTTCTATCTAGACGTTTTGTTTATAGGAAAACTTGTGGAAAAGAAAAAAATTGAACCGCAAATTCATAATTTGTGGCTTTATGACTTAATTAGGTTTTTCGGTTTTGAATTAATTTTATTATTATTGTGAGAGTTTTACACCGCAATAAATAAAATAGTGTTTAATTGTATAAAGTATTATAGAAATTTTGAATTTGAATTGTTTCCCTACTGGTTTACAATTCACTGAAAATTTATAACATGCAATCAAGTGCAAATTTTTTAATGTAATTAATAATAAATTATTTTCGATCTGTAAATATATTTCTAGTATGTTGTATATTATGAAATTGTACGATTCTTTGGTTGTTGGTTTTCTTTAGGTTTAGATGCTTAAATTTTATATAAAATACCACGCAACACGCAACGGAACTGCAAAGCAAATTAACATTTTAATTATTACATTGTAGCGTCAGATAGCGGACGAGATTTGATTTAAAATTATATAAAAGTCATTTTTTTGTACGACTTTTTGATCTGACATTTCTTTGGTGATCAACATAATTTAAATTTTGATGTTTATTTTAATGATATTTTATTTATTGGGAAAATGGTTATGACACCTCAGTAAGTAGTTACATAATAACATCCTCAGAATCGTAGTCTCGTACTGTTATCGACAACACGAGTCTGTACAGTGACGTAATTAGAAAAGGGACATCACAATTCACAATAAATCGTATGGCTGCAGTGATTGATGCAAGTAGTAGTCCTCAAAGTAAAATCTAATGTAATCTAATCTACATAGTGTTCTCCTGGTGGCAGAAATCGCCTTTCCAATGTAGAGTCTTATCGTATCATCAATTTTCCTGTATTATATTTGTATTTTTCGTTAATAAATTAGATTCTGCAATTCCACAAATTCGCTGTTATCTTCCAAGGTGGACATTTACTATATGTTAAATATATTTTTGATAAAGTTTAGAACCGACAGAGACAGACTGAAATTATAAACATTAAATACTAAAAAGATTTGTAAATATTAATGCTCTTTAAACCTTCCTTTACTTATATTTTAATTTCGAAAATGTAAAGAGGTTACAAATATCATGGAAGTGGGAACGTTTTTTTTTCAATTATCATCGTTTTAGATGAAAATTGTAGTTAATGCCAAATTGAATTTTATTATTCCCACTTAGTTTAAAAAATTTATATAGAATTTTAAATTAGAATTTAATTTATAATTGTTCTCGCAATGTTAGTAAGTTGTGGACTAATACTTAGTAATTAGGGTACTGATTTTTACAGATTGTTGCTATTGTTTTCATATATGATTTCCTTAAAACAAAAAAATTGAAAAATTGTAATTACATTTTAAGCAGTTCTAATTTTTTTGCTTTGTTTCTGGCTGGAATATATATAAAATTGAAAATTAAGTTCGCGTTTTGTATTAAATTATTTACAATGAGATAATTATCTTTTTTTGTACATAAATTTATAATTAGTTCATAGGCTAATAATAATTTTTTGGTGCTATTGTTTACAATGTTTTTTTTTTTAATAATGACAATATACGCAAAAAAATTATTCTGTAATTAAATATTAAATTCATTAAAATATTATGGTTTATTTTAATTAAACTTGAGTTAATAATGATTGAGTTGTTAGTATTTAATTTACAATGTATAGTAGGGAATTACGTTATATAGTGGTAAGAAGATTAGCGCTGTAATAATACAAAAATTGACGGAACAGATCATAAATCAAACCTTGACCTTCTTTATGCTATTCTCTACATATATTTTGATATGTTTGCAACTCGGCAATTAGTCGTCCAAAGCAAGTATAATGCTTCAGATCCTACACAGTTAAATATTTGTATACAAGGTTAGACTGTTCTCCCTCAATGTTACGTTACATAGTACCCTTCTTAAAATAATAACAGGCACCAACCAAATAAAACATTCACTATCAATTCTTGATCTGTAAATTATCCTTTTCATTATCGTTTTTCCAATTTCCTTAGATATTGAACTATCGAATTCTAAGTAGCATTTACGAACTGCTAGCACTGACCGGACAAGAATGATCAACTAGTAATTCATTATAAATAAAATACATTTTCTCAGCTAAATTATTAAAATTTGTTGAACCATATTACCACCTGCAGTTCCTATAAATATTTCCCAGTTCCACCGCAATTTACATTTGAATTTACTTACTGAAAATGTTTTCCTATAAAAATATTATTTATTTTTCCAATGTTTTTGTTTATATGTTAATTTTTATAATGTTTTGATTCTTTCCAATTACATATATAAAAAAAATTATGCCACCATTTTAATTTTAAATAAAAATATGTAAAAACAACTAATATAATTTTATGTCAGTTTTTGAAACTGTTTCATTTTGTTAAGTACTGTAATTATGCAAATTTTTATTGAAAATGTAACTTCATTTTTCCGTGTATGATTTTGTAAATCCATGAAAATTTCATAATATTTTTTTATATTTTTAAATTTAATTGTTTATATTAAATAAATTCCAAAAATTATATGATAATATATTTCAAATTTACGTGTTTAAAATTGAATTTTTTTTTTTTTAATTATGGTTATTGTAATTATTTTGAAAATGTATTGTATAATTAATTTACCGAAAGTCACGCAATTTACGTATTAAATCAAAAAAATACCGGATATTATAAAATAGGGAAATATCATTCAAAACACTATTAATTTTTGTACCACAAAATGTTAATTAAAATTTACAATAGAATATCCTAATTTTGAAAAATACTTTTAAATTAAACATCTGTCTTTAAAATTGAAAACTTCTACTATATCTGATGTTTAGCCATTTTCTAATATATATTCTAAATTTTTTACAAATTAGTAAATAGATCATTTTTGTAAATATTTCTTGAACCGATCCATTAAATAATATTATGTAATTTAATAATTGTTTTAATTATTTAATTGCAATATTAAATGTAATTATATTGCGGAAACTTTATATATTAAAAAAAATTGTAGGAGTCTACCAGTTTTTAACACCGGCGACTTTCTAATCCGAAAATTATATTACCAAAATTCTAAAGGTACACATAATACAAATTAAACCTTTTTAAATATAAATTGTTCCGATTTAGCAATTCATTTAGTCCTTGGCGCCACTACAAAATATTTGGTAACCACCTACTCATTTTTTTTTTTGCTAAAACTAAAAAATCAATCCTATTATAAGAGAGGTGCCGTTTTAAGTTTTTTTTGACTGGCGCCGGAAATTGACATTGCATATTTTCCTATAGATCATTTTGTTTTGAATTCACTACAGGGGTTCATTTGACCCTATTTACCTAATTCCTCTAATTATATACATCCTTTTTTTTTTTTTTTTTTTTTTTATTTTGTTTCTAATCCTAAAGAGAGCTTGAGAGAGCTCATTAATATAGTATGTATAAAAAAAAAATGGTATCATATCAATTACAAATGCCGTCAAGTTGGATAGTTCTGTTTACCATCAGTGTTTTATATTCGGTTCACCTTTTACGGAAGAGAATATTTTTTTTTCTTTTATGATTATTATTTAATCATCGGTAAGGATTAGATTTTGTTGGCATGCTGAGTTTCTGAATATGACTGAAGAAATTGTGGTTTTGTATAAGAAGACAATCTTTTTGGGTCAGAATTTTTTGTTACTTATTATTTTAATGGGATTTCACACCCTTGTTTTTTCAATATTGAACATTGTAATTTGTAATTAAGGTTACTGAATAATCAGAGACCAAAAAATATTTGAAAATTTAGAATTATATATTTTAATTTGACGGAAATAACAAATTTTAATTTAATTTTTAATGGAACATTTAATTTAAATTATTTTATTTGTGAACTAAATCCTTTAGCATTTCAGTTTTTATGTACAGTCTACATGACACAGATGATACATATTCCCATTCGGCAATCCTTTAAAACATTTAAAAGCCTTCCAATATCAAAATAAAAATAATAAAACAAGGAAATTTTACAAAGTCATTCAATTCTATCCAAATATTTAATATTCATTTTAATTGCAGCCTATTCAAAATTTAAATATTACTTATTGAATATTATAATATATTAAATTATCCTTACAGGATTATTCCCTTCAGTTTCATATGTTTAAAGCCTCCTTTTTGTTATTCAACATAAATGATCCTTTTCAGTGTAAAGTGATGATGCACGAATACTGCAATTATTGAAATTTCTGTGACTTCCTTCCTCTTTGCTTACTGACATTTATATATATTTTATAATAAAAAACCGTTTATTTAAATTGAAAAGGATATTTTGTGGTTTTGTAAAAAAAAAAAATACAGACAATAATTATTTTTATAACGACTTATAGAACGGACGAAATGCAAATTTATATTATATAGCTAAACTCTATGTTGTTAAACGTTATTCAATTTTATTGTGTGCGAAAAATATGACATTGCAATTATTAAGATGGTTTTGTTGTTGTTATAAAGGATCAGCAGAATATTTTTGTGTCGTTATAATAGTACACCACTTCCGTCATGCGAACCTCAGTTTTAGGGTGAACTTTTTTATACACTTGTGGTGTGTAACAAATCCTTAAATATCCTGATGGTAAAAGCACTTCTTTTTTTTTAAATAATAAAATGAAAATATTAAAATAATTACAATTATTTTGTGATATCATCGAACGTTAAATTCACATTTAAACTATGAGGGGGAAGAGGTTAATAATTTCTTTCAGTTTGAAATTTATAGCTTAAAATACACGCGCTAAAATTCGTTACAGAATATTAAAAAAAAAAAAATAATGAATCATAATTTTAAAGTAAATTTTAAGATTGTGAGAAAATATTGAATACTAAATTTTGGTAATGGTTAAAAAAATTCAATATATTTTCATACTCTGATCCATAGAAGTTTGAAATTTTGACAAAATTAAATGAAAGAAATTTAATTATTAACTATATTTTCGTGACTATGAATTATTAATACTAAAAATTAACTACTCCACCTCCAGATGTTCAATAAAAATTATTTTATCTATCATTACAATATGAAAATTGACTATTTGAAAAATTAATATTTTTTTCAAACATCACGATTTTATTTTTGATTGTTTTATTTGTAAAAATATCGAATAACTTTTACCAATTTATCATCACTTGAAATTACGTTGTTGATTAAACAGTTAAAATGATGAAAAAAAAAATGATATTGATAATGTTAAAATGATTGTTTCAATTTAACCAATAAAAAATTTGTATATAATTTTGAATTTAAATAAAAAATGTATTTTTAAGTCACGATGTTGCCATTTTACTTCTTAAACTTTATGAAATGGGCGTGTAATATCTCGATTTTAAATTATATTTAATATAACAAAACAAAAAATAAAAATTAATTAATTAAATTTTTCTATTTTCATTTTACAGAACAAAATGGAAACGCCAAACAGCTGTTGGCTTAGAACTATTAGCTGAAGCTGGTAATTATGCAGCATTTCAAAGATTATATGGTGGTCCACCATATTTAGGTGGATGGCCATATCCAGCACAATCACCACATGGTGCACCACCATCAGCAGCTGATTTATATTATAGACAAGCAGCAGCAGCAGCATTACAAAAACCATTACCGTATCGTTTATATCCTGGTGTACCAGGTGCATTAGGTAGTTTAGGTGGTTTACCTGGTCCAAGTGCACCATTTCCACATTTATCAGCATCAAGTTCATTGTCATCACTGAGTAGTTATTATCAAGGTGCTGTAACTGGTGGAACACCAACAAATAATAATAATAATAGCACCAGCAATAACAACAATGGTAGTAGTAATAATAATAATAATAATAACAGCAGTAATAATATTACTAATAATAATGGTATTAGCAATAATAATCGAGATTTAAGAAGATCACCAAGTCCAACGTTAAATCCTGGTAGTCCGCCTGGTCGATCGGAAAGTAGTCGACCACCTAGTGATGATGATGAAGATACAATTCAAGTTTGAAATTTAGTAATTTAAAAAAAATAAATAAAAAAAAAATGAATGTTCGTAATTATAATTTAAATTATATAAATAATTATTAAGTGATTTTTTCTTAATTTAATTTTTACATTATTTTGTAAATTTTACATAAATATTATTAAATAAATTATTATTTTTTTTAAATCTTTATTTTGTTTTAAGAGGCAAACAAACAATTTTTTTTTTTAAATGAATATTTAAAATTACCCAACAAATATTTTCTATGTATTCGAATCGAAAGCATAAAGTAACCAGATAAAATTATTGTGATTGATGCACATTCGATGATTCAAATTTAAGATTCAAATCAGGATTAAATTAATGAAAATTGTTCGTTCTATTTTATGCACAAATCATTTTTTTTTATGTAAAATTTTTAATTAAAAACCATTTCTATTTTTGAAGTGCAATAAATTATTTTAAATTTATGAAATTTATGATTGAACAACAAAAAAATCATATTTTTGTAATAGATTTAATCAAATAAATAAAAAAGCTTTTAACAAAAAACAAAAATAACCGAAACACAAAAAATATAAAAAGTAAAATAAAATAAAAGTAAAACAGTTGCCAAGATAAATTGTAAATAAATTGTACAAATTTAATTCTCTATAAAATTAGAATTAATAAAAAATAAATATAATTTTAATTATTTAATTTAAAAATATAATAATTATATATAAAAAAAAACGCAAAAATCCAAATTATTATTTCTTTTTTTTTAATTTATAAAATTTAAAAAAATATAATTAAATTTATTTTCCAATTTGATTGTATAATTTCGAATTGAAAATGATAGGGAATTAATTTATTTGTTCATTATGTATACTAAAAGATAATAGATAATGTAGATTAAGAGCCAACAATAATTTTTACTGAAATCATTTCACCGAACATATAATAAATTTTAAGGTAAACACTTCCAAACTTACTGAAAAGTGAAATAATTTGGTGAACTTTATTGAAATTTTGTAACGATTAGTATAATCAAAAAGTAAATAATATTTTTTTTATTTATTTAAGACATTTGAAATCCATCTGACAGTTCGTTGGTAAAGACCCGATCCGTTCTATACGAGTAAATTTATTTATTTAACCTATCCTAATACATATTTAAATTTAATATGAAATAGTGCTAGTTGGTTAATATTTTACTAGTTGCATTGAATACAGAGTTCATTAAAATTTCAGTAATAACAAAATGAAAATGGTTCACTTAAGAAGTTATATGCTTGATGAAATGAAGTAACTCTTCGTTTGTCAGCTCTCTTTCTACTATTGTAACAAAAATTAAAGAAAAATATGAATTAATAAATTAAATGTATTTAAAAAATAATGAATACATTATTAAAAAATAAATAATTGTTTTCTTCTCTGTTATATTAAAGATTGTCGAAATATTAAAAAATTATAATTAATTTAAAGTTTTAAAGAATTAAATTATATAAAATGAAAAACACAAAATGTTTTAAATAATAAATATAAAAATATTATACCTAAAAGTAGTATTTTTTATGTAGCTAAAAATATATTAAAAAGAATGAAAATAAATAATTAAAATAAAAGAAAATATAAATTTAAGTTCATTTTTATTTACTTGATTTACTGTCATACTTCATAGGTCCAATTACAAATTATTATAAAGAAGTTCAAAATACTTTTCTGAATTGAACTCTTTCTTGAGTTACGAATTACACTTGAAGTTCAGCTTCTTACGTTTAACCGTCTTCATCAAAAATTACATCTTTAATTTTATGCTCATCATCCTGATGGAATGTATTAGTTCATGCTTACGAATTATGTCCTAAATCTGCAAAATAATTAGTTCATCAGAAGAAATATGATTTTTTTTATCGCTCACTTACTGGATATAATAACCGACTAGCGTTGAAATTTGAAAGCAAATAGTATTCGTTATCCGTTTCAGGACTCTTTTTTATATTTTTAGTTTAATTGAAAATAAAATAATTATGGTCCAGTGAACTAGGTAATAGTGGATCAGTCTGTAATTAATATTCCCAGAATGATCATTTCAGTAAGTCATAATTCTCTGGATTATATGGTGAATTGGATCAGGCGAATATAAAAAATACAAGTAAAATAAACTCTGCTGAACGCTACATTTAAATCGTCACGAAATGGTTAATGCTCAACTTAAAGTTCCACTTTGTCTCTTTTAAAATCCTTTTGGACACATTGCATGATTGTCATTTTAAAATTAAATTTAATTAAAAAAGAAAAAATACAAAACCATTTTAATTAACATATTTTGACACGATATTTCAATACGCTTTATGGAAAAAAAAGTCATTTGGACAAAGCCCCCCAGTAGATGAAAATTAACGAACTGTACCAATTTGCACTGTTGTTCTATCTTTTGTTTTTAAGCAAATTTGATTTATAATTTTTTTTATATTTTTTTTGTAAAATTTATAAAGTTATAACTTTTATGGCGACAAAATATTTTTTTTTTTTTTTGTAATTTTCATTTCGGAAAAACACTTTTCATATTTAAATTATTTTTGATATTTTGAACGGATAATAAATAAAAATGATTTCCGAATATAAAATTAAATAAAACCGGAAATATGGTGTAGTGAGCAATTAATAAAAATTTTTGCCTGCATTATTCAAATATTGCTAACGAATCCCAGTTTTATTAATATTTATATTTTATTAAAATGTTAAGTAAATAAAATTTGTCTGCATTTCAATATTTTTGGGTTAAATTATAAATTTAAAATTCGGTCATTGTTTCGGTTGTTAGTCATCAAAGCATTATTGAATATAATATGTAAATAGAACTTCATTTTCATTTAAAATCATACTGAAATAAACTGCTAAAACATTACAGGATAATCGTTACATCTTTACATGTAATTAGGATCAATGCTTTAATGATTTGAGCAGAGAACTGTAGCTGTGGACAATTGTATTCGATGCTGTTAATGTCGGCCAAGAAAACTACTTTTATCATCTGAATTTCTTTTAAAATAAGAATTATTTCAGTTTGCATAACGTGTGCGTCTTCTTTTACTCAGCCACAATTTATTATTTCTTCATATATGATCTGTGCATCTATCAACTTTGGTTTGATACTTCTATCAAATATCAAATATTCTGCTTTGAATCAGTCTATAACAAACCAACTATCAATTCTACATCATCCATTCTTAGAGGAATCATCTTATTGCTTCTTTACATTGAGAAAATTGAAGATATTTCAATTATTCTGCTCTTCTAGCCGCTTAAACATTTCTTCATATTCAAGCTTTACTTATTTTCAGTTTCAATTCTTATGATTTAGTAAATTACAAGTCAGAAATTATTATAACGATATTTGAAATATAATCACTACAACTAAATACTCCAAAATTCAAGTTTCTTTGATAATCTAAAAAATGTATTTTGATATTCAAATCTAATTACACTGAAAATTACATAAAATGAGCACTACATCGCTAATCCTTAAATATTACATTTAAAGATCAAAATCTTTATTAATTCCGGGATATTTAAAACTGTTATATAAAAGGTGTTTATTAGTAAAACAAGCAATGAACAGCATCAATGAATTATATTAAAGAGGATTGTATACATTTTTGATAAACCATCGCCCTAAGGATTATTAGCTTATTAATGTAAAATGGAACATGTGTGCTCGATCATAAAAAAAAGTTAGATAAAATCAGCCACTGAATACGTAAATCCTTTTTGCCGACGATAAAGATCTTCTAAAACAAAAATAAAATATATTTTAACAGCTCAATTTTATATGTTTTTTTTTGTAGATGTTCATTCAGATTCGTCACATTTATTAGTGTTATGTTTTTGAAGTCCTTGATGTACATTTTATGTTAAAATATTTTTAAATCGGTTTATCAAGTACAAAAAAAAAATTAACTTAACTTGAATAAGGAGGGGAAACTTTTATAATTTGCTATGACCGCATAGTTGCTGCACGCAGGACTATTACATATATAAAAATCAGTTTAAAGGAAATGTATAAGTTATTAGATTCGAATTAATCCGTGCTAATTTAAGTATTTATGGTTTTTTATATAGGACACAAACGAAGGGTGTTATATGTTAATATGAAAATTTTAGGTTACATTGAACTTTTTTAATATGTATATGATGATAAAATCATTTCTATATATTTAGTTGATTTAGTGCTAAATACTTTGTTTTTATATATAAACTCTATACGAGTATATGTACATAGATAATTTCAGGATATTTACTTAACAACTATGCCAGTGGCCCCCAGAATACCAAATAGAATCGTTGAATATATTGTGTCACTTCGTAATATCTTAATATACTACAAGTTTCGAGTTCTTAACAAAGAATTCTCCTTAATCAAAAGTTTTCTTTCTTAAATAATTAAAGTAACTCTGCAAATATCGATAAACCTTTTTACAATGTGATTGAAGTGCAAGACTATCAAAATCGAATAGATATAAAATGTTAAAATCTTTTTCTTGGTCTTATCACCACGAACCAACACAGATCAACTATGGAGGACTCCTAAATAAACAAAATACCAACCGAATATATGACTTTCTTACAATTCGTTATATTCCTTAAAGACAGGATTGACCACGATTTTTTCTTGCACAAACATGGCCAGTACGATACAATAGAGAAATGTGTCCAGTCTTTTATTAACTATTCTTTTCTTATTACTGAACAGCCACCGTTTTTATTGCGGATTTCATACGGCCACATACATTTTTATTAACTTCAGCAAAAGTTATTTCTGTACCTTCTTTAGCCTGGTAAAAATACCAGATAAATTTACAAAATTATTAATATCTTTTGACACAATTATCAATCGTTTTATATTTTAAATAGTTCAATCAGAAAAATTTTCTATACATAATTTTCTAATCATCTTATTAAAATATTAAAATAGCCGGAAATGTTAATAACCCAAAATATAAAATCTCCAATTATAAAAAAATTTAAGTATTTTCTGATCATTTCATTTTTGTCTACCTTTAATATTTATAAATTTTTATTTGTTAAATACGAGCTGATTGATCAGAATGACAGTTTTTACAACATAATTCCAACCAAAAAAAAAAGAAATGACCAAATAGACTTCATCCGATTAATTTAAATATTATACAAGTTTCAATATTTTCATATTTTTTAACACATAGATAATAATTTTAATAGTTATACAATATATACAAGATTTAATACGTTATCTTATAGTTAACTATATAATATTAAAAAATCTCATTTACAGCCTATTAAAATTCCACAATCAAAAATGACATTTTACTTAACCAAACACACACGAATACAATAAAGTGTCAAAAATTTTATAATGTTTGTCATTAGAAGACCCCAACTAAAAACCAAATAAAAAATCCATGTCATGTCACTGTTTCTTTGTTAAATGAATTAATAAAAGATGATGTGATGGAGAATACGAGGGGAAGCTGTGAACTTTCTATATATAAATCAACAAGAGCAATAAAATCGCTTTAACTGAAACACGAAATAAAATTTGTACAAAAAAAAAATAACACGCCAATGGAAAACATATAAAATAGGATTATATTACTTATTTGATTACTCTAATCCAATAAAAATAAAAAATTTCTGTCAATGTTTTAATTTGGGGGCCAAAGTAATTATGTGTCACGTTTTTATTACCTTCTGATATAGTTAAAATTTACCTGTTTTTATATTATTCAAATGGATAGATTATTAATAGAGACTTTTCTAGCAGTTATAAATTAATTTTGTTTTTTTTTTTGGTTAGGTCAATAGTTTCTATATTAATTTCATCATCTGTTTTAAATTATGGGTTTCATCAATTTATTCAGGGCATTACTGATTAAAGTTGAATTTATTAAGCGCAAGTTATAAGAGATTTTTTTTTTAAATTATATTTTAAATAAATTAATATAAATATTAATAAGCTACTAATATTTTGGTGAATTTGAATTTTATTTAGAGAAGAACACTAAGTCAATGATATTTTCTTGTAATGGCATGCAAGCTTAAATTATATGTGAGCCGGGACAAATAGTATAAAGTCAATTTCCTTTTTTAAACAAGGTTTCTTTATTGATTTATCTATTTTAACAAGCTGTAACCAGCAGAAACTAATAATTTTTAATAGTGTAACATTTGTTGTCAGCGTAGGTCTCACTAGAATTTTCCTATTAGAACCTTTAGTTGAATGAGTACTGACCTTTAGTTGACTGAGTACTGACCTTAGAACAACATTGATGAGCTTAATCAACTTAAAACGACATTAATTTCTCGGCCTAGAATTGAATACATGACCTAATATATCGCAGCAAGCATATAACACACTAGCACTACGGCATCATCGCTCACTATTGCATTTATATGATTAGATAATGATTTGGTTATAAAAGAGTTTGTTACGGCACTTAGGCCTCTCGAAACGATAAAGTTCTCCTGTATATAGTCTATATAAAAGTACTCGATGTTAAAGGTTTTGTTATGTAGAAGCTTAGAACTTTCCCGATTGCTATTTCAGACATCAAAATAAATTAGAAAACCCTTAGAAAAGTATCGGAAATGTGTGAGACGTGCAGTAAAAGCCAAACTGCGCACAATTTTTGTATGGGTCCTATAAATAATTTAATTATGTTATGTAAACTTGTAAATATGTAACATGTCAGACCAGTGTTTTCAGCGGGAATAGAACCCTCAGTAATGGTAAGAACAGTAGTTGTTACACAGAGCTATAGAGACCCACTAATGTCATTTTATTTTGATAATTATTAAAACTTGTTAATAATTTAATTGATTTTAATTAAAATAAGGAATTCTGAGAATTGTACAATTTATTAGATTCTAAAATGAATTATAGATTATACTAATATTAATAAAATTACCAATTCACTATATTAACTTACCAAACATATATAATTATATTAAATTCATAGTTGAATGATTAAATATTCTATTTTATTTTTAAATAATTTATAAATCCAATTTTACTTTACCGCAAATCCCAATTAATTATCCTTTCGTTCATATACAATAAAAGCGCACTATCAAAACAGGATTTGTCGACCACTAAATATATAATAAATTCCACAATTTTAAGCATTATCGTTTGTCAATCGTACAGAATTATTATTAACACCCTATATGAAATAAAAACTTTCCTAATACATAAATATTGTATACATTAATTGTCATACAACGCTTCTTATTTGTCCTGCCCCCATCATCTATTTAAACCGATTGGTTTTCACATTAAATATAATATCTATATACAAAATTATTATAATGAATTTATAAGTATTCGTAACTTTACACTGTTTATTTTATTAGTCTCAAATAAACGACCGTCGAAAACATAAATAATTTCTAACCAATATATAATTTTCTGATAAACCATCATAAACCCAGGGGTTAGACGCATATACTTTATAAATATAATAATAATATTGGGAATAAAATGGATTTGTGAGGGTGGAAAATGAGTTTGTCAGGCGTTGAAGTATTTTATGGCTTCGACAATTACATTGACACCTTGCATAAGCTCATCATAGATTCATTATTATTTTGTGTATAGTAAATTATATAAATATACAAGGTCTATTTAAACAAATTTTTATTTACTTTCATCAGTTAAATAAATTGACATGTAAATATCAAAAGGAAAGCATTTAGAATAGTTTCAAGAGTTTAAATTTTGAATACCGGCGGTTAATTTGTGGTACAGAAGATTATATTAATATCATTTTGATGGGAATATCACAAATAATTTATTTAAAGGTTCAGATTTGTCGTATTGGGTCTTCAATATCGCCTAAACTTAAATTTTTTGATGGTTTAGACTCAATTTAACTTTATTTTGGTCTGGTATGTGCTTCGATATCAAATATAAAATTTATGAAATTTAATTTTCAATAAAAACCAGGAAATTAATATTAGATTAAACCAGCGTTAGGCAATGAATCAGAAGTTTATTTACAGCAACAATGCTTTTATAGTAATCGAAATATGTAGTTCGATGCGTTTACAAAATATCCTGAACGTTTCCTTTATTTTCACATTCAGCTTCGTAGGCATTTCAATCATTTACAATTTACATCTCCCTACTTTGATAGTTCAATCAATTACAATTCACATATCCGTACTTTGATAGCAAAATTCTGGTTTTATGATTTAAAGATTAAGTTTCCGCTTGCAAAATAGAAACTTTGAATTCGGTATGAACCTTATTTCAAATAAAACGTAAATTATATAAATGAATTTGTTTAGATGATCCTGCGTTTTAATTAATCAAATCAAATTAAATTATATTTATCAAAAGAAAAGAAAAATAATATTGGTTACCAAATAAAGATCAAATTAACATGAGACGTTTTACAAAGATCTCATGTATCTAATTAAAAAAAGATTAAATTAATATGTTGCAAGGTTGCAGCAACATTTGTGTAATTAATGCACTACTTTTTAATAAACATTTTTCGTCATTCATTAGATTATCTTGGAATGTTTTATGTACGATTTATCATATAACAAAGAATTAATTTATTGAATTTATATTTTTGAAAATTATAAATTGTTATAAATAATTTAAGTAATATTTTTCAAACCAGTTTTCAATAAATTATTAGTTTCCGATTTTTAATCTAATATTTTCATATATAATTCAAAAATAAATTCTGTTTTGATTCCTTTATTCATAGATTTTAATAGTTTTTATTTGATAGCATTACAAATTATTGACTTTTAGCAGCTTTTGTACTAATAGTATAAAGGATCTATAAGTTTCACTTTGTCCTATTTAACCTTAGGAGATTCTACTCTGCATCTATTTAGTAATCGTTTATCATATCTCGAACACAAGTTCTATTTTTCCATTACCAAGTAAATCGGGACCTTAAGAAAGAGATTGATTGCAGAACTAGAAACTTCAAATGAACGCCATTCGAAATCTAAAAGTCTCTAAATGATCATCAGTAATTTTATTTCCAAATTTTTTGGATCACAAAATGTTTTATTTGTAAATAATTTAACCATTTCGGTAAAATAAACACTTATAAATGCTTGGGATGACGCTGACTGACATTAACTTAGATACCAGACACCAATCACCATTCACCATACAAAAATCAGGTTCGAGTTCGAATTTAAATATTTCAAAGAAGTACAAAAATGCCCGGATTATAAATTGACCAATCAATCTAATCTCGAAATTCGTGATAAATCATAGAAAGCAAATTTTATTATACTATTTTGAAAAGTAAAATCATTTTTAATATTAAATTTTTTATAATATTTTGAAATATTTCAAAGAAATATTGAACTGTAACCTACTATCATTTAATAAATCGCTACTGATTCAGAATTCTCTATATAAATTTTGAAATTCACTGTCATTTATGAAAAATATAAACGTTTAATTTATTTCAATAGAAAAAATATGGTTTTGTTTAAATTGTATCTTTTGAATTTGGCGGGTCAAACAAAAGTCAGATATTTTTATGTAATAATTTTAATATATCGAACACATACTTATGAAAATACATATACTCAGAAAAAATCAAATTGTTATACAAAAAAATCGACTTTCCTATCCAGAAAGTTCAAAAATATTCGTGTTAATTTAAATATAATTATTGCTTCCTGTTTTTTTTTTAAAAGTTTATTCATACATTAATCTCTTTTGAATATAATATCCAAACGCTAACAACACCGAAAACGCCAAATGAAAAAAAAGATTTTATAAAATATTATTTAATTTAATTAAAAAATGAAAAAAAAAAAAATTATTCAATATTAAAAATTAATACAAGTAGCGAATAATTACAATCTTGACTATATAAATTTTTAACTGATTTTACGCTCAACTACAACATAATAATTTGAATTGAATGAATGTTAGCATAAATATATATAGTTAACGTGGTAATTCTTCTTTCCCCTCGCAATAGTTACGTTACGAGTATATTTCAATGCGGAATTAAAAGATGATTATGAATCTTATACCTTTGATGATTACGGTTTATTGTTATGATAACACAATATAATCAACAAAAAAAAAAATGATGATGATTTCATAAATTCAACATTAAAATCGGTTCCAGTCGGGTTTTCGTTGTATCTATGGTCTGTGGTACGATATTTGATGGATGCGCAGACCTTTTGTATATATTTCGTTATTATTCTAATAATTCTAAAATGAAATTTAAAAGTCTTAATTGAATATTCGTGATGATGTTTACAATGAATACGCTTTTATTATTCAACAAGAAATACAAATACCGTACTTAAGATGAAATGCTACTGTTGCCGCCACAAATCGATTTTTAAAAAATTTTTTAGATATAAATCATTACAAAAGTTTTTATTGAATCAAATTTAAGGTTTTATTAAATAAAACTTTTGGTATTTATGAATTAAATAGAATTGAATTTTCTATAGAAAAAAAAAATTGAATTAAACTTTTTTAATTATAAATCGAAAATTTTGAACTTAAATAAATCGATAGTTTCACTATTTTAATATTTAGTTTCACTATTAATTAGCTAATACAAAGACAAATATACCATTTTAAATTAAATAGTGACATCTTAGCATCACAAATAACAAAATGATTACGAACACTTTAGTTAAATTTAGTTTAAATGGGGAGTGTCACGGAACCATAAAGTTCGAGAGCAACAGAAAAAGGATATTTTCCATATGATACATCAATTCTACTTTAATTGGTTTGGTATCATTGATTTCCGATATCAATTTAGTTTAATGGATTTCTAAATGTACCACGTTTGTTTTTATTTGAGCTATTTTCGGTAAGTTCGAATGATACTATTTTAATTGAACTTTTGAAAAGCTTCTTCAGCCTGCATTTCGAAAACCAACCTTCAAATGTAAATGTATCCGGCAGTGGAACAGAAGATGTTTCTTAATTTCTATAATTTTTGGAAACTTATCTATATTTTTATATGCTCGTTACGAATATTATTAAAAAAAATAAAAATTTATAAATAAATTACTTGATTTCCAACCATGACGCAAATATTTTAATAACTATGGAAATATCAATTGATTTTGATATGCAATAAATTCCCCAGATAAAAATTTTATGTAGTTGATTTATATTAATTCAACCAGAAATTTGCTTACTAAATACAATATAATTAAAAAAAAAATGCTTTCTTGTTGATCAAGTGTGCAGAATTTATGGTATTTTATGATTTATTAAGTGGTCTGAAATAAATATTTTCAATTAAAGTCAAGTTAAACTAGTCTGATCTTAATAAAAAATTCATATTATTAACGAGATATAAATAAATATTTCTTAATTTGTTGTCTTCTTTGTGTATATTTATTGAAAAATTATATATTGAAAATCTATTTTAAATTGTATAATTATGAAAAATAAGTTTTTTTTTATAAATATATGTAGAAAAATAGAAGCCAACATGACAAGAAGAAATCAGAAGATTATTTAATCGAACCAGGTTAAGTAATCAATCATTATATTCAGCAGATTAAAAGTATCACGAACCATTGGTTACCTTTTTTCAAAATTCGAATACTCAACACCTTGTTAAAGGTTTTTTTTCTATAGTATTGGTAACGTCCTTTATTGCTGATGCATTTTATAGCCCCCCCTTGATTAAAAATTGCGGTCAGTTAAAAGAATTTGTTGCCGCCGACAAGGAGTTCTATATATAAAATAATTCATATTTTATTTTTATTTTTTGCTCCCCATCTCTTTAATCTATTTTAATGATAACATCTACAACCAGGAGCTCTTATTTCATCTTATAATTCTGAGTATACTTAATTTTTCTAGCTGTCGAAAATCCATTAGCATTTTAATATTTCTTTAGAATTCTCTTTTGTCTATATAGTTAGTAATTAATTATAAAGGATTTTTTTTAATATACATATATCTATAAGTAAGTACTGATGTGTATTTAATGGAATTTTGATGGAATTTGATCTAAATTTGCAGTCCAATTTTTATAATTCATTATTATAATATATCCTTTGTCCTGGCAAAATTGTAATAATCTTTAATAATTAGAAATTTTAAACTTGTAACTAATTTATTTATACTTTAGTTAAATTAAGTAGAATTTAGTGAACCAATTTATATAAATCATTAAAATAAAACTTAATAAACAACTCAATTGAAATTATTTTAGGACATAGATTGAAAACTTGAATGAAAGAGAGAAAAAAAATCATTAATCATGTTACAATCTAAAAAAAAAAAATTCACTATATCTATTAATGTTAATATAAAATGAACAAAAATATCCTTTTACAACCCCAATTTGAATGATTATATTTTACTTTGTATATAATAAAATAAAAAAACATTTCCAATTAATATTAAATTAGTTCTTAATATATAAAAAGCATAAATCCTGCAAAATTTATGTTAAGGCACTTATAATCATTATGTTAACTGTTTTGCGGTGTAATCGGAATATAAAATAATAATTTACTTCGAGGTTAAAATATTATATCATTTTCATTTATATACGTGACAACTCACTTTTAATAAACAATTTTTGGTTATAACATAACTGAAATTATATACAAAATTCATTAATTAACTTGAAATTATTATTTAGTAATTTGAACTTCTCTACTTCTTATTTAGCATTTATTCATTTTATTTATTTACTTACTTACTCCGAGGCGTTACAAGCTACAAACTGTCCAAAAGCCTTGGCCTTCCTTATTTATCCTTTGACAGTTTCTCTCCAGTTCTACAGCTTCAGTTTTCATACAACTTTCCGGACATCATCCTCTGGTCCCTCCAAAATGTCCAGGTCCTACTGTTTGGAGTATTTAACATTTTAGAAATTTCTGAAGACGGGTCCGACCCAAACGTGGAATTTTAATATTCTAATTATTATTTTACGTTCGAAAGAATCACAATGATAGCAGATGCTACCATTGTGAAGCATATTAGTTTCTCTCGTAATTTTTTCTACCACAAAATTAAATAGCAATGCAGCTAGACCAGTGTCCCTGCGTAACATCCGATTTTGTTACGAAATGTTTCGAATACTCAACCTTAGCTTGATTCAAGCTATTTTCGGTTATCATCTTTGTTAAAAATTTGTGAGTTTCTCTTAACCAACTAATGGAAGTATCGCGTTCCCTAGATTTTATTTCCAAAATCCGCAAAAAAAATATGATACTATATCAATGAATACAGAAAAATTGAATTTTTATGAAAAATTTCTTTCAAAATTCTAAGGAGGTGTCAATTTTGTCGCGCCAATTTTTGCCACTTAATCAAGCATGAAAATAAGAACACGATAGTCATTGCTAAAACATAATTTTATATATGAAAATTTAATGGTTGAGGACTTGTGTCTTTAAGGATTATTGTGATCATAAGACTCATTCACTTGAATTCCTTTTTTTTTCTGTTATATATATAAGACATAAATGAATCATAAAAGGCATGCAAAATATCTGATTTCTAATCTTAATTTCTATATTGCATGAATAAATTCAGCTTGTGTGGTCTATATTTTTATATTGAATGAATATAAATGAACCTATTAAAAGAAGGGTGATTACAAAAAGTATAAAAAAATGAGAATATTATTTTTGTCACAACATCATTCGAATTGGAATTATAGTAGAAATATATAAAATATAAGAGGCACGGAGATTTATATTAAAATATTGAAAAGGAATCTTTACATGGTTGACTCTTTTAGAACTATAATCAGGTTAATAATACCAACAATTGAGCATTTGCATTCCGTGTCTGGTATCATGATATTTTTATGGAATCTAAAAGTTAAAATTCCGAAAGACTCAAAATGTAAAATAGGCTTTTAAAATATTTTCACTAAAGGATCAAATTTCTTGAAGATTAGTCAATGATCACGCGTTTTGCAAATATATTTATACTTGAGAAAATATTTATAACCTCAAAACTATTCACAATTTTATGTTACTATGTAATTAAAATTATTATTATAAAATCTAAAACTTTTCATTTTGCTTATCATCATAATTTTATAATATAGAAACTTCAGTAAAATAAATTTATTAATTATATTTATGAAAATAACATTTTAGAGTAAAATTAATTTTTTACTTTTGGTCTAGTTGGTTTTTAATTTGTAAAAATATTTTGTTCAAAAGTTAAAATTACAGTCAGTCAGTTTTTTATATAAATTATAACATCTTGTATGTTAAAAAAAAAATTGATTTTAAAAAATAATATTATTATTTGTCATCCATATTAAATAAAATTATTATATTTATTATTGATGGCATTTGTATTAGCAAAGTTTTGCAGTCGTCGTAATCTAAAAAATATTGCATCTGTTTATCCAACAATTTTGGGAAGAAATACATATTTTGAAGGTGTCAATGAATTATCACATATAATCCCAAATAGATGTCCGAAAATTGTTTCAGCTGACGAAGCAGTATCGATTATTCAATCTGATAATATTGTATTTTGTTCTGGAGCTGCGGCTACACCAAATGTTTTACTCAAAGCAATGGCCAAACATGGTAAAGAAAGTAATTTAAGTAATGTTACAGTATGTCATATGCATACAGAAGGTCCTGGAATATATGCACAACCAGAATATTGTGAACATTTTCGGTCATTGTCATTTTTTATGGGTGGAAATGTACGCAGTGCTGTAGCTGAAGGACGTGGCGATAATATGTCAATTTTCTTACAAGATATTCCATATTTATTTTATAAAAAAATTGTTCAACCTGATGTTGCATTAATACATGTATCACAACCAGATAAACATGGTTATTGTTCGCTGGGTACAAGTGTTGATTGTATACGTGCTGCTTGTTTACATTCAAAAAAAATCGTAGCTCAAATAAATCCAAAAATGCCTAGAACTTTTGGTGATGGTATTATCCATCAATCACATTTTGATTATGGTGTAGAAATAGATGAACCATTACCAATTCATGGTAGTAAACCGCCTAGTGATGTTGAAAAAAAAATTGGACAATTAATTGCTGATAATTTAGTTGAAAATGGTGCAACTTTACAAATGGGTATTGGTAATATACCAGATGCTGTACTAAATTCTTTACATAATCACTGTGATTTGGGAATACATTCGGAAATGTTTGCCAATGGTGTTGTTGATTTGGTAGCTGCTGGTTGTGTTACAAATAATCAAAAATTAATTAATAAAGGTCGTATAGTTGGTTCATTTTTCATTGGATCACAAGAACTGTATGATTTTGTTGATGATAATCCATTTATTGAAATGTTGGGAATTGATTATGTAAATGATACAAAAATTATTTCACAAATGCCTAAAATGACTGCTATTAATTCGTGCATTGAAGTTGATTTAACTGGACAAGTTTGTTCTGATTCGATTGGTACTCGTTTCTATTCTGGTTTTGGTGGACAAGTTGATTTTATTAGAGGCGCAGCTGAAGGTTTTGATGGTAAAGGTAAACCAATAATTGCAATGGCATCTACAACTAACAAGGGTCGTAGTAAAATTCAACCATTATTGACACCCGGTGCTGGAGTAGTTACATCTCGGGCTCATGTTCATTTTGTTGTTACAGAATTTGGTATTGCCAGTTTGTTTGGTAAATGTATGCGACAACGTGCTCATGAATTAATAAATATTTCACATCCTGATCATAGAGAAGCTTTGGAAAAGGCAGCATTTGAACGTTTAAAAACAATGCCGTCTCCTTAATAAATATATGGTTTTTAGGGTGAGTAAAATTGAATTTACAGTTTAGTGATCATAATGAAAAAATCAAATTAGAATTTGTTTAATTAAAATGTACAAATTCTCATTTTATTTTTTCATTATGATCACTAAAGTGTAGACAAATCAAGAATATTCGACTTATGTCGGACATTTGAAAGTACTACTTTTAAACCATCTCTCTTCATAATAAGCTTAATAATTTACTTATTTTGATTTAACCAAAAACTGCATTTCAAAAGTGACTGTTAATACCGTTTATATTAAATGGAGGAATATTATATTTTTTATTTTGTTTTGGATAGATAATTTTTTTTTTTTTAATTTTAAGGTTCATTTATATAATAAATAAATATTTCAGAAATAATTAAATATTTTTATTATCAGTTATTTTAATGTACTCTATAATTTGGAATTATAGTTAAAGCTGTTGATTTTGTTATACTCGGTAATCAAATTTATTGGAATTTACATTAAATAAATATTAGTGTAGACATGGTTCATAAAATGCTTCTAAACTGCAGGTATGTAGAAAATTTTAATAACATTGTAAACGCTTTCAGTAGTTCTTAAGCATATTTTGCTAATTTTGATTGGTGAATTAATTTTGGATTCATAATTCATTAGTATTGAATAATTGAGTCTATTTCAATATGAGATCAAACTGAAACTGCAAGCTTTAATAAAAGCACCGCTTAAAATTATGCAAAACTTAAAATTCGGTTTAAATTATTTTCGTGTTTTTCAGTAATTCTTTTAAATGAAGTTTAACTTTAGTTAATGATGTTTAACTTGAGTCTCATAAAAATTAAAACAGAGCATTCTATTTATGTTAAGTAAAACCGAGACGTATATATCATAAAACTAATATCATCAGTTAAGTTTGACAACCTTCGATTTAGCTAAGCTTAGGAAAAATTTACACTGTTGAACCAAATTAGCTTAAGTCATCACCAAATCAGTTTAGTGATCTATAAAACATGAATTTCAAAATACATGTCAGACAAATTCAGGAACAGCGATTAAGAGGCTTTGCTAGTTGAGAGATTACTAACAAATTTCCGTTCATTCACTTTTCAATTTATGATTTCTTTTTGATTTGATATATTGCCGATGTGTATTTGCAATTCGAAGTTGCCCAAGTATTCTGCAGGTAAACATAAAATTCCTTTAGCGAATTTTAATGTCAGAAAATCCGAGTTATGTTTAACAACAAGTCTCACTAAGATATCATCTGAACAATATTAGATACTCAACAATGGATGAATTGTGGTTATGTAACCATTACACTATGGTAAGCTTAACCAAATCTATATAGTTACCAAAAATATAGAGCGGTACGTACAATAGATTTTGATCAAATTCTATTAATTGGTTCTAACGATCATAATAATATAGCCTAATCTAATCTAATTCATTACTGAAATCATTTATTTCATTTCCGAGAATAATTTGTATGTTAATTTCAATTCGATAAAAATATTTAAAGGTTTTATTTTTTATTAATTTTATTTTAAATTTGTCTCATATTATTTTTATATTTTGTTTATCTACTCGAGAGCACACAGAAATATTCAATCAAAATTAAGATAAATCCAATTGAATTCCTTAATATTTTTTTATCTTATGGTTCGCTTAATGGTGATTCAATCCATCATAATTTTTTTTGTATAGAACGTAAAAAAAATAATTTAGAACTCAAAGTTGAGGTAAGGTGTTTCAAAATCTACCTGAGCAATAGAAATAAGATCAATCTTCATTCAAAAAAAAAAAAAAAAAGAAAGTTTCTTATTTCATTGTTGTGTCTTCTGTCAATTTATTGAAAAAATTGAAGAAAATTTTTTTTTATAACCTTAAAAAGAGTAAATATACATGGAATTTAATGGCTTACAACTTTATGTATTATAAATGACCCGCGAAAGATACAACACACATATGACAAATATTATATTTTTGATGGCATTTTTCAGCTCTTTTTCAAAATATGTTAGGGTCTGAAGGTGCGATAATATATTATTTGTGATTCAAAATATATAAATATATAAATTCAATGAATTTGTCCATGTTATTAGTCGTTTAAATTTTTTTTTGTTTTGAATTCAAAAAAAGAGAGCTGCAAACTAATTAATTCAATGTTCTAATTACCATAAAAAGTATTTTGCAGAGCTAAAAGATTATTTGAAAACACTCTAACTGTCACGTCATTTTTAGCCTTTTTATGAATATTTAGATGTCATTCAAAAAGAAAATTACAAATTGTTTTGTCAAGCACTTCGATCTGACATAGAGTAACTAAATATATTTTGTAGAGCGTTACACTAATTTTTAATGTGGCTGTTACGAGTATGTACAATAAAGTGTCAGGCAGCGAAATTATTTATTATCTATCGTAAAAGTTTTAGGTTACATTACTTGCTGGTACTTTAAACAATTTTTGGTTAACATCTCTAAAATAAAAATTTTATTTATTGATTCGTTAATTGATTTGTAAGTGAATACTTTTTCTTGATTGTCGTCGGCAAAATTGCTCTTTATTCTTTTTGGTTAGATTAAAGACCAATAATAATAATAATAATAATAAAAATGTATTATGGCCTGGCCATTTGTCATTGTTTAAGATATGACGCCTTTGTGGTTGATTAATTATATCTGTCTTATGTCATCTGATATAATATCAAAATGTGAATAATATTAATTGAAAAGTTAAATAATTCTTCATAGAGATTGAAATTGATATCTTTTTATTTTTAGTATATTTCCAAATAAAATAATAGTTTTACATTTCATATAATATGGAAAAAAAAGAAAGAATTTAATTTATAATATGAAAAATATTTGTGCGTTTTATCCTTCTCAATAAAAAGCAATGTCACAACATTAAGGACACTATTAATTTTATACTCTAGAAAATTAAACTTCATATAATTAATATAAGCACGTATTCTAGTTGAACCATTACTGAGGACGAGGAGAGAAAATTAAAAATTGTATTGCAAATTAAAATATCATTTCAGAATTTCTTGTTTCCTAGAAGATATAGGATTCGTTGTAATTTAATAAATATAAATCTTATCTTTTTTTGCGTTTGGTCCATTTTCATTTAAATATTTAAATTGTTTACTTTCTTATACGATTGACAATTTATGCAAATTTATTTTACTATTAAAAAGAATGATTACTGATTGATGATGAATCCAATTTTTTGTTGAAGGATCCATTCAAAATACCAAACGTTCCATTTGAAACATATTTATTAATAAATTCGAAATTTCAGATAATTTTTGAATTTACTTTCTGCTAAATACTTGAAAGTATAATTTTGAAGTTTCCGGAATATTAAACATTCCGAATGTTTAACTAGGCACTTCTCTAGACCAGTGCAAAATATTCTACACATAAAAGATGTTTAACTGCAACCCAATATGAAAGTGAAGATAAATGTGTATTATTATATGCTTCATAATATAATGTCACATCACATTTATGTGGGTAACATGGTTTCCAAGAAAACTAAAGTGTTTTCCTGATATATATAGATAAACTGAATAATATTTTTAATTTAATGAATTTTCATTATAAAAAATAAAGTAAAATAACAAAAAAAATCCTTTAAAGATTACAAAAATAATCAATTAAGTAAAACTAAAAGACTAAAATAAAACCGTCACGATCATTTATTAAGATTAGATCAAATTTCGTTTTCAAGATGGCCTTGTCACATCACTTAATGAAGATTTGTAAGCCGATTTGATTTTAATAAAACAAAAATACAGAAAATATAAAAAAAATTAAGATGGTAGAAAAAGTTCAAATTATTATTTATTATTGCAGTAACAAGCATGAAAAATGAGATACAGTGCAATTTTATCCTAAAATCAGACTGAAATGCTTACGGTTATAATAGCTAATAATATTATGATTTTAATACTTTAAAATCATTACTTCATAAATAAATGTTAAATGAATTAAAAAGTTAATACGTTTTTTAATGGTACGTAATTTAATTGAAAGTTGAAGTAACATAAACAAATTTCATGGTTTAACATTGGTCTCACTTAAATTTATTCCATAGTTAACTCATTTCACTGGAACGATCTTGGAAGTAATTTAACTAGAATAGTTAAACTTTGATACAATTCCACCAGGAATTCTTAAATATTCGCGAACATTTCAACGAGATTTTTTATTGTGCGTATTTCGACGCTAGAACTTGTCTTAAGGTAAGATTCCTAATTCCTAAGTTGTTAAGGTAAGATTCTTAATGTCTAGTATGTATTAAGTTTTTTTGTTGTTAATCTTAAGTTTAAATATTCAAAATAAAAATATTTTCATTCATTCATAAAAATATGTAATTTATCTTTGTTAATTTGTAATGAAAATTTAAAAAAAATATCTATAAACGTTAAATGTCACCAATGCAAGTATATTTATATATTTTTTGGATATTAAACATAAAAAAACAGACACTAATCAAACGCCATTTTATGTATTATTAGGGTTACTTTATTGGAATCCATAGAAATTTCCACTTGTAAATTATATTTTAAAAAGTTAATCTATCCTTTCGTTATTACCAGCATACGACACCAAAGAAAATATAAATATTTATTAGGTACTGACAGGTTATTCACCAATTACAAAATATAATTTCATTTAACAATGTTTTCTAAATATAAAACAGCAATAACAAATATTTTTCCAAGTGCGCATGCATTTTATAAAGATATTATTTAAAAATTATTTATGTTTTCATAATTTTCTATTTTGGTTATTTACTTATGTAATATGCAATATATTTATTTATTTTGCATTTTGTTTTAAAATTACTTTGATTTATATATCATTGAACTTTTGTAAATCATTTTAGCTAGCAAATTTTACAGCATATCAAAAATTATTCATTTGACAAAACTCTCTGCGAAAAACTTTTAGAAGCCATACTAATAAAGAAATCGGCATGTTAAATTTATGTTTTTATATTGTATTTTAAAACCAATAAGAATTTTCTAATTTTGTATAAAGTATATTGTAATTTGAGTCAAATATTTTATTTAAATAAATATTAAGAAGCAATAGACATGCAGCATAACTGAAATATTTTATAGATATAGTCGGATTATATTAAATATGAAAGTTTAAACCAAAACCTTTGATGGTATAGAAAATTACAATTTAAAAATTATTATCGAAATTTGAAAATTTGAAACAAGAAATGTAAAACAACGTAAAACAACAATTCAGTAAGTAAAAAATGTCGATTAATTTTATTATTGTACCCACTTCAGCAATAGTATAAAGAATGACTGCAATCTATTCCAGTTTATCACTGAACTGAGACTACCCATCCTTCGCCCATGTAATGGAAAAAACACGACCCTGTTAGGTTGATGCAGCTTACCATTCCTGGGGAACCGGATTTCTGACTAGTTTAAAATTAGTCTTCCCACTTTCTGGAGCCGGTTTGATCTTTTAATAAAGGTCGACATCATTATTAGGTTCAGTGTGTGGAGATCCGGTATTTTCAGAATCAACAAGTACAAGATAGTCCTTCTCTCAGTGGGTTCCTTAATTGAATAATGTCAGTTAGCTCACCGTTGACTTAACTATGGCCAGTGTGGGGAGATCTGAATTAATACACGCAAAGTGCTAAACCTAATGTGGATATCAACTGACCATTAAAACAAATATTGTTCTGTTAAATAAAATTGTATAGTAAATAAAATTTGTTTTACAGAATTGTGTGCATCAACCATTAATCATTATCTTTGACAACCAACATACGTCATCACTCGTGTTCCCCTCCAAATGATTGAATTGCCGGAATCAAAAGATTTGTTTCCGAATATAAATTTCTAGAATAATATTATAATATAAATAATAAGACTTTATTACCGGATCTATTAGGGTTCACTATTTAAATTATCAGCAACAGTCCAAAAAAAAAGAAAACTGAATGTTTGTGGTATCTTAACATAACTTTTGATATATGTAATATGATTTTAAGAAGATTTAATCATACACAATTGTAAATAAAACTCAATTGCACGTGCTTTGGACTATATATTTTTCATGGATGATTGAACAGAATCTTTTAAAATATTATAATTTATATGAAAAGGACAATCATTGGGCCACGTGTCAAATTATGTATATTGGTAATTTGTTTGATGCCAAAAGGACAATCGATTCCTTTTAGTATTGTAGGCGTTACAGTTTAATATTTATATTATTTATTGATATTAGGAAACTTAAATTAGGGATATCATTTTTGACCACGAAATTAATATTAAACTAATTTATCGATAGTTAAATTCAATTGGTTCACAATGTTTCAATTATTATTGTACGTATGTTTTAAATAAATAAAAGAAAATTTTGTTGAAGAATAGAATTCCCTTTTGAACCGCACTGTTGATACAGTGAAGAACAAATAAACATAAACGATCATAAATAAATGAACATTAAAGTATTTTCCATATTTCCATTATAAACATCAGAAATTCTATATTTTTTTTTCTCAATTAAAACATTCGAAGGCAGAAAAAAAACTTAATTTTATAATTTTTTTATTTGAAATTTAATATGCCGATTTTGACATTTGATATAGCTTGTAAAATAAAAAATGATCACAACATGTAAAAATGATCGCTTGTTCATTTAATAAACAAATGCTCTGTGGTTTTTGCCAAAGATCAACACAAGTTTATCATAATGCAAACTTAATGCAATCGTATTTAGTAAAATTCATTTAGCAACATCATTTTAATGCACTTTTATACTAGTACCAGCAGGTTTAACTTTGTCGGTCTTGTTATAGCTGATTCTCCGGATCTAGAAGTACTAGTAACTTCAAACGAACACCATTTGAAAGCTTATAGTATTTAGTTAATTTTGGCTCCCAAAAACCTTGGTATTTTGATATAATACGACCACGAATCCTTGTTACTTATCGACTTGTCTGGTTGATTTGAAGGAAGTGAAGGGTACCAATACTATTCCACGGACCTAGACTTGGAGAGTCCGTTGTACACTTTGATTTACTTGGTAAATCGGAAGGGAAATGGTGATTTCTTCATCTCTTGCCAATTCTTCAGCCATTTCGTTGCCTTTAAACCTAATATATCCTGATTACGAAAGGATTCTTAGTTCGTCGTTCTTTGCTAGTGTATTTAGGTTAAATTTACATTTATTCATTAGTTTGGATATAACAGCTTTGTTATCAAGTATACTTTAAGAACTGATCTCAACGGACTATGATTTTATGTTCCTGTTATGTTTTTATTATGAAGCATACAATTCCTCGGACTAGGTGTTGCATTAGGCCATTCCCTTACCGCTGGAAATCTCGTCTTGTTATTTCATAAATTTTATATTTCATTTTAATAATTGTTGAAAGAACTACAAAAGTATTTACAAGTCAATCTTATCTTTTTCTAATTGTATAGGCTAAATAAAATACTTCTCATTATTGCATCTTACATAAATCAGCTTTGCCTTGTTGGCAATATTTGACTCAATTGCAGTACAAATTCAAACATAAGTTGTATATATTGATTTAGTTTCCATTATTTAGTCGATGTTGAATTAACTTCCACATGTGGAGACATTTTTCCAAAAATGGCTAGTGAAATTTTTCCTGATAATAATACTTTCTTTGGCATGTATAGGAAAATTAATTTAATTTTTATTCCCCAGATAAAATCACAAACATATTTGCTATAAGTAAATTCTTTTAAACTATAAGTGTATCACATATTAATATTAACTGATACAAATCTATATGAAAATGTAGAAAAACACTTCCAGTTTTATGGTGGTCGAATAACTTGTTTTATTATAAAATAAAAAGAAAAAATTTCTGTATTGCAAAATTGAAACTTTTTCAATTTCACATCTTTTTATTCTGTATTTTCACAAATATATATACAATTTCTCTGACAAACAAACAAAAAAAACACTGACGATTTAATGGTTTCCTTTTAGCTCTAAAAATTGCAAAGAATAAAAAAGGACAACTTAATTTATTTATTTATTTATACCAACTAAGTACATTTATTTTTATATATACAATTTAGGCTAAAAAGTCCTCTTTTCTCCTTTTTGATGTCCATTTACTTTTCAAATAATACAATTTCCTGGTTAATTTCAAACGAGAAATTCCAATGGGAATAAATTAAAGATAAAAAAAATATATAACAACTTGGAAGATAAAGATTTTTTATTGATAAATTGATTGTAATTTTTATGTTGTATAAAATTGTGGGGGGAATGAAGGAAAAAAAATGTTTTTTTTTTAATGATTTGAGTTAAAAGAATTTTATACAAAATTGTTTTGTTATATGAAAAACTAAAATTATTATTAAAGTCATTACCTAAATAATATTTATAAATAAATTCGTTACTTGCTGAGTCAAATAATTAAATTTACTTAATTTGAATTGGTTTGTATTTTTATTGTTTGTATATTTAAATTCCCAAGAGTCACTATTAAAATGTCAATCTCTAATTAGGGAACTAATGTAGTTCTTTCGACAACTTTTAGTGAGAGCATTTATTTGAAATATGAAGTTTAAAATTTGTAAAATAACAAGGATTCAAAGTAACTAGGATTTTGGTGCCATAATTTATAAAGTACCAAAGATTTGGTTTTGTAAAATTTCGGACGCAAAACTATCGATAGGCAAAGTAAAATTATACTTTTTATCTAAATTTTACTTTTAATAAATATTTTCGATTTATATTATCCGAAAGTCGTTTTTATAGTTAGTGAGTATTACAAACAAAGTCAAATTACATTGATTACAAAAGACTCATTCCCGAAATACTTGCTATCTATTGTCCAAGTTACAAGATCCTTAAATATTTTCGGTTTTATAAAGCATTCTTAATTTTGTAAATTCCTACTTTTTCATCACCTCCTTAAAATGGAAGGTTTGAAAATATGGAGTTGATATTTATGTAGAAAGTGTTATTATAGTATTCAACAGGACAAATACTGAATTACCAATATTATTTTAAAAGAAATATTTAAAGGAATATTGACAATTCCAAATCTTTACCCATCTTCAAAAACATTCATACAAACAAGAAAAATTAATTTTAAAAGGGTAGAAAATTTATTATTGCTTGATTAACTTTGAACACAAAATGGTTCCTCACTTGTTTTTAGTCTGCCACCGTATACGCAAATAAAATGATAGACAAAGTTTTGACTAATTAATGAAGGGTTGATATCGACACCGTTTTTAAGATACTGAAAGTGTGAAACTAACTTTTCAATCAAATTCATTTATAATATTAATTACACTTTTTTTCGGAAAAATGTAGAGACGAAAAACTTGTGACTAAAATTTTTTTGAATTAACGAAAGTGGAAATAATAGAGAAAATTATGAAAATTTAATTATCTTCAATTAGAGGAAAATCTTTTAGGTTTTCCTTAATCATGTTAATTTGATTCAGTAGAAATGTGATTAAAATTAAAGTACATTTAAATCAATTCAGGTGTAAGTGAGGAAAATTGACGAATAAGGGAATGGAAATACAAAAGATTAAAATTGTTTTATACATATATAAACTTAAAAAAAAAATGAAAATAATTTAATATTAAAGTTATAAAATCAAAGTAACGAACAAAAGAAATTTTCCTAAACTCGTATACAAAAAAAAAAAAAAATTTAAAATAAGGAAAACTTTTGAAGAATTGTTTTCCCTTTATATATTACCAAGGAAAAAAACGCTGTTAAGTGCTCTATTCCGGTATTTGTCATCTTAAAAGCTTTTTTTTTATGAGTCAATTTATAAATGACTTTGTTGTCTAAGGACTCCTGTAGGACTTCAACGCAAAAAAAAAAAAAATAAGGACTCGGAAAGGAAAAAAAGCTGTTTGTGATCATCCATTATAAATACTTGTTTTTTCTTCATATTCATAAAAGTCAAGTAGATGCGCTACTTGAGCACATTAAGAAAAGCGGAAAATAAAAATATTATAATTTTTTTTCTTAAATTCATACACAAGTAATTTGTACGAATAAAAATTTTCCAAAAAGGATTCTTTTTCAATCTAACAAGTATATTAAAAAAGGTAAGGAGTATTTACCTTAGGACATAATTCGTGGTTATATTCAACAGTGATTTGTATCCATCATTGATCCATCAACAACACTTTATTAAATTAAAACTAACTCATACTTTATAGTGCTTGTAATTTTAATAGGGACCCACTAAATAACACGTTAACTTATAAAGTTAAGTCAATTTAAAAAATATAGAAAATTAAAGAAAATGTTAAAAAATTTAAATAGAACCGAAGAAAATGATGAAAATAAATTGAAAATTTTAAGAATATGATAAAAAATATTTAATGTAACTGACTTGATTCAAAATGGCTGATTATATATAAAAAAAACGGTCTGGAATTATTTGCACAACTATTAATTAATTATCACTTTTATAAATTTAAGTTGTTAAAGGAATAACTCAATTGAAAACTGGTTATAAAATCAAATCCTTCACCAACCTTCATAATTATAAACTGGATCCTGCTTGACACGGTCCTCCACTTGATTCCGGAAAATATACATACACATACAGAGATGATGTTCGACTAAGCAGTTGGAAGTTCCAGAAATTTGTTATTGTGATTTTGGAACTTAATCCAGCTAAAAACGTCATTATATTCAGTCTAATGTTATTAGAAAATTTGACATATAAATAAGAAAACAAACAAAAAAAATCCAGTTTGTTAATTTATTTTCAATTTTCTAATGAATCAAGATTATTAAAATGTAGTAATATTATATTTTTTATTAAGGATCTTTTCATATAACATTGAAAACTTAATCGGCGCCATAACTTAATAAAACCATTTTGTAAGTTTAAGCATAAATATTAATTTAGAAATCCTTTCAGCTTTCATATTATATTACAGGACATGAAAATAGATAAAATTATTATAATGATGATATTTAAAACTTTCCACATAACGAACAAAAAAAAGTACTAACAGTAAAAGGACATCCTTTAATAATAGTTAATTCAGACTTTATAATCCATTGATGAACAGAAAATTAAAATTAATTTTACTTCAGAAAAAGTTTTAGCTAGAGAGATATCAATAGATTTATTTTGGTTATTTTAGCTGCCATGGAAATAAGTAGGAAAACTATTATAAGTACACTAAACACGGAATGGATCTGACAACCCGACGTAGCCTTGTACATCTAATATAATAATACAATTTTAGCTTAGTTGATGTAACTAAAATTCTTTGGAAACCTTTTAACTTTTTTCATAAAATACAAAGATTTTAATACGCTCTCACGCCTTGTTTCCAGATATTTAATGTTTAATGAGTTCATAAGAGCCTACCTAATTGATTTTCATCACTGCTAATATAAACAAATTAAAACCGTTCTAGCTCTTAGTCTATTATACAACATATAAAAAATTATAAGTTTCTTTAAAATTTGTTGGTCAATCTTTATAGTCCATTAAAGTAAAAATAAAATTTAAAACAGGAAATTAGAGTTTTTCAGTTTTTCTTTAGATACAACAATACCCAATGATTAAATGCTTTTACAGCTTTTCTATCTGCTATAAATAATCAACTTGATTTAAGATATTAGTTAATTAATCAAGCTTTCCAACGAAAATTATTGACCGATCCCGCAACGAAAACTTTATGATCCTAAACATTGCCTACGGAAATTAAAAAACTGTGTTCAATGGCAGCAAGTTCGACCATATTTTCCAACGAAAAATTAAAATCTAATAATTAGGCCACTCACTCACTACCTTGGCTATTCAATCTATGCAAAGTTGGTATTTCCGACACCGATATTTGAACCTTACGAGGATATTTTGATATGTCCACGTTTCAAAGGAACTAAGTAATAGCTGGACACGGCTCCAGCTAAAATCAAAGATACAAATTGTTATTCAGAACGTAACGCTAAAACGAAATGAATTAGCGTTATTTATTAAAATTACGTTACATAACGTTTTATAAATTAAATTGTATTACAATAACGAAAAACGTAACGATAACACAAACAATTTGTTTCATTTTTCGTTACACAATTTTGAAAAATTATTTAACAAAAATCTTGCACTTTTTACAGTGTTCTAATATTTTACTAGTAAATGTTAAATTTATATTAATGTCACAATTACTTTTTAAAAAATTAGCTTTTCGAGAAAATTGTTGTAAAAGACAAAGACGCCATCTTTCATCTTCAGAATTATTCAGAATATTCAGAATTTGATTTTGTAGATACATATAAAATCAAAGTTAATTAAATGTAAACAAAATATCAATTTTAACTCTACAGCTTTTATTTTAACATAATGAATTATAACGTTATAACATAACGTTATCAGAAACTCTTTCGTTAAATAATGTTATAATATTTTTTTTCGTTTTACAACACTGAAAATATTGAGAAATTACGATACAAATATTAATTCAAAAATATAACGATTCCGAAGTTTAGAAAATTAGCTTCTTCTAAGTATATTAAAAAAAAAAATGAATTTGTCCCTACTGCTTAAGGTAATAATTAACTCTAAAAAATAAACCACCCGACGGGATGACAAATACTATCAATAAATTATCATAATTTAATTTATTATTATTATGATAAGGAAAACCAGACAAAAGTTTTATCGTTGTTCCATAAATTCAGATATTTTTTATTTTTATTTTTTTAACTTTTTAATTTTTTATCAAAATTTATGCTAAACGAAACAAATAAGTGAACATAAATTTAATAAAACATAAAAATAAAAAAATACAATTTCATTGAGAATATCAACACTTGCTGGCTATATATGGACAACAATCTTCGTAATAACAACATAAAAAAAAATTTAACTTTTAAAAGATCAGGTTTTTTAAAACAATTTTTATTTTGTATACGAAATCAATAAAGATAAAATTAAACAATTTTTCTTAATTTCTATGGCTTTAAAATAAATTGGTTCGCAAATGTAATAAAGTTACAATATTATTTAAATATAATTTCAGTTTTATGTGTGGGGGGATTGTCATTTTTCATAAAACATAAAAAAAAAATACAAGAAGATTTTATTTTGTAAAAGAAACAAGTAAAAAATTAAATCATGAATGTATAAATTTTAATTTTATCTTATAGTTTTTAACAATTTATTTAAATAATTTTATAAATTCTAATGATTTGTTACCACTTTGAAATATGAAATTCAAAAATTACTAGCCTATTATAAGATATTTTCTTGTGAAACTATTAAATCTGTGAACTTAAGAATTTTCAAGAATTTACAAACGAATTTTTTAACAAGTTAAAATTTTCTGATTTATTTTTCGAGTAAATTTGTATATTTATTTGGTGTAGAATATTAAATGATTTGTTGTATGAGTTATTCAACGTGGCCTTGTCCAGAGAATAAATATCAAACAGCTAGGACATATAGTAAGAAGACGGGAAAATTCCAAACCGCATTTAAATCGAGATGGTTGCCGGAAAATTGGCATATACTAGCGTAAGTACCCTGGCGTAGGTACACATCTTATTGTAGAATCAGCTTATAATAACAATAATTTAATAATTACTAACCTGTCACCTGCCAATAAGTGTGTCAAAGAGCCAATTGGTAAAATATGACAGTAAATATTATAGTAATAATTTCAAATTTTCCAATTGTAAATGTAATCCTTTTCTAAACTGTCTAAATTCTAAATGACAAATGTTAGCAGTCAACTATTACCCGTCCATTAAAGAATACTCACATTATTGCTGAAATTTGTAGTAAAAAAATATGTTTGGTAATAGCTTTCATCATTTAAAATATCGACACTTCAGAATCCAACTGCAAATTTCATAATTTTTTAATTTATACTTATACATCAAATAATTATTCAGCAAGCTTTAAATTTTAAAGTAATTTAAATTTTGGTTACTTTAAAAAAAAATCTTTACAAAAAGTAACGATAAAAATATTCACTTTATACTAATTTAGTGTTTCTTTTTTTATATAAAATGTTCAATTCGATATTTATAAAGTAGCAATTTCTATTCTTTTTAAATTTATATATAAATTATATAATACCAAAACTTCTGCTGTCAATTTTCCAGTTTCCGTGATGATATTCACAGTAATATAAATAAAATATAAAATTTTACTTTTCAAAATTATTCACCAAATTGTTTTTTTTTTATTCACCTTTTTACAGAGTTTGTATCGTCGTGATGGAAAGAGCATTGCACATCCAGCGAAATGGAATGTGAATTTTTAATATTTTAATGCACAAAAATTTACAAATCCATTAAGAAAAACAGAATTTTATGAAATGCAAAGTTATTTTATATATTTTATTTTTAAATGTCATTTTATTTATTAATGGGTAAAATAAGTAAAATAAGTTTCATATTTATTAACAGAGTTTTGAAAATTATTGTTCACTTGTAACGTATAATTTAAAAAAATAATTTTTAATAAATTTAAATAAATTAAATTATAATTTTAATTAAATTAATATCATATGATGAAATAGTTTATTCTTTTAATTCATTTACAGACTTACTGGTTTGGTGAGCTCCTACATCAAAATAGAGCACAACATAATCGTATGCTGTGTTTTTATATCTCTCCAACATTTACTCAGCTGGTGGACTTAATGATAGTCTTTTATTTCATTGTATGACGTGCACGAAGAGTAGATGTAATGCCACTTCCAACTTCTTATCAAACTGTCTATACTTTCAAATTTGAAGCATGATCCTGGCCTTCATGATCCTGGTATTCAGAATGATTAAAAATAACACACTGATTAACGAATACTTGTATTTCTTTTCCAAGAGATAGGTCATGTTTAATATTGAGAATCCATGAAGTAACACGAATTTATCAAAATCAGCTTAGTGTATATTCTAATTATGTTATTGCTCCAGATTATGGACAACAATTTTGAAGCGACGTTTTATGTTTAATTCGGTACCTCTACATTGACTTATAAGTCAAATCAAACTATCTTAATTTCTCACTATCATACCTAACAAATTCAAATTGATCAGTTGAATTTAAGTGTTTGAATTTTGAATTGGACTCGGAAACATTTGGAAGAGATCAATTAAATTAAGCGATGTAACAGACAAACAGATAAACAGCACGCTTTTATCCAAAGACGCTTCTATCCATCTCCTATAATCATTAGGAATACAGAATAAAAGATAAATTTTAGCATATTATAGACTGACATAAATTAAAATTTCCGTCAATTTAATTATTCATAATTGCACTTAAGTAAACTAATTTTAATTATGATTCTTATTAAGATTTAGCTTGTTAAAATTTGTTACTATATTTTAAAAACGCACATAAAACAAAGAATTTTTATTTAAATGCCACAATATTTCCATATAGCTAGAAAGTTTTCCTAAGAACACCACCACATCATAAATCCTTTTTAACTAAAAATATAAATAATGCATAAGGTTTCGTTAGTTATTCGGACGTGCTATAATATTATGAATTTAATCGTAAGTGTTATACATTTAGTAACTTTTTAAATAACATTTAAAAGGAATGAAAAAAAACGATATTTAATTTGAATCTTACCACCCATTTTTTTTTACGAGGAATTTACTTATATACACACTTTAGTTAGTAGCACAAGAACATAATTTTTACCGATTAAGGAAAATGCGTTTTCATTTAGTTAATGTTATTATATGAAAATTTTCTTGGAAAAGCTTTTATTTTAATGTATATAAAATGGTGGTAAATATTTATAAGCATAATTTTTGATTAGGCTATAGAAAAAAAAAATGCTATAAAAAATATATTTACATTTTCACTTTTAGATTACTATATACTTAAAATATTAAAAATAATATAATTAACACAAATTTATTAAATGCTTTTAACGAAATATATTTTATATTGCTTGCGTTTTGTTTAACGATAAAATAAAGATTTAAATTTGATTACATTAATTAATTAGTTAATAAGGAACTGTCACACATAAAATTTGCAAAAAAGAAATATTAAAAAACATAAATTTGTAATATAAATATTTAAATAATTCAATATAATAAATTTAAATGCCATGTGTCAAATTATTATTCAGTTTAAATGTCAAATTATTATTCAGTTTTAACAGTAACAGCAGTTTATGAAGATACCAAGAAACTTGAAAAGTTAAAATCAAAAGACTTTAATTCATACAAATTTACTAATTTCTGATGGAAAATTATGTCAGCTACGAGCCTTTTAGCTTCCAAATCACCGAAAATCACACTTTCGTCCAAAAATTTACTAATTAGAAACTACATATTTAATGAAAGCAAAAAGAAATTTAATAATATCTAATTTTTAAAGCCTTAAAACATTTATGATGGATTTAGTAGCTAAAAGGCTCGTAGCTGACATAATTTTCCATCACAAATTAAATTAATTAATAACTTGGTCATTAGTGGTACCAATTTATTAATAGTGTACCACCAATTCATAATCAAAAACGCACACGCCTAACTATTAGGACGGTGGCTATTTTTATCAAGGTTAATTTTCAAGAAAATCCAACTTATTATCTGCACTACTTACTATATAGATATAGTTACAGATGTTAAGCATAATAATGTAGTTACCTGCAATCCGGAAAAATACAATACTCAAACACAAAATCCTCAAATTATAAAATCCAAGAAATCCTCATAGTTTAAGTGGTTGTTGGGAACTATGACCTAAGAAATTGGGATCAAAAATCAAAAATAAGAAACTTAAAATATTCATATAAATTTATATGAATATACTAAGATTCTCAGATTTAAATGAAAATGGTTTTAATAATGGAAATAATATTCTTATCTTCCGATAAATCAATTTTTTGTAATTTTCTGTAGAAACTTAGACCCAGAATAAAATAGCATTAGTAAATTTGAAGTATTCGTTGGGGATTTTGCACTTGGGGATTATATAATTTGGGAATTTTGAATTTCATGATTTAAATTTCAAGATTTGGAGACACTGGAAACTAAAATTAAGTGAAGGATCTTACAAAATTAGATCTATTTTATGAATTAATTTTGAAATTACAATATTTTTATTATAACCTGCTAAAAGGATCTAAGCTAAATAACCTATTGTATATATAATTAAAATATTAAATTATTAAATTATAAATTAAATAAATAAATTTAAATCAATATTAAATTTTTATAATATTTTTCTACTGACCTACTGTATTTTAATAATTTTCCAAAAAAAAAAAAAAAATCTGGTTATAAAAATTAAATAAATACTAACTATAATATCCTATCCACGATATCCTCTTTCTAATGACCAGCACCAGATAAAACTATATATAATTTTTATTTTATTCAAAAAAAAAACAAATTCAGGAAGTCGACTAGATAGCCTTTCGTGCCACTAATTCATGATATTTTGTTAGATCACTCTCTCTATGTATTGTATATATCTCTATATATTTGAATGTATTTACAGAGTATACATAAATTGTTAGTTTGCCAGGAATACTATTTCCTTCCTGGCATTTCTGTGTATTTTATAAATTCCTGACCATGCACAGGTCCACCAAAACTATTTATTTAAAAATATAAAATAATAATAAAAAAACCGCCCACAAAACCCAGGGATTTATGAAAATGAAAATAATCCTTCCGTTTTTCAATGTTGCATATTATTATTGTAATTGCTTGAAAATTTTCGAAAGCATCCGTTTAAACGTTACTTTAATTCAGTTTAGATTAATAATATATTGTGGACAAAGGTTGTAATTAATTTTTTTTTCCTTCAAATTACGATATAGAAATTTAAAGGTTATTTTTATAAAAAAAAAATTAATATTAATTTAAATTACAAGGATATTTTAATATATTATATTTTTTTTAAAAAAAAACGGAAATAGTTGCAAATTTATAGTATTTTACTGCGGTATCGTGTGCATTATATGGTACGATCTGGATTACTATGGCATTTTTAATAATTTTACTGATTATTCAGATTGCAATTTTTCTTTTAATATCATTTAAATTAAATTTCATTCTTCTTCCGGTCAATCGTTATTCTTCAATATCAAATAAGTACTAACACTAAATACGGTTGAGTTTCTAGTCATACATCAAAATTTGCTCAATCTTGCAGTCATTGATTCTTAAATGATTCTTTATTAAATGGTTGCGTTTTCGGTTAATAGAAAAATTGCAAGTGCTAAGAATTTACCAAAGAAACTGTTACAACCAAATTATACCTCTGGGAGATGCTAAAGGAAATATTTGTTTGATGAAGCACACACTGCAGATTCTAAATATAGTATTGCAAATTCATGTGGTCACTGGTCATTAAGAAAATTAGGTTACATATTGAAAAATGATAAGTAAAAACTCTGCATTTAAAAATTTAAAAATTGTTATGTACCATTTTCACCTGATATCAACGAAAAATATGTGACCTCATCAATTTAGGATAAGACGTTTCTTTCTCTTCACAGACACTTTCCAAGAAATAATTGAATTATAATTTTAATAATCGTATATTTCTAATCTTCAGTTCAATTTAAAAGCTATATCCAAGAAGCTGTGTTTGTACAAACTTCATTCAACAAATAACTGCAGTATTTTATTCGATGCTCTTTTTATTTATTTCGTTATTGGTAGATCCAGAATTGCAGAACAAATATAAAATATGTATTTTTTTTGTTGTATGTTTCATCATTGAATATCAAAAATTCTACACTGCACTACAAAAAAACATTCAGTTTCTAAGTAGGTAATATTATAATTATCATAAAAAGGGCGCCCAAATAATATTATTACGAGAAGAATGTATACAGTTATCCTCCATAGAAACCATCTAGCGATGCTACCAATATTTAATTATAAGATCGAAAAGAAAAATTTCGTAGCTTGGAAGTGATGTGTCTTACTATTCTCGAACTATAATTAAATTGAATTATTCAGTGACTTACTTGAAACGAATCAGTCCAACAAAATTTAGAATTTATTCTATTAATGAATATTAATTCTCCACTAATTTATAGCTTCTGAAATTTATATAATGTAGTAGTTATAAATAAAATGCATCATAACATCGAATAATATTTACAGCTTAAATTCTTAAGTTAAATCTGTATAACTAATCTTTTATATTTTATTCATAAATGCTGTCATTCATTTGCACTTGCCAAGAATTAAACCTGTTTTGTTGTATCTATAAACTTATTTGGAAAACATGTTAGATTTTCAACTTATTCAGATAGCTGGCGGCAAATTAGCAACATTATTGCACTCTTAAATATTTGTATATAATCATTTATTAAAATGTTACAATTTTAATCAATTTAAAAGATAATTAACACTCTACAATATAATAAATAATAAACGAAAAAAAAATCATATTTCTGTCAACTTTTCTGTTATAAATTCACGCAGCTATTTTTATATAGAGCTTAATTATCGTAATTAACTAATTTCTTTACACGCAGTTACTGCGCGTAGCATCAAGAAATTTTTTACTTTAAAATGACATTTGGATTTTAAAATTTTGATAAGTTAAAGACAGTAATCTCTTTTTAATCTGATTATGAAATTAATATTAAAAAAAAATACATTTTGTATAAAGTTAGTGGTTATTTTTAAATCCTTTTTATGGCATTGCAGTCATACATACAAAATTATTCGTTAGAATTTATTTAGTTTCCAAAGAACAATCAAGAACAATATTTTTTCAGTTATATTTTTACTATACTATAGAGTGAGCAAAATATTTTGATTGATTGATTCTATAGAGCGAAACCACTAAGGGTTCATTTACTTAGGCTATATGTCTAATACCCTATCATGTTACACAATTCGCTGCATGATAGAGCGCGTTATCGGATATTTACAGAACTTTTGCTACGTTGTAGGTATTTCTTGGTAAATACTTAGCTCTGGACTCCCCACAAGATTTTTGTTACTTTCTCTTTGTATTAAGCTTGTCAGCGTTGGAGATGAGTATTATCTGTCCGTTTCTTAAAGTCCTCCTATAAACTACCTCCATTTACGCATCTGTCAAGGATAGCTTGTTCACTTTCTCGCTTTCCAGGTGATCACTACGGCCTGTGCACACATTTGAAGATGATTTTTTTTGGACCATCTAAGGTTTTAAGATTGTTTTTACATTCTTAGACCAGTCTAGATTTTACTGTAACAAGACAGTATTATGGCATTTGTTACAGCTGTTTTTTATAGTATATGGCATTCAAACAGAATCCACGTATTACACGTTACTTTATTCTACTATATTTCCGATATTTTTGGAGATTCATCTGTAAAGTATTTAAAAGTGTAAGAATTTAGTAATTTCGATTCTTAGAGAATCTCTGATATCGACATAATTGGCTAATTTTACGAAAGATTTTAATAAGTAAGATTTATATAGGTTTGTTTCACAAAAATTTGTGTGGACTAATTAACCATTAATCTGCCTATCATAATCTGTCTACTTAAAAATGAATACAGGAATATTTTAATAGCTAATAACTAATTAGTTAAACTAATGTGTGTTATGAATGTATGTAATTAAATAGTTTCCATGTCAGTACAAAAAAAACCATTTTACTTCCAATGCCCTAGCTTTTACTTCTAATGCCATAGAAAAATATTTATACCTACCATTTGAGATTAAATGAAAAAATTCAAACCACCATTTAAATATAAATCAGCCTTCGATAAACTAAGAAATATACGTTTTTAAAAAAATTTAATTTGACTAATTTAATCTGGAAAAACGCTATCGCAACGTGATGGCTCTAATTAAAATGCTTAACTCTTTATTTTTCTACCTTTTTCTTTATTTTGCCATTAATTTTATTATTATTAACCATTTGCTTAATAAAAATTTAATATTAAAAATATTGTTGTGTAAATAAAATTATTTAATTAAAATTAAATTGAAATGAAGCAACCAAAAATTATAGTCATCATTAGTTTTATTTTATTTAGGCAGTTTATGAAGCGTTCCAAGTTGGATTGAGTGTAATTTACGCCAATATAAAACGCATTTGATAATTTTTATGCATTTATAAAGTGCGCTAGCTTAGTGAACTTAAGATTTGTGCGCAAATGTTACAAATTTGGATATAGATTTTAATATTAAAAATAAATTATTTATTTTTTTACGATAATTTTTTAAAAAATATTGAGGTGGAAAGATTAGTATCAGATTTTTGTGTAGTCCATCTCCCCAGCGTTTTTGTTGTCTTCCAACTCTTCTTAATCACTATAACGTTCTGCCCAATCCAATTTCAGTGTTCATGCTTTTGTAATGACGTCTGTTAATTTTGTTCTATTTCTTATTTCTTGATTTGTAATTTCTGTTATTATTTGTGATTTTTGTTTTCCCTCAATTGATCAACGTTTATAAAGTTCGTTCAATAGTTTTATTATAAATACTACCTACAAATTACATTTTACTCAAGATATTCTTAAATCCTTATAATTTAAGAATACAAAGGACAAAATACCTAAAAATCGAAATATTTCTAGGAAATATTTTAGTTTCGAAAAAATATTATAGAAAAAATATTTCATAATTTTATTTTTGACATTTAAATCTCTACTTCGTATATAAGCAATTCATCTTAATTGCAAGAAAAAAAGTGAAATCAAGCGATAAATCGAATATTCACGACATAAAAGACTTTATTAAACTTTTCGTATTGCCTCTAAGGGCTCTTTTAAAAAAATATACCCAGGACAAAAAGTTATTTATAATTTTTCCATAAAAATCAAAATAAATAAGTTTTTTAATCTTAAATAAATTTTCCACTTTACTGAGATTCATTCAAATTTGAAATTTTTCATTTAAAAAAATATGTAAAACACTTTGCTGACAAAGTAGCATAGAAGTATATAAAAATATTCGAACATTGATGAAACCAATTTGTAGACATTTAAATAAAAATTGCTAGTTTTAGATAAAAATATAAAATATTATGGTAACGGAAGTATTTATGAGATATGCCCAGATTGAAATTAGACAAAAATAGAACAGATATTCAAATTATTTAGCAGTCTTTGAGTCTATATGAGTGAAGTTATCTAAACGAGCACTTCGAATTGCGATTAGTTGTAATCTTCAAATGTGCTGTCCCTCTGTGCCTCCAGTAAGTATTTGGTTATTTCTTGTTAATTATTTACATTTGTTCGTTATTCTAATATTTTTTCTTCTTTATATCTTCAAACGAAATAATTTGAAATATTAGAACCCACATTGGAACATCTTGTGTGTGACTACGATAGTCTTGCGCGCATCATGTATCAAAACTTGGGATTTGACGTAGGGTTGTTCAGCCCTTTCAACACTACTTTTGCATGGAATTATTCTCTTCATAAGGTTAAGAAGTACAATATTTTGATTGGATTTGTTCTTAGCTTTTGAACCTTACATAGAGAAGACAATGGATTCAACGAGATCTCATGTGATTCGTGTTGATCACTGATCTTCCGCACCTTTCTTAACCTAACATAATCTAAATAAGTGTAGTCTTCTTTGAGATACCTTCTATTATTCATTCATCAAAATATTAATTGTTTTGAGTTGTCATAATTGAATGTTTCTTTAAAACACATTTCCACTTATTTCCACATGTCCTCTCTAATTCAATAGAAATATTTAATACAAAATTTCACTATACTTTTTCAAAAATAATTAAATTTGTAGTTAATTGAAGACCAACCAGGCAAAATGAAATTATTTTTGCTGTTTACATATAACATTAAAATGACACATGGCACACAGTGGATAAGTTTTGTTTATTCAAATAAATATTTTATCAGGTAAAGGAAATTTGATTACATTAATAGCAGAAAATTACAATCCCATTAGTGTAAATTAAAATTATACAAGTGAATATTTTTTTAATACGAATTTAATGTAGAAGGGAAAATTGTTATCAAACAATTATAAATAATAGATTTGAACAGACCATAATTTCACAATTATTGCATATGAATTGATTTTTTAAAAAGTAAGTACAAATATACATACTCAACATTATTTGATCCTGGTTGATGCCCATGTTAATTTTCGACTCCAAAACCTATTTCCTTAAAAGGATTATAGTTAAGTGTTGAAATTCTACTAAACTACACTTACAGAATCTCAGACAGAATGATTTCCTTGAGTCTTCTAATGATTGCAAGAATTTCATATGAAGTGAAACTAATTGTTAATTTTTAATTATTCACATCCGGAAACCCTTTAACAAAACGCTTTTATTTTAATTGAATTTAAAACTGTCCTAAATGTTTTCAATTATATAGGCTATGTTAAGAAAGTTTCGCGAAGATCAGTAGTCAACACATATCACGAGAGATCTCGAAGGTTTAAAAACTAGGTACCGATCTAACAATTACCAGTAAGGAGACCGATCAGTTTCCTATAGCTTGTTTTTTATGGACAGAATGATCTCCAATTTCTTCTTAAAGAGTTAGAATTAAAAGGAATCCAGCTTTTCTTTATAAAAAAAAGTTGGCAGCACATTTGATTACGCGTACAAATTGTAATGAATGACTAATATTAAAAGTAGTGAAACCAATCCCATTTTCAGAGTCCTTTTAAATGGTTTATAATAATTATATAGTTTTGATAAATACATTTCCAATAAGAAATATATTTAATATAAAAACAGTCGATTTTATTCCATCGACTATTGAAAAATATTTAAAACAATTTTTTTGTTTTGTATTATTTTATAGCCAGAGGCCAATAGCTTCAACACTTCCAATAAAAAAAAAAACTTGGTTTTTTATGTTAATGAAATCGTTTCCATTCCAAAAAAAAAAATTATGTTTTTCACGTTTCAATGACCAAATTTTAATTCAAATCATTCAAATTATTATTTGTAACATAGCTTGATAAATTTTAATTTTGATTGAGCGTTGAATTGGAAAAATTTCATTATTAGCTTTAATTATATTTCAAAAATAAAAAAATATTGTATTTATTTACCTATATAACAAGATGGCGGGAGGTATATACAAAAACCATTCAAATACAAATTTTTTATGTAATATTTGAAATTAATTTATGTTAACGAGTTTGCACTGTGCATTAGAATTAAATTGATATTTATAAATAGATTGGAACAGATGGACAGGTAAATAACAGATGGGTTGGGATATTATTGGTTCATTGATTACAAAACTTTGAGCTATTGAAATACTGTAAGTTAAAATTTTCTTTGTATTTAGTTAAAAAATAAACAATTAATATAAATAATTTATTTAGAAATTACAAAATAATAATAAATTAAATTAAAAATATTAATTGTGAAAAAAATGTTCAGCTTAAATAATAATTTCTACATTTTCCCATAAAATATTCATATATTTACTCCCTATAAAAAATTACTCAAACGCTTCCCATTAATTACAAGAGTTTATATTAAATTATTACAAAAATTAAATCAGTATAGAAAATTTTGAAATATAGTAACTTTATCAAATTTAATTTATAGTAAACCGTCTTAACACTCAATTCAAATAAAAGTGAAATCAAATAGCACTTATTAATGCAAACAAAACAAATTAAGTTAATGGGGTGGTTTCCGTTTCCTCACTATGAGAATGAAATTTTTTAAAGGAACAATTTTAATACAGTTGCGAATTGCCCTTCAGAAGTCAAGACCAATCAAAAAACCATTCAATTCAATTATGACAAAAAAAAATTGCAACCCTTAAAATATATTAAGAGTTGCTTTTTTTACATTATTCTTTAAATATTCACTAAAGTTGATTATTTCGAGTGTTTCTTCAATTAAGAGCATATAATTTTTTAATAAATTCAGGAAATTATAGAAATGAGAAAAAGGATAATTATTTCATTTTTTGGACTGCAAAAGACGACGTATAATAGTGTAATTTCAGCAGTTAAAGAATATTGATAATATTAACATATTTTGTAATTTCATTTGGGAAACTGAAATTTTGGAAAAATATACCCAACCGTTTAGAGTTTAGTATATTACAAAATAATAATAAATTAAATTAAAATTGTAAAAGTATCCTTAGTTGTTACGAATTTCAGTAGTTTATTAGTTGGAGCTGTTTTCTTATGAATTACAAATTAATTTGACACTAAAATTAGTATTAAAACAATGTTTCAAACAAGGCTTCAAACACTTATATCAAACAACTCCTTCTACTCATTTAACTATGCAGATTTTGATAGGTTTTTTGGTCGAATTAGGAAACGATTATAGCAACTATTTGTGCAGTTTGTGTAATTATGTGCGCAGTTAAATTAAAAAAGAACTTTTCTGAATATAGTTTTAAACAATGGAAATATTTAAAAAGGCTTCAGAAACATCAAAATAATTTTATTACTTAATTAGTAATTAGTATATACTTCCCCCATTGATTACTTAAGATCCCGATAACCCACGATTCTGATCTCTAAAAGTTTTTTAGAAAATGTTCAAGTTCATCGCTTCATCTCTTTAACTATATGAAAAATGTTTATATGTATATAATTTCTTGAAATTTACACTGCACTAATATTAATTTTCGTAATTGTATAATCGAAAATATAAGAAGTTCTAAATCTAAATCTATTTTTTTTATTTGCAGCCTTAGTTTTCTATGAATATTTCTATCTAGGAAATTTTATGACTCATCTTTAAGTTGAAATGTCCTTAAAATGTATACAAAAATTAAATACATATAATAGAAAACATAATTTTCTATACATTATTTATGTGTATTTTTATACTGAGGATGTATTAACATTTAGATTTTCATAAAGAAAATTTAGTGGAGCATAAAAAACTAAAAAATCATTTATTATTTTTTATCGGAAATAAATTCGGAATGTATAATCGAATTATAGCAAGTAATTTATTTTTGTTATTAAGATATTATTAAATATATTTAATTCGTTGAACATTTTGTGATAAATTACTATTATTTTTAAGGACTAAAAAATACCACCGAAATTATTTATTAAATTGTATTTAATGATTTAAGATTTGTCTAATTTTTTACTGTCCATTTAATGTAACATAATTCGCTGCCTAATTGTAAACATGAAATTCTTCTGAGAATATAATTACCAACAAATTGAAGAAAGGCAATATTTTATTGGTTCTTTTTAATCGCCATTATGTTTTCAACTTTCTATTAAGTTTTTTGTAAATTCCACCAAAAAATTTAAAACTTAAATGAACCATAACGAAATTTCCAAATATTTTGATGGCGAATTTTTAGTATGCATTTCAAATGGAAATATTAAAAGATGTTTAGAATTAATTTTGCTGATATTTCATTTTCATTTTAAATAGTTTATCTAAATGAAACGAGGGTAAAGATATCTTCAAAAGGAGGACATAAGTAGCCAGCCTGGTTAATAAAATATATTAGCTTTAAAACTTTAACAAGTTGTGGGTGAAATTGACATAGACTGCATCATACAAATCTCATCCGAAAAAGACTAAATATACAAGTTTCATTTCCTGGAAGAAATGGGGAAGATTAATAGAAATCATTAGATTTGTGAAGGAAAATGGTTGGATTATGTAATAATGAATCATTTATTGATGTTACAACTAAATGTAAATAGTGATTGGCAGAATCAGGTGTCACTAACTTTTTTCTTAACTAAATTTAACGCAATTTATATAATTTTATTATTTTGTAAACGAGTATTTATTTCAATAGTTTTAAAAATTATTCATCTAATTATTTAATCTATTTTTCTATATACAAAAAAAAATACACATTTTTCCTTCTTAAATATCACTTTATTTAGTCTCCCAAAAACCATCAAATCCTTATATTTAAATCTTTTTTTAACATCACAATAAAAATCGAAATCTCAGTATAATAATTTTTTTTTATTTTTAGCCTAGTGACGCCTTATTCACAACAAAATTACGTAAGGCCTAATATAAGGATAATAAAATTTATTCATGCATAAAATAATCTATTCACACATAATAATATTATCCTTTTTATAATGTGTGTGTGTTTGTGTGTGGATAAGTAAATCTTTACTACACTTAACTTTTTGATAAATACAATAATAATACTGTATTATGAAATAAACAACAAAAAGGACATATCACACTTAAGTAGCTTCGTCATTTCTTAATATTATGATAATAAAATCATTTTTTTTATTGCCTTAAAAAAAAGATTTTCTCTTTTTCAATTCACACATGAAATTAGCATTACAATAGAAAAGAAATCATTTTATTACTTTGCAAGGACATCTATATGTAATAAAAGAGAATGAATGACGCTGAAAATATAAATAAGGAAACAAGGAAGAATTTTCCGAAATGAATTTATGTTAAGATTTGATTTTTTTTTGTTATTTAACAAGTAATTGATTTAAAAAAAATTATATTTCATAAATATTTCTGATTTTGTACAGGCTAAATAAACTAAGATTAGCTCAATACGCCCAGCTTAAATACTATCGTCTAGCTAGAGGCAAAACAGATAATGGTGCCGAATAAAATGTAAACAACAAAGTTGTGATAGGGAGAGCAGCATTAAAACAGATATTCAGAGCAATGAATTGTTAGATGAAATCTTCAGGGTAAAAATTTCATCTAAGTTTACTGGTGAAAATGTATACTTACTTAGTTGTTTATTTGTAATTCGAATCATAGATTTCTTTCTGCTGAAGAATCTTTAATGCATTTCAATACTGGCTCTTAATAGCTTTCTATAATAGCATTTCATTTTTCCAGTCATAAAATCGTATTTTGTTACTGCTACTCATTTAAAGCTGAGTTAACATTCAATTATATTAATATTTCGATATGGAATGGAATCAGTAACGTAATACATCACAGCATAGTTCACTAATGCTATATTATTAGATTAAATTGCTTCGAAATTGCAAATTATCGGTCAAAGAAAAGTTTAATGTTAATATATGAACGCCATTTTATTTACACAATTTTCGTTACCACTCTGACTCGTCACACAAGGAAAAACCTACTATTTTGAATTAATTCCAATTTTTAACTACTTCTTTACAGAAAAATAATTTTTAATTTCTTAATTCATTCATAAAAAAAAATTAATTCCATAATCATTCATTCAACAAATGTCATAATCGTATTTTCCTCAATATCGTACTTCGATTTGCCTTATTTCGCCCGCTTAATGGTTTTAATTTACTCCAATTCAAATTTGAAAAAAGGGTCATTTGACATTTGACACCACATTTTATTGTTATACACTCGATCTGGATGATTTTAAATCGAGAAAATGTAATAAACTCTATAAATAAAATTTAAATTTACTATATATTTATACAAAATGTTAATCCTCTTGGGTTTATTTATTGTAAATGGACAGTATAAAAATTGATTTGAAACTGATGCGATCTAACGATTTACACATTAAAGTATACAAATTTATAAGATTTACAATACAAAAATTTAAAAGATTTTTTTTTTTTAAATATCCATTTCACTAATGTGGTGTTCACATATGATGAATTACTCTCTGGTTTTACATAACAATAATACTAGTAATATGAAAATTATTATTTATTTATTTTTTATTGTTATCAAAAGGGATGACGATATTAACTACCCTAATTTAAAATCCATTTGCGTTTTTCGATATTATCAGAATTATAAATTATTATTTTTTTGTATATGTTTAGGAAGAAGTTCCATATGTTTTATGTATGCTGTTTTATTTGGGAGGTTTTAAATTTTTTTTAATACTTAATAATCCATTATATTTAATGCTAAGTCCTTTTTTTTATTATTATTAAAAAATTTTGTGAAGAATTTATTTATGAGCAAATTATTTATAAGTTTTTTTTTAAATATTATTCGTCATAAATAATATTATAATATTTTAGAGTTTGAAATTGGTATTTTAAAATTCTATAGTTCCAGAATAAAAATGAATAAAAAAATTTAAGGAATTTTTTGTTATTAATGCATTTCTTCGAATAATTATTTAATTATTATAAAAAATAAACGAATAATAAGAATTTTATCCAATTATATCAGAGGTGGATTAGCGATACTGCAAACCAGTCAATTTCCTACCGTTAAACTTCCTAATAAAATCTAAAGAATCTATTTTCTTTTAGAGTGCTTTCCACTATAATATTGAAGGATTAAAAACTATCTAAAACGATTATAAATTCGTCGACACTTCATTGACCCGATTTATGTACAGTAGACTAAAATTTGCTTATTTGACCTACAGGAATTAATTCACTAAATCATATACAAAATATAACTACATCTAAAATCTAATTAAAAACTTTAAAAGTTTGTCTCATTTTGAGCTGGTTTGAGATTTTAAAGTGATTGGTCCGAACTTCCATGTAAATATAAAACTTTTATGTAAATATAAATGTTTCGATAAAATTTATTAATTATATTAAAAAGAAGATATTTAAAAAATAATTTGAAATATTTAACATTATTGAAATATATTTAATGTTAACTAAATTTATTTCTTAGGAATTTAATTGCGTATCTAATCAATCTCCTTATCTTGACTACAATAATAAAAAAATCCAAACTATGTAAAATTTAATTCACAAATTTGTGTTCATTCATTTGAAAAATTCCAAAAAATTTCGCGCGCGATTATTAATTTAGGCCAAACGAAATAAAAACTAGCTATACAAATTTTACTAAATAATGTTTATCGAATAAATTATACAAAAAAAAAAAACAGAATTTTGAAGAATGACTCAAATATATGAACAAGAAACAAGACGTTTTTCTTAGCTATATTCTGACAAATGAAATTTTTATAGCATGAAAGAAGAGCATAGTTTTCCGCACGTTCGGTACAAAATATCTATATAAATATATTTCTTAATTTTAACAAAAAACAAAATAATCGAGATAAACCTAAAACACAACTTTAAACAAAAAAAAAAACGGAATCGATTTAAAAGGTGTAGAAAGAATTAACATAATTTCATATGGAATTAATTTTTATGGCTTTAAGAAACATACAAAAAAAAAAGAGTTACCAAGACAAAAACTATAAAAACATTAAAAATTAATTTTGTCTTCTTAAAAACAAAAACAAATTCTGGTATGGACAATAAAGTTAGCATTTGATCATTCAACATTCAACTTGACCAACCTATAAAATTTTGTTAAATTTTAAGGTAACTTATGTGAATAGTATCTCCCAAAAAATATTTTATCACTTTTAGAATGATTTTTAACAAGTTTAAGTTAATACAGTTGTTTTTGTTGCTATAGCAGTGCTACAAACTATTCAATGCTAGCTACATGTAGATAGCCACCTCTTACGTCAATTATTGATAAAGTGTTTAAATTTCCTGGGCATTTAAATGTGATGTGTCATGTTAATGAGTTATAAGATCAGAACATCTCATGTGGCTCAAGTTGTTGCATAGGACTGAGATTCCATTAATTCAAATTTGTTTGTTATATATTGAGTAAATCCAAGTTGGACCTGGATTCATTTCGATACCACCTTTTATTAATAAAATCTGTAGCAGCATAGCAGCATATGTGACACCTGCTCCCATACCGAAAAAAAGGTTTCTAACAAATATGTTTGTAGTTCTCAGTTGGTTGTGATGGTCTTTGGTCGTGTATAAATAATACGAGTAGCTCTGGTACGTAGATCCAACAATCCTGAGAGCTATCGGTTGTTACGCTGTAACTGCTATCTTTATATATAGTGATGCATTTCCCGAAAGCGGGTCTACAGCGCAAATAAATATAAATGAAAATAAAATTGAGTCATTTTTGTTAAAATCCTTTTCTTTATACACAAATGTATTAAAGTTAAATGTCATTTGACTTAATAAATTTTGATTTCTTTTTTCTAGATTGTGTTATCTATATTTACGATATTGTATATACACTTACTCATGTGCAATTTTTATGTAATTATCCATGATCCACAATAAATAAACTTCGGCAATGAAAAAGTGGTAAAAAAATAACGATCCTCATACTAATTTGACAGTAGCATAACTACATATAAATTATTTAATAAACTTTCTTTCCTATAAATAATTAATATTAGCAGGACAATAATTAACTATTTACCTTATTACAATCTCGTAATTTTTTTTTTTTTTGAAATTTTTTGAGCCAGCTAAAAAACAAAAAAAAATTTTTTATTTTTTTTAATAACTAAACCTTTAAAATGATCCTGTTCTCCGTTGACAGTCAAATAAAATAAAAGATCTCATTTAGTGATAAGTAAAATGAACTTTTTTATGCTTTTATAACATTATAATATAAAATTGATTATGTTTAATTTGAGTCTGTAATTTGTTTGCATATGGAATAGTCATTTAAATCATAAATAGAATCTGATATTTTAAAAATTCGGGATTATTTTGATAATTTGGATCAAACTAGAAAAAAATAATTAAAAGTTTTTTTAAGATAAACTTTGAAAAATTAATTAAAATAATCCTTATTATTGAAATATAGAAACATAATTACATAAATTATTCGGAATTCACAAAGAAATTGACTAGATTAATTTAATTATAAAGGCTCGATTCGATGGATCGTTCAGAAAAAAAGATGTAATATATTATGAAGAAATTGTAGTTTTTCATAGAAATAAGGATCAAGGAAACATTATTGAAACAGTAGAAAATTATCTTTATTGTATATATTTAAATTTTTATCAAATGAAATAAATTTCTTTGAAATTTGGTTTGAAATAATGATAATTACTTTGATTGAAAAAAATAATTACATATTTACCCAACGAACTGGAGAGAATCTCCTAAACTGGAGAAAATATGTCAAGGCTCTAGAATCAATAAGATTTAAAAAATTTACTATATTTAACGACAATTTGTTCTCCAAAATAAGATAACAAACTTTTATCTTATCGACGATGTATATAATTTTCACCATAATCAGAATTATTCTAATTTAAATTCAATTTCATATAGGCTCGTAATCGTAGACATTTTTCATTTATTAGAATATAGTTTTTTCTTTCAAGGACGAAGATATTGGTAACAATCTTGAGAGTGGGCAACGATTGAATTGAATTGACATTACCATAGTTAAAGTATACCAACTAGAAAAATGTTTATACTCAAATTATTTGTGCGTCATGAAAAAACTAACCAGATTAATTAAATTAAAGGATCAAAGGATAATGGATAAATCTCAGTTGCTGTTGCACTATCATTCGTGATGGGTTATTTAAATTCATAATGAAGCAAGAAATTCCAATTGATGGAATTCTTTAGAATGAAAAGCTAGAAATAGCTTATCTTATAATTATCTTTAAAATTAATTTACCACCGTACACCCTCGTAATCAAAAGAAGAATCAATTGATTACTAAAATTGGACCCCAAATTTTTATATGTAAAATTGCACAGCTTTATTATTTTATATTTTATAATTACTGACTGGTACAATATTTTAAAATTTTTACATGTTTTGCTTAATAATGATCAATTATATTAAGTAAGTACTTCTTAAACTCAAATTCCAATACGATTTAATATATTCCGTGTTTAAAGGGTTATCGTTTTCAATTTTATACATATTGCGTATACTAACTAAAAACTGTTATTAAAATGTTAGAATTAGATCAGGAATTAAATCACTGTTATGACCGGTCAGCATGAATGTCGTCATATCTATAATGTTCCAATGGGAATTAAAAATCTATGTATACTTTATAAGCAATACGTCATTCATGCTTTTGTGATATTAAAAACGATATAATAAATACAAATAATAATTTTGATAATTGACAAAATAAATTGCATTACAAATATACAATTAAACAAAAATAAACATGGAAAAATTTATATAATATTAAATTGCTACAATTAAAAAGTTCCTCTTATAGTAATGTAACAACAATTTTATTAATTAAACTTGTTAGTAACTATATAAACACTACACACCATACTTTAAAAGCTAAAACAGCTAATATAAACACTTCTAACACGAATTATATACATACAACAATTATATAAAATAAATATGAAAATTTACAGTGAAATCTTAATTAATTGACCAACAATAAAATATTTTAATCATTATATTTTATCGTTTTGGTAGTAAAATTTCCAGGGTTAATTCTAAGAAGTTAGATTTCTTCTAATCCTATCAGTGCAATTCTATGTTATTGTAAAATTTATGAAAAATTAATTTAAAACAAAGAAAAACCATAAGAAAATATGTTCCTGGAAAATTTATTTACATTTTTACGTTATAATTTCTAAATAATTTTTACTGTCCTGATTTCGGTTCCTACAGTTTACTGGAGCCTTTAAAATCATTTTTTTTACCACGCAATGTCAATTAATTTTTTCTTGTATACTATGTGAAAATATTCATTGCCATTACGGAAATCTTTCAAAAAAAAAAATGATTTTTGTTTTCCAACAACATGAAAAGTTAATTTTCAGGGTTTCAAATCGAAAAATGTATAATAAATATCCGTTGTTTGTGGATGGAAAATTGTTTGTGGTGTTCCTCTAATCAAAATAATTAGCCTTTCAGAAAATATAAAGGATGTATTACAAAATATAAGCATAAAACTGTACCCGGACAAGATAAATTAACTATACAATATTATCTCATCTCTACATTTCCACAAAAAAGGATATACTTTTTTATATGCCAATTTTCCTTAGTTCTACACAATTATAAACAAGGACATCTCTATAAAATTTTATTTAAATGTTTTAAACCGACCAATCTTATAAAGTTCATCTGAAATAATTGTTAAAAATCTAAATTAGAACGTTTTAAAAAGTAATCAATGAACCATTTGTAAAAATTAAAGTATAACATATAAAATAAATTATTCAAATAAATTTTATTTAACTTATATATTAATATCACCCCAACAATTTAGTATAAAGTCTAAATGGTGCAAATTAATTATATTCTAAAAATGTAGCTCAAATATTTCATTTATATAGGGTGTATTTGAAAATATTAATTTTAGTAACTGAATATCTAATCACTAATCCAACCATCAAGAAAATAGAGAATTAAGAAATAAACTGATCATTTTTTTGGATCAGGTTTATAGTTCTGAAGAGAACGCTACTACTACTACATGCCATTACCCATCACCCACTAAAGCAACTCATTAGATTAGAAAGTGAAAATAATACAATTTATAAAACTAATGTAGTTTTAATGAAAGACCGGTTCTATAGCTGTCAACACGTTGTGGCCATGCTTTACAACTTTACATAGTTGCGTCATTGATATTACTTGAAAACTTGAACAACGTATACATAATAAAGCCGTATGTTCCTTTAATGCGAAGGACCCTTGGTACCCGTACAAACTTGCTGTTGTTCTGTAGTTCGGTTCATACAGAATATAATGATAAATCCGATAATACTTTATCGGGATCAGGTTCGGCTTTTAGCGGTTGCGAAGCTTTAAGGATATTATTTGGACTGAGACATAGTATATATCCCAACGCTCACCACAAAGGTATGTCCTACAATTTATGTTCTATAACTCTCTTGGTGTGAGAACCCATTAATCACGTCTAGTGTTTCATTTAGATTTTGTATAGTAATGTAGAATTTTTTCGGTTCTGTTAGAGATATACTTCTAAGCTTGATTAAAAAAAATTCTATTCTGTATATGGAGTTCGGATAAAATAGAAATTAATAAAATTTTGAATCTTTATCAAATCCTTGAAAATTTTAAGTAATTATTTCATAATTTCCGGTTTTGTAATCCGATCTAAGCACACAAATACACCATAAGAAAACTATATAAACAACAACTTCAGAAAACTGGTCCCAGGAAAGCATCATCGTTGAGTAGTCAACCACAAGACGAGAACGGGTTGTTTGTAAAGATCGATGGATGAGTGGGGTTTAAAGGTAGCTTCTGGTTCTGGGTCTGCATTGTCTACCTAGGTGGCACATGATTCATTTCGATCCCAAATCAACACGTGCTGTTTATGGGATTTTTTGATGCAGCTTTGTTGGAACTAGCTCTAACTTATAATGGAAAACTTACAAAATTAACTTAACAATTACAGCTGTTTTAATAACATCAATAAAAATCCTTTTTTAATTTATTTATTCAGAACTGGTTTTAACAAATTTAAACACCCTATAAATAATAACAAAATCCGATGCTATAGCATAATTATGTATACTAAAAAAATATAATCGAGAAATTAATAAACTTTAACAACCATAAACACAAAAAAAAAATAATATTAACAATTTCTTTAAATTGAGAAACGAAAATAATTATAATCACTCACCTTAAAAAAAAAAAATATTTAACGATAAAATTATGCAAAATATAAGAAAAAAAAAGTCCCGACATAAATTTGTTGACATGAAAATGACCTTTAAATGTGCGCGTTTCTTACAATATTAACAACTACAAACATAATATTAGTAATTACCTTATAATTTAGCTTATAATAAAAAGTTAAACATTTAAAAACAAAACAAAAAACTATCAAAAAACATAAAAAAAAAATTAATAGAACACGCGAAAAAATATAAACAAAAAGAAAAATCAAAATTCTTTGAAAATTTTATGATCGTTTTCCAACAAAACACACGAGACATCCGAATAATATTTCCCGCTTTTAAAAAGAAAATGTGAAAATGTCTTTTAAAAGTATAAATGCTTTTCCCTATACAGGGTGTTTGATAATCGAACGGCAATACTTTACGAATAGTTGATACCTGGCCTGGACATTTCATTTATTTCTATATTAAATACAAGAAGCTTTATACCAGGCAAGCCGTAAAGGTATTAGTAAAAAACTTGTTCACTCGGATGGAAAAAATGATTTTTATACTTTGATAAACGCTAATCAATTACCATATCAATGAACTTATACTTACGTTGCTATAGGTTTAATAGTTTAGAATTTATAATTTAATATTTTTCTTTGTAAAGTTTATCAATGAAGAACTTTTTAGAAACACCACACAGTACAGTACAATATATATGAAAGTGTGTATTGAAATGGACCGCTCCTTCAATAAAAAATTTTGATACTAAAATCGAACCAGGAAATCACTTCCTAAACCTGAAATTATTGCCGTTCGAGCACCAAACACCCTGTAAGTGTTCAGTTACATAATATATGAGTTATTTATATAATTTATATTTACATTTAGCCCGCGTGAAAAATTTTTCCAAACAATTATAGGTACTTATAAAATATACTTTTAAATAACATTATTCAAATTATTATAATGAAAATTTTAGCATGACTGTTATACAACATGAAAACTCACTTTCCAAAAATTGAATCAAAAAAAAAAACGGTTTCATTTTACTATTAAGGGTTTACAATATTTCTACTATACTCTTGTAATATTGTCTCATACAACGAAACTATGGCTTACACCTTTACGGTGCGATACTTTTGTGAGATTAAACGTTCAGATAATACGCTAAATTTTTGTCGGTTAAGCAATTTGTTAGAAGAAAAAAAAAACGCAAATTGAGCATTTACTATATTATACATTTTAGAGGGTTGTAGAATAATATTCAATTGACATGCTATAAAAAATATGGCTGGTAACAATTTTAATATAAAATCATATATGAAACGACAAAATCTTATAAACATTATTGGACTTATTATTATCGTTACAAATTACAAAATTTTATATTCTTTCCATAGTAAAAAAGGATATTGTAAGTTTTGTAAATGGTAAAATATATTTATAAAAAATAATTATATAATTTAAGATTGATTTATTTGAATATTTTTTTGTGCTCGAAACAACATTAAACAAAATTAATTGAAAACATTTTGTAATTTTGATAAATACAATCAAGCTAGTACCTTGATCACTAATATATGTGACAGAAGTAATTGAAGAAACTAAAATCATGGAATATTCAATAAGTATTTATTAATTTGTACTCGGAAGCAACATAACTTATCTTGTAATTGTTATTTCTTATCTTTTCCAAAATTTATTTCTTCAAAATGGTTTAAAAGAAAATCTGCGAATGGTCTGCTTCTCCTGCAACGACCATCAGGTATTGACTCAAAAAAAATGTTTGCCTGAACAAAGTCATTCATTCTAGTAACGTGACCGACAGCAGTTAAGATCTTTGAAATACTACCAAAGATATTGCAAAGAAACACTCCTTACGTTAGCTTTGAAATGACAATAGTTTTATACAAATGCATCTTAGATGCTCTTGCCTCGACAGATCTTTTGACTGGTATTGTTTACTTAAACCAAAGTAGCAGCAGTTGTCACTCAATATAATTCATTTGATTTCAGAGCTACAATATATATTACCTACTTTTAAAAGACTGCTCGTAACAATGTTTTACCAATTCCTCAATGATTAATTTTCGAAATATTATTATGTAATATTGTTAAAATTAATAAAACGTAAAATGGCCTGTTAAAAAGAGTTTTAGTAGAAAATGTTCTTTATTACTTTAATTTTTTTCAATATACTTATAATATATATTATTTTTCTGAATTGATATAGTATATATATTACTATTACTATCATCACTACATACACTGACCTATTTATATAACAACAATTTCAAAAAAATTTTATCCAAATTAAAAAAAAAAAAAATTCATACAAATTATACTTAAATAAATACTAGTTAAAATAATCTAAAGTTCTATATATTTAAATAATAAATATCTATCACGTTATCACATTTTCTAGAAGGGGATAGAAAGCCATTTCGTGTCAGTTTATTGCCTAACATATGATTATACTATATGCCCGCTTATTTTAAATGTATAGCTTCATAAAATGTTAGTTTTATTATAGGATATTATTAACTTCCTATAAGTCCTTCAGGACAAAGTATATACTATTTATATAAATTACGCGAAGAAGATAAATATTTTTCATATTTCGAAAAACAAAAAAACCCTTCCGCCTTTTTGTATATTTATTTATTATTTTTTTTTTTTTTTTTGCAAGACCATCCGTTTAAACGTTACTTAATCTATATAGTCTACAATTTAATAATATATGAATTATAGTCAGGTATTATTAATTTTTCACTTCTTGATGAAAGTATAAATGAAAATACTATAACTAAACAGTACAGTATCATATGTAAAATATTCATTGTTTATATTTCGGAAAATTACAAACCAAAATCAAGAAATTTTACATAAAATTGAGTATGTGGGGATGATTGCACGGAATTGTACAAATAAATTACTCTATATATAAATAGAAAAGAATTTTGTTATAGCATAACTTTCAAATGCACGCAAACTTATATTTAATTTCATCCTTTTACTTTGATACACTGCATATAACTTTAATATTAATTTTTAAACTAATTGTTGATCATTTGTTTTAAACGATCATCGAAATTTAATTAATAGTCATATATAAGTTATGGGAATTATACAATCAACCGATACGGAACTAAACCCTGTGAGAGGAAGCTCATCTTTACTGTCCTACAATTGTGGGTATAGAAGATAGCAAAACTCTTTCCTTTCTATATTCAGCATTAATAAGCTAGAAATAAAACACGAAATTGTACAATCTGTAATAAGATTGTACATACATCTCATGAAGGTTTCCCTATTGTTGTATCGCTTATACGAAGGTAATTTCCGCATATCTAATATAACATAAGGGCTTGTATAAAATTCAGAATGATTTTCTAAAAAAATTGGATACATATATTTGGTATTATCTCCAAAAACAGACGCCACATTAACATTTTCAAATATATCAAAGGATATTTAAAGAATCTATTCACCTATGATTAAATACATTTCACCTTATAGAAAGGAAGAAAACAGTATACTAAAAAATAGTTATTGTCTATAAAAAATTACATAACAAAACTATGAAAAATATAATAACTGAAACTGACCTGTAAAATGACAACATATCATTTTAGTTTTGAAAAGTTATTTTCTATTATGTCATGCTAATTTATAATAAAACTTTTATAATTACCTGTATAATTGAAAATATTTTAACAACCATCTAAAAAATAATGCACACAAAAATTAAGATTCAAAATATGTGATAATAAAATATACAAAACTAATAAATTGAATATTATAAAATCAACAAAATAACAACGCCGCCAACGACGTTCGTGTCATCGTTATTGTCATTTCGTTGATTGCCATATATAAAAGTAAATATTAATTTTAACTACAATTGCGTCCACAATTTAAAATTATATCTGATTACAAAATTTTCATTAGTTGAACAATAACAAAATGGATTTTTATTATTATTTTTTGATTGGATAATGTTTTAATGTTTTATATGCAATTTTATAGATTAATATTTATACAAGAAGAGTAATAATTTAACTTTAATTTGCCGCAATAATATTGCACTAGAAAGTTTTGGAAATATATAATTAAATATTAAAAATTAATTTAGATTACATATAAGTAATATATAAATGGCGCCATTAAATTATTAATAAGATTTTAAGGATCCTTAAAAATATTTAAATTTCAGATGATATTCTATATGTACCGTACTATGATGCCTGATCAATTTATTTGTCTACCCACATTTACTCATGAATAATACATATTACTACTTTTTAGACTTCTCATTCTCTACTTAATTTCTTACGAAATGAAAATTTACATACATCACTTTAAATATAGTTAAGATACTAATAAATCTATAAAAAAAAGCTGCTAACTATAGAGGTAGTAGATATTTGTCGGTTAAGTTCAACAGTATGGTTTTTTGACCAACAGTATTTTATAATTAACATTACGTACCTTTGTAACAAACAGTGTTTTGTTAAAATTTTTACATCTTCTAAGACACCAATAATGTATTTTATATAATTCGAAATTTTGATAGGGCTCACTGAAACTACCGGCCCTAAATTTCATGTGCAAAAACTATATTACATACAAAACTAATATGTACCAAATAATACGATTAGTGTACAGTGTACACAACTTGATGGACCAGATTGAATTGAAATCGGATAATAAGAATATAAATATTCTTCGGAAACTTCGGAAACTATTCAATTTCAAATATAGTTACAAATTTCAAGAGCTCCAACTTATTAGATGATAAAATAATCATTGAATATCAGTGAAATCTGGTGACAATTTATAATGTAGAGTAGATAATTAAACTTATGAAATATAATTGTGGATTATATTTCATAAGTGAACTACCTACTTCGAATTTTACAGGCATAAGAATCTGTGGCAATCAATTAATAATTACTATACCAACTAGTCTAGAACATATGAAACATTAATCGGCTCTCCAACATAAACGGGAAATTCTAGCATGGACAAACTGAAAGTAATGATCCCAATGCCCTATTTGTACGGGCATCATGATTAAGTTTTAATTAATTAGTTTGCCAAATTTAATTTAAATCTGACGAGCAGTTTTAAGAAATGTTGCAGTGCACAAGCAAATTCGATTCTTTTGACAATTAATTCCAATGCCCTATTAGTTATTCTAACTAAACGTATTTAGTTATTCTAGCTACTTGACTTGCAGTCATTATGATTATATATCAGAATTTAATAATAATAAGTATTGTAGAATATTTTATTTATATCTACTGACTTACGACATTATTGTACGTATTAAAATTAACGAATTAAAATTAAGTTTTTTAAAAAGTTAGATATAATGTTGCTTTTCATTGTTTTTATTTCAGATTTTGTTCTAAAATGTCAGAGTTTTGGTGTCCAAACTCCAAACGAACAGATAAATCAGATCCAGATCTAGACAAAAAAAAATAGATTTTTTTAAAAAAATAGTTTGTTTTTTCGTGCCAAAGAAAAACAATATAACATATTTTATATTGCAAATTGTAAATTATTTAAGTCAAAATAATAAAAGTATTAAAATACATTCCATTATTTTAACTCATTCCATTATTTTACAGCCGATTCATGATATTGATATTATTATGTAAATAGAATTCCATTGAGAGTTGAAAGGATTCAAAATAGATAATTTGCAAATATAAAATTCAAATGTAAATTTCTATGTTATCTGTTGTGCATATAAATTTTTTAATATACATATTATAATTTTCAAATATAATTTCATAATATGTAATAAGAAAATTTGAATTTTGATTTATTATTTGAATTTGTTGAATATTATATTTATTGTACAGTTAAATTTACTTGTAAAAATGTGTGAGATATATTCCAAAAATAAATAAATATATAAGCTTATATCTATTAAATAATTATATAAATCTCTTACAGGACGTTATGATAACCAACAAACACTGTCCTTTACAATGTATACATATATTATATATACATTTATTGCATACAATTCCTTTTTTAAAAAAAACTTTTAAAAACAATACATACTTTCTCTTCGTAGGAATTCGAAGTGATTGGATAAGTGTTAAGTGAGAATGATAACTGATAACAGAGACTTTCATTGATGAAAAATTACGCTGGACTGTGAGACAATTGCCAAAGTAATTACATTGCTTTTTAGTTTTTAAGATGTAAGGTTATAAGAAACTTGATCCTTCTTAGCACCTTACACCTTATAAATCTATCTTATTTTAAATAAAAACCCGATCTTTTTACAGAGCACTTGTCAAAATGTCTTCAAAATTCATCAAGGGAATACACTGAATGAAACCCAACCTGGACTACGCCTTAAGCAAACTCAGGAATATGAAAAGGCGCATCCTCAGCAATAAAAAGGCCATATTAATTTTGCTTACAAAAATATGGACAATTCTTTATATCAATAATTTAATTGTTCGCTATGCGAATACGTCTAAGATCTGGGAATGAATATGGATGGGAAAATGAAATAGAAGCAACAGAAGAAAGAAGAGCTTTAATATTAAATAGAAAAAATTATACATTATCTGTTAATAAACGTACGATGCCAATGTAACACAAGATTTTGATACTTAATACTTAAAGCTTGGTACTCCTTAGTCGTGTTCGACTAAGGAGTACCAAGCTTTATAAAATAATGCCATACTATACAGGAATTTTATTATGGATACAATAATCAAAAAAGATGAATAAATCATTGTTATATAAAATCCTATAAAAAATTAGTTTATGTAACGACAATAATAAAGTAAGAACATACTGCAGAGTAACTTAAATTATTTTAATGTTATATTCTAAGTTGTTAGTGGAAATATATTTCACAATTTGATTTACGTACTCATAACATAAATAGTTTTTATTAATTTATATCTTTTAATACTCTTCTTAAATAATATTACAGTAGATTTTAAAATTCGATTTCGATTTTTTTTTAAATTTACCTAATTTTCTAGCAAATAATTGACATTGCCAAATTACCATATTCCTTCGTCTGATGTTTTTATTATATATAATAAAAAAATTCAATGTGTATAAAAGAGTTGATTTATATTGCAATTTCTAATAATAATAAATTACATTTATACAGAAAATTCTATGATCAAATAAAACAAAATATATGAAAATATTGGTCAAAAAATTATTATTGATACCCATATTAATATTAAAAATCATTTCAATCTTTATAACGTTAAATTATGGTTATAAATTATGTTTTAAATTATATAAAAAAAAACATTGAATAATATCGCCCAAGATTTTATTGATAATAGAGTTCCAAATTCATTCCATCATGGATTTCATCTGAAAATAAAAAAATAAGTTATTTAAATAAGTACAAAAAAGTACAATTTATTTTATTAATTTATTGTTGTTAAAATAATTATTAAATTATTCAGTAAAAACAATATTAATAACTAGAACAGCCTAGCTTTATCAATTAAGACCGGAATTATTTTATAAATACACCTTAAAAACTTACAATCACATAACCTAATTGGATCCTTGTAAATTGTGTACCATTTCTTCAAAACAATTTTTTCACTTTTTGTGCCTGTTTGAGCTGCAATCAGTTTTTTTAAATCGCCAATTGTATCTTCTGGATTGCATTTTACACGTACCTAAAAATTATAAGAGATAAGTTCAACTAAGAATCAACTAATATAAACGAATTTATAGATATTTTATTTACCTTTTTGCCCAAACGATCATTGCAGGTAATTTCAATCATTTCTTTATTAAACTTAACTGTTTAGATAAAATCAAATATAATATTATTATACTCAACAAATTATTTGATGAAGATGAATAAATATGGTATATACTTTTATTTTATTTATCCAGTGAATGAGTTATTTACTCTAAAAAATATTATTTGTCGTTTCAAGTTTCGAATGTTTTACATTTATTAATTCAATGTCATGTCATGTATCACCCTACACACCAAAAATTCATTCATATTAAAAGAGAGCGTTCAGAAAATAATATTAATGACATCCAAAATGTGTATATATATAAAAACAATTTTTTCACATGAAATGTTTCAATTTTTATTTAATTCGTTTTCTCTTGAAATTTTTCATGACTGTCTGAAACAATCAACTATCGTGCTGATTAAATGAGGGTGGAACAAAATCAAATATTAGTAACTACTGGCCAATTGTCTTAAGTTTATTTCGTAAAATTTACCTTCTTTTGTATAAAAATACATAGTAGATTTATTGAAAGGGTAATGTAAAAAAATATCTGAGACTACAATCTTCTACAATTTTGTAATCAATGTACAAATTCCGATATTTAACAAAGTAATTAATTTCGAAGTTCACCCCAACTAACAAAAATGTCAAATTATACTTACATGTCAGTTTAATGAATTTAATCAACACTATAAATTGATTATATCAATTAAAATCGAATGAATTTTTCTGCAGAACAACTACTACTTAACTACTCTCACATACAATGGATCAACCGTTTTTAATATTTAAAAGCGGTTTTTAGGGTAAGACGCACTACGCAGCAAAGTTGAAATGTATTAAATTGTAGAAAGTATTTTACAATAAACGTAGCTGTTACGCTATCATGAAAAAAGTAGTTTAACTTTTAAATTTTTTCGCTCTCTCGACGAATTCGAATGACAATTGGAAACATACTTCAAAAGTTCGAAACAATTCATAATATAGTAACAAATTATAAAAAAAAATTATAATATACAAAAGCGCACCACGTAATTATGGGTGTTTTCTTTTATTCATTCCGAATATTCGGAATATTCCAAAGTGACATAAAACGTTCTTTTATTGATTCCATTTATTCCATTCCTTATATTCTACATTCTTTTATTTCGTCGGAATATTCGGAACGCGTTTTTTTTGTACTACCTATAAATCTAGTATAAATGGAATATTCCGTATTCTAACCTCACATTTTTAGTAAACAAAAGGGTAGAAGGTTGAACAAATTTGACAAGTTGTGAAATGTGAAAATAAAAATAAATTTTAGTATAGTATAATGGAAAATAATAATAATGAATTTGCTACCAATCTCAATGAAGTTGTTAGATGGAGTCCGGGTGATATCCATTGTCTAATTGACAATTATCAAAAAAATATATCAAATTTTGATAGATATTGTAGGAAAAAAGTTTGGGACGATATTTCTAGTAAGTTTCACTCTTAAAATTGTTTCTCAATTTATATTTAATTTTCCTAATTTTATTTAAAGCTGCAATGTTAAGCATTCGTGGAAGGCGTTTTACTGGTGAACAATGTAATGGCAAATGGAAGGGTCTGAAATCAATGTACAAAAAAGTTAAAGACCACAACAACATCAGTGGAAATTCCACAAAAAAATGGGAATATTTTGATGTTATGGATGAAGTCCTTTTTCGTCGCCCAGAAGTGAATCCACCAGCTATTTGTTCAAGTAATGACGCGTATATAATTGTAAATGCCCCAGTTGTTACCAATACTGAACAAAGTCAAAGTGATATAAATGCTTTTGATTTTGCGGACATCATCAATGATGAAACTGACATCATAAATACAAATTCTTCCCTGCACCGCAAAAGAAAAAATAAACTTATTGAAGCAGAACAAGCTAGAGAAAAAAGACATAAAGAGAAAATGCAACGAAGTGATAGATTTCTCGATCTTTTTGAAACTTTAATTAATAAAATAAACTAAAGTGCCGCATTTGTTTTCATGCAATATAAAAAAAGACTGCCATATTGGTGTTCATTCCTAGTTTTAAGTGTTTTTTTTTTTCATAATTTATAATATCTTATATGTTTGAACAGTTTTTTTTTTTTTTTATTAATATGTATAAAAATGAATTTTATAATTTTTCCGTTTATTTTTTTTTATTAATATATGTTTATATAAAAATGAATTCTTTATTTTTTTTAATTAATTTGATTTATAATAAAACAAATATTAATTTTAAATTCCTGGTTTTATTCTTATTGTTTTTTAAAATTAATTATTGTTAATTAACAAGCATATGATTTTTTGAAGTTGTAAAAAAAAACATTCCATTTGTACTGTTTTCATTCTTTTATTCAGTTGCGTTCAGAATATTCTCTCGTGACGTATTCAAAATTCTATTCCTTCTATTCCTTCCACGGAATGAATAAAAGAAAACACCCTATAATAATGAAATCAAATTTTTACAATTTATTGACACCACAAAAGTACTTTGTCGTTCAGGGTTCAGCATATCGCATTCGACTTTTTTTAAACCGCAGCAATCTTGACAACAGGTACTGACTACCGATATATTCATCTTCATCTGTCATTGAACGCTGTAATTTTCTTGCACTTTTCCCGAAATAAAATGTCAACAAATATGAATATTAGAAAAAATCAATTTATAATTTGTGTAATATTATTTTATTTTGAATTAGTATCGGTAAATATATAATTAATAATTTAATTTTGTATTTTAAATAATATATTTTTTTATAGGGTTATTTAGAATATGATAGTTGGATCAGTATTGAACTGAGACATGCAATCGATCCATTAAATCCGGACAAATTCACATTTCGTGGTAATGTTACCATTCCAAGTTTAAATATTGGTTTAGCTAATTTAGTACAAGAACCTTTAGGCACTGAAGAAAAAGAAAATTTACTGGTAATAAAATAAAAAAAAAAAAAAACATTTTATTAAATTTAACTAACAACTTTCAAATAGAAATTAGCCGAAAATGATCAATTCTATAGACTTAAAGCAACTACGAGTTATTCAGATGGTAATCAAATAACATTTTTAACATCCGCAAAAGCATGTGCTTTAACAAATTCTCAGCTTAATGATGTATTATGGATATCGATGGATAGTGCTGGTTCAGTAACTGGAATAACTGAATCTGTTAGCGGAATTGGCGATTGCAATAATAATATAATAACAAAATATGATTTAGAAAGCTTTAATACTGATGTTTTAATAAAACATATGGAATTGGCACCAATACCAGATACTAATTCATTTATACAAAAAATGGAACGTGAACGTGAAGCTAGAGAAAGAGGTCAAGTAACAGATAATCGTGGTTTCTTTGCAAAATATGTAAGTTATTTATGGTAAAACAAAATACTAAAAAAAATATATTGATTTTTAATTTAATTTAGTGGATGTATATTGTACCAATTGCATTACTTGTTCTTATATCGGGTGCTACAAATCCAGAAGCACAAGCTGCCGGTGGCCGTTAATAGTTTAATGAATTAAAATAAATTGTTCTTAACTAAATTTTTAATTTTATTAATTTGTTTATTGAATAAATTGTCTATAAAAATAGTAAAACAAAGTTGTCAAGCATTGTAGATTTTTTTTTAATATGGAGGTGTACACTAAATATTTGAACAAAGTAATATCTCTTCAAGATTATTATATATAAAATACAATTTAAACAATCGACTATGTATACTAATTTAAATTTATACATGCATTTAGTTTCTTTAATCTTGTCTATTTCGTTTTCATCTTATCGATACAACGATTTCCAATTATTTTGTTGATTGTGGCAAATTTTCTGTTGGAAATGTAGAATCTAAAAGCTTTGCTTTGGGCCTTATGTTTCTGAAAATGGGAACCAGTTTTACCATTTTTGAAGTGAAGGCTGTAACTTACAAAATATTTTGCCCATTTTAATGCAACTTTCCACCTCCGAAATTCTTTTTTATTATTCAGCACTTTCTTTCCAATTTTGTGCATCTAACGTTATTTTTTATAACAACTATGTATACTAACTACTACTTACTAACTTAACTAAACATTACAAAATATATTATTCAATCTCTTTATTTTGCTCCCATAAATTCCGCTAGGTGTCATGCTACCAGTACCGTCACATTTTTTTGGTAAAATATATTCAACATATTTATAGTTAATTTCTCTATAATTAGGTATGATGATAATGATGATTTGATTACTTTTTTTTAATATGTATGTTTTCAACTCAATTTCGTATTTAATCAATTTAATCAGTTTAGTTTTCATTAAAAGTAGGTATATCACATTTCACATTTTGTTTTCAGTGTACGGTAATTTATCTTGTTTATTTTATTAAATTTATATTGGATTATTTATTTTATTTCTCATTTAAAATTGTAGATGAAAGCAATTTTTCAATTTTTATCTCAAAATAACAATTTCTTGTTATAACGCTGCCCATACGTTATACAACCTGTTTGTGAACGTGTTGACAAGTTTACAACCATTCTGACGGGTAACAAATCGGGTGTATATTAATTTATATGGACGTTGGTTGCTGGTTGTAATTTGTATTAAAGTCCTGTAAGACTGTTAGACAAATTTCATGAGATTTGTAATCTCATTCACGTGTAAAGACGTAAATCATATCTACCCAAAATGTTCCACATACACTATATACAACTTACACCCACCAACCGGTGTTTAATTTAATATATTTTCAACCGTCAAATTGGCTGCCAAAGTGTTGTAAACTTGCTTACAAACGATATAGTAGTTATCAACATCTTCAATACTCTCCGATTTGGTTATACAGCTTTTTTTTCAACCATCAAAATGGAAAAGTTGTACAACCAAATTGTAGTTTCTTGATGTTTTTTCTTTTAGTTATCAAAAATGGCATTATTCTGCAAATAATTTAAGAATAAATTAAAATTATTTTTTCACCAAACTTTTATTATATACTTTTTTGACAGTTGACGTAAAAATAGCAAAAACAAAAACTAACTGGTTGCATAAAAAGTTGTAAAGTGTGTGACGTGATTGCCAACAGTTGAACGACCAATCATACGTACAACCAAATTGGATAGTGGTTTGGCAGCATTATAATGTATGGGCAACTTGAGTGAAATATTGAAAATTTATTGTGTACTCTGCACAACAATGCTAATTTTAAATACCCAGTGCGGGAAGGAAAAACATTTTTATAAAACCCTATAATAAGGGGAATCACAAATATAAACTTGTTTTCTTCATAAACTTTTGATTTCATGACTAATTTAATTTTTACTTAGTTTTAGTTGTGCCTGCTCATCGTTCAGTTTAATTTTTCATTCGGAAGTGATTTGGTCGCTACGCTATAATTTACTAAGAACATAAAAAATTATTATAATCAATATGGGTATACAACACCTTTATAGTTATACGTACAATATAAATAAATTTTATTACACGATTGATATAAAGAGTGAAATTGACAAATATCGAAAGTAAGTACAATTTATTATACTGTTTGATAATGACTAGTTAATAATAAAATAAAATAATTATTATTTTGAAATTATTTCTAGGAAATATAATAAAAAACCAGTTATTATTATTGATAGTTTATCAATTCATGCATTGGTGTACACAAATACGAAAGAAAAATTATTGGGTGGTCGTTTTCATCTCTATAATGATCGTGCTCATCAAATTTTCCAAACTTTTATTGATCTTGGTTGTGAAATAATTCTTATATCAGATGGTCAATTATTTCCTGATAAAATTTCAACACACGTTAACCGTTATAATGCAAAATATATTAAAAACTTAAAAATTACCCATGCTATTGATTCAAATAATATGGATGAATTATTAAATAATTTGGATCCTCCAGATTTAACACCATTTTTTTCAAATTTCCGTTCTATTGGTAAAAAATATGGTAAAGTAATACGAACTATACGAGAAGGTGATCAGGATATGGTTTGGTTAGCTAATCAAACGAACGCTTTAGGTATTTTATCCGATGATTCAGACTTTTTGATATTTGATGGTAATTGGCAATATTGGAATGCAAAAGATTTAAACTTAGATCGCTCAACAGTCACAGTATATGATAAAGCAGCATTAAAATCACATTTATCATTAACTAGCGAACAAATGATATTATTTGCGACGTTATCGGGAAACGATTTTCTTAAATATGAGCAACTTGAGGTATTATTTAATGAACTTATTATTTCTGTGACTATAATTAATTTTTTATTTTAGAATTTTCATCAAGGAATTGCACGTTATCAAAAATTTAGGCCATATGCTAATAAGTTTACAGAAAAAGTATCACATAAATTTAAAGAAATTTCTAAAATTGTAAGTAAAGTCAAATCCTCACCATACAAGTTAAACAGAGATGATGAAAATTATTTGCTCAATATGATATTCGGCCATAATCAAGCAAACAAAGAAGCAGCATTAAATAATTTTCGGCAGAGTATACAATTTTATTGTGATGTAAGGAAAAAATATAATATTTTGTTTTTGCAAAAAGTAAATTAAAAAATTAATTTCAGGCCAAGCTTGAGGGCAAAGAATATTCGTCGGAGTTATTGAAAGAAGCTTCTAAGTCTGTTTTTACATATGCCATGATAGTTGATTTTCCCGAAAAATTCTCCTTTGTTTTCGATTTATCATCTGATGATTTTACACCATACTATCAATTAATTCGCCCTTTTATATGCAGAGCTATGGGAATCATATTAAAGCATAATGAAAATGTTGAAAATTTAACGCGAACATTTTATGCAAAATCATCACGTTCTGAAGATTTTAAAGCTCATATTGAAAAACCAATTTTTCCGCCCTGTAAGTTTATATATGTATATATATATATATATATATATATATATATATATATATATATATATATTCGCTTATAAATTAATGTTATTTCTATCCTACGAAAACATTAGATGATTTACCACCATTGCTTGAACTTATAACTAAACCTTTGGGTGAAAATGCTGAATTGGATAATTTAAGAATGAAATTACTCTGTTGGAACATATCACTGAAAGTGAATTCTAAGTTGACTCCTGAAATTATTTTAAGTCTTCCTGAAGAACATGTTTCTACAATTTTAGTTCTTTATGTACTCGTTGAGGTAATCCTAATAATTTTAATTTGGTTTTATTTTTCAATTTCTGTAATTTAAATTTTTGTAATTTGTTTACAGCGTAAACAAATCCTTATTGAAGAAGCTGATTGTTTGTTATTTGCCAATGTTGCAGATGCTTCAGTTAAAAATAGTATCAATCTGAATCATATTAACAGAATTGACGGCCGTGCTTTTCGAATAGCATTTCTTTTTACACGACTTTTTCAAATTATTGGACAACCAATAAAGATTTTGGGATTATCAAAATATAACAGCCTTATAGTTTTTGATGGTCTGTTTTATCATTATTTAACACAAAATTGGAATAAAGCTAAATTTACAAATAATTTAAATAAATTGCATGAACAGTATAAAACTTTACGAATTTATGCCACAGATTTCAATTTGGTAAATTGATTTAAAATTACTGCTAAAGAAACTACTGCTATCATCACAGAAATAAATCATTGTTAATTGTCAACTTTTTTAAAAATAAAATAAGAAAATACATTAATATTTTGAAATTTTATTAATTATATTGAATTAATGAACCACATAAAAAATACTATAAATTCAAAATGTTCTCTAGCATAGAATTATTTTACGATAGTAGTGATAGTGATAAGTTGGTCACACAAAATTGTACATAATGCTTTTTTTCTACGTCGAACATTTTTCGTTGTGAAGAATCAATCCACTGGCCAAATCTTTATGTTCATGAAATCAAAATTTCAAATAGTTTTGTCGTTGTTTTAGACCTATTATATTACTAATTTTAGTTTATATTTTTTCATATATATAATTTTGTATATTTGTGTATAGTAAAAACATTAATATATCACTTACATTTTTTTAAAGAAACAACCAAAAAATTGTTTACATATTTTAATTTCATACATTTTTAATTATGAAAGAAATATATAACGTTAACAAAATTGTTGATGGTAAAATTATCGATCGAAACGTTAAAAAAATCAATTACATGGATTCGATAAAGAATCGATACGTTTTCAGGAATACCAAAATGACATTTACGTTCCGAAATTCATACGTTTTCAGGAATACACGTGCTGGTTTAAAAATCCTGGTTTTAAAAATCCTAAAAAAAAAAAAAAAACATTTTCATTAATTTCGGGTGCCTTGTAAGTTATTTTTGGATTTGTAATCAATATCATGAATGTGACTAATAAAAGTGTGTTTACGCTGTCAAATTAACTGTAGGGCATTTTTTTTCTTATTTGATTAAGCTACTACAAAATTTTACTGTAACAAAATTACTCCATAGAAAATAGTAACACGACAACTGGACGATGAGCGAATCGTGAAAAAGAAGATTGAATAAAGTGCTTAAGGGAAAAAAGAAACATTTTTTTCATCTTAAGAAAGAAATTGAAGGTTTTCTTTTATGAAAATTTCAATTTATAAAGAAGAAAAAAGTGAATAGTGAAAATTAGTTTTTCATATTTAATAATAAATATTATTTATTTCCATCATTTATCTATCGTGTTGAGAATCTGTAAAAAGTAAAAAAAGAAGAAGATAATTTCTAGATAATTTAATCACCCAACAAAAAAAATAATATACAAATCAAAATTTTCCAATTTTTTAAAAGAAAATATTTAAATTAATATTTAATAAGTATATTAATTTTCGTCGGGACAATTGCTGAAACGTGAGAAACGTTCAAGAAGATGGCGATTGAAGCTGATCTCCAAATTAATGGTGGAGTAGGTATTAATGGTGTGACGACAACATCAACTAAGAAAGTTGCTGACCCAAAGGAAAATTTATGGTAATTTATTACAAAGTGCATCTAATAATAATCAATTTAAAAAAATAGTAACAAATATTATTATGAAGAATAAATGTCAAAAATAATTGTGTCACACCTTTACCTTACTACTTTTTATTCATTTAAATTATTGTTATGCAAATTAGCATAATTGTCTCATCTTTGCATAAAAATTATACTTATAACGACACAACCTGTAAGGAAATTGAAGATATTTTATACATATGGTGTAATTTTTGAATTGACATAATAATGAATCATATTCAAATCGATTTTTCAAGAAATATTACTTTAATCTAAATTATAAATTTAATATTTATTATTGGAAGAACAGTTAAAGTGGCAACAAATATTGATCGGTTTTTAAAATGAATCTAATATTGCTGTGTAATGTTAAAATTAAATATTTGATAGTAGTAAATTATGACCTGATAACAACAAGCCAATATATGACTCATTTTTATAAATATGTATGCAGACCAAATTGACACCTATGCAAAAAGTTTTTTTTTTTGTATTGTTTAGAAATAGCGGTTTAAGGTAAAAGTGTTTCATATTCTAACTACCATACACAATTGAATTTTTATAATTAATTTTTGTTAAGCAGTTGATTACCTCAATATTATATAAGTTTAAAAAGTTCTTAATTAATTTTGAATTATTTGAAGTAATAATATCATTACGATTGAATTTGGAATTTTAACTATAATATAATTTTTAGGTCTGCAATATTAAGTGAAGTACAAAAACAAGGTAGTACAAAACTTCCATCAAATAAATCTGTTTTAGTATTAGGTGATAATGCAACTGGTAAAACAACACTAATTGCTAAACTTCAGGGTGTTGAAGATCCTAAAAAAGGATCTGGATTAGAATACGCTTATATTGATGTTAAGGATGAATATAGAGACGGTAAATCAATTGAATAAAATATATGAAATACATTATACTTTTATTTTTTTATTATAGACATGACACGATTAGGAGTTTGGGTCCTTGATGGTGATCCAGGACATACAAATCTTCTTAAATTTGCACTTAATGAATCAAATTATACACACACATTAGTTATCCTAACAGTATCAATGACCAGTCCATGGGGTTGGCTAGAACAACTTCAACATTGGATTAAAATATTAATTGATCATATTGAAACATTAAAATTGGATAAAGAAGAAAAACAAAATGCCAGACAACGTTTAATACAATCATGGCAAAATTATTGTGAAGTTGGTGATGATTTAGATCCAAGTTCACCAATAAAACGTACACCAGTTCGTAATAATTCAATAGATGATGATGATGTATTACCTTTATCTGAAGGTGCACTTACATCAAATTTGGGATTAGATATTGTCGTTGTCGTTACAAAAGTAAATAAATATATAGATATATATATAAATTTGATTATTAAAAAAAAATGTGTATTTTATTGTTTAGACCGATTATATGACAACATTAGAAAAAGAATATGATTATAGAGATGAACATTTTGATTTTATTCAACAATGGATAAGACGATTTTGTTTACAACATGGCGCATCATTATTTTATACAAGTGTAAAAGAAGATAAGAACTGTGATCTACTCTATAAATATTTAACACATCGAATTTATGGTTTACCATTCCGAACACCTGCACTAGTCGTAGAAAAGGATGCTGTTTTGATGTATTTTTTTTATAACGATTTTAATATATTTAATAATTATTTATTGCATTAATTTTTAGTCCTGCTGGTTGGGATAATCTTAAGAAAATTAGTATTTTATACGAAAATATGCAGTCGTGTAAGGCTGAAGACTATTACACAGATGTTATAGCAGCTCCGCCAGCAAGAAAAGTTAGTATAAAGAAATTGCATAGTATACTAATCAAATATTAATTTTTTATCATTCATAAAAAAAAAAAAAAATGAAAAGAATTTTAAACTGTCCTAAATAAATTTCTTAAAATATTAAAATTAATTGAATTCTAGATAATTAAATTAAAATGGAACGCATATTCTAGTTAAATTAAAAAATACAATAATCTTAATTTTTGTTTTAAGAAATTTCAAAAATAATATTCCAGTTTTTGATATATATTTTTAAAGCTAAATTATCATATCGATTGTAGAACATTAATTAAAGAACTAACAAATATTTTTCTTGCAATTCAATAAAAGATTTTATTTCACTCCAGTTTTTTATGATGTAATTAATACTGATATGAAAATTATTAATTTGATTTAAAATTAATTGAAGTTATTCGAAAATGTTTTACTTATATGCGATAAAATAATTTATATTTTATTAAATAATCGTATAGTTTAGGTATATTTCCATTTTCCAATCTTGTGTCTCATAATAGTGCAACATTTTTTTGTCTTTTAAATTAATCCATATTATGATAAACAGATTTAAAAATCTCCAAAGAAACAACTGTAGATTTTTATAAAAAAAATTACATAAATTAATTATAATTTGTAATTTTTAGAGTGTTTCAAATCGGGAAGTTGAAATTCAAACAGAAGATGAACAAGGATTCTTATTACGACAACAACAAATTTTGCAACAAGGTCAACAGGCACAAAGTCGAGGTGAATCACCTATAAAATTACCAGGTAGTAATTATGCCGGACCAAGAACGCCAGGTTCAATGAATCAAAGTTCACCAATAAAAGTAAATATATATTTAAATAGTAGTGAGAGATATAAATTCGAAATTTTCTATTTAAGATGGACGTTAAACTTAACCCATCAACACCAGCTGGTGAAGGTGTTTTAGCAAATTTCTTTAATTCATTATTGCACAAAAAATCAGGTTCACCAGCAACACCGCCTGGTGCATTAAGTTCACCACGTTCACAAGCTAACGGTAGTACTACAGAATCTATGACACCAGACATAATGTCAGTACGAACAGATGCTGCAGCTGAATTAGATCGTCTTGCAAAATGTGTTAAAAAGGACATTGATTTCTCACAAAGTGAATGTTAAAAAATTTCCTATAGATGAATTTGAAAAACATTTTAAAAATTTTTTTTTTTTTTAAGTTGTTTCTTTTTGTTTTTGTTTTCTGTAAAAATTCTAAATTTCATAAGGAATATAATATTTTCAAAATATTTTTAAGATATTTTTAAAAAATATTTTAGTAGATTAAATAAAACAAGAACACAACAACATCAAAAGTTAAATTCTCAAATTTTTTTTTTATTTCCTAATAAATTCTTTATTTTTTTACGATAAATTTAAATTGTTTTCTTATTATACTCTGTTTTAATAATCATAATTAAAAAATTCGTTAACAATTTTTTTTTTTATTATTGTTAATTTCAAATTTTAATTGAATGAAAAAAAAACACAAAATGTGTAAAATTAAAAATATACTTAAAATAAAAGTTTATAAATAAATATAATTAAAATTAATCAAAAGACAACATAAAAAAATATATATTTATATTTGTACTTTTTCTGCATGAAATTAATCTGTTAAGAATTATTAAAAAAAAAATAGAATTCATAAAATTTATAGAAAACTATTTATATTATATACAATAAAAATTAAATATGTAATAATATTTTCTAGAAATTTATTTTATTGGTGAAATATGTAAAAAAAAAAATAGTTATAAATTTTTATAGAACAACATAAAATCGTTAACGGAGGGGCGAGCCACAGCAATCAAATGATAATTTCAATAAGAAATTTTACAGGACTATTATAAATTTGCTTACAGACTTTTTAATTAACTAACATAATTTTCAAAAAAAAATTCGATTTTCGCCTGTTACTTCACAATGAATCGATTAAATATTATTTAACTGTGCATTGTAATTTAATTTAAGTTATTATATAAATTTAATTAAAAAAATAAAATTAAAAACAATTAAGTTTAAAATTACAATTAATAAATTTATTAGAGATTCTATTTTTTATTATTTATTTATTAAAAACACAAATTTAAAAAAAATAATAACAGTAGCTATATATAAATTTATTAAAAAAAAAAGCTAGAAAATGTTCTATACACAAAATAAATATTTAAATAAAAACTGAATAAAATAGAATATTTAAACTGATACTTGGTAACACAAATTAACTCAATGTATAAAATATTTAAATTAAAATAACAATTAACATATATAATATTTAATAATAAAATCATAATTTAATTTTTTAATTAAGTGAAATAAAAACAGTTCTAGAAAACGTAGCCACAAATATTTTATTACCTATTATAATATTTAAATTGGTTGTATTTTCTTTTTGCAGTTATTTTAATTTGAAGTTCCTTTTGATTAAATTATTTTGATTTATTACAAAATTTTTAATATATACAATTTTGAATAATAATGGTTTAAGCTTTTTTTTTTAATTTTTATTTAACAACTTAATTTTATCTTGATAAAAAAAAAACGCTTTACAAAAGTAAAAATAAAAGCATAAACATTTGATATTTTTTTTACCTAAAATAAATTTTCTCCATGAAATATAAAAATGTGTAAAAATAGCTATATAAATATTATAATATATTACAAAAATTTTAAGTAAAATTTAATAAAAGGAAAAAAATAATTTCTGTTTTACTACCGCAATAATTTTAATAGACTCGAAATGTGTATACAAAACAGTGACGATTTAAGTGTAAGTCGCGCAAGCACAATAAGCAGTTGCCAAAGGACCTCCGTCCCAATTTCTTTTATGATTTGGTGGTATTATATACCAAATAATTTCAAGTTATGAAAAAAATTGATTTTATTTAAATTATGTACTTAAATTTAAATTACTTTTCTATATACAGTCTCAGTTTAATATAAAAATTTTGATTTAACGAGATAAATGAGGATTTACATTAAAAAAATTAAAATGTCCCTTAAATTAAAGATTATAAAAAGGTCATCTTTTATTCTCATATTTATTTGTTATGTGTTTTTCATCTTTATAAAATTCAGTGTATGATTTTACTTAATGCAAACAAACGGTAGCTGTGACGAGCTAGCTCTAAATAATAATATGTAAGGATCTCTAAAATTGCAAGTATAATTACTGTTTAAATAAAGTTCCAATGAAATGAAGGCTATTCAAAAAAGGCTTACAAACAATGAACACGAGTATATGTGTGAGCATTGATTGCATATTGTTCTAAAATAGTTTATTAGTTTGAAATCAAAGTGTTCGGGTGTGATAGTGATTCGATAATAATAATTAAAGTATAGTTAAAATTGGAATTTTGCGTTTTTATTTTATAAGAAATTTATAAAATAGAATTATAGAACACAATATCATTTTTGGTCTAATGCTAATTTTATGTAGTCAATTACATATTACGACATGATTGATAATGTTAAATGTTAACGTTCTGCATTACGTTGCTCCATCTTGTGAGTAATAGCGGGTGAATATTCTCGCACATTACTGCTGTCAAATTTGTTATCGCGCCATTGTCCCTCTTGTCAGATTGAATAATCGCTTCCCAAAAAAGCGATATTATATTTGATATATTTTTTTTCAATGACAATTGACTTGACATAGAGCATAGACAATATTAATATAAACAAATAAACAGAGGAAGACGAAGACAGAGTTTGTATGTGCAAAATAGCATTGTAGCGTATCCTCCGTATCCTGTATATTTATTCTAAGGTGGAGCACACAAAAAGTAAAATAATTAAATAATAAATAAAAATAATAAGCGCGATGTCGGATTTGAGTGAAAAAGTATTTGTAGCCAAAACAACTTTGATGAATGCTTTGGGGGATAATTCACAAAAATATTTGAATAATATGAAATTTTGGTTCCGGCAAAAGTGGTCAAAAGAGGTAAGACGATAAAATAATTTTCCACAAAATAGATTGAAATAATTAGTTTTTATCAGGAATTTGATATAGAAGCACGAAAACTTCTGACTCCAGAAAAAGTTCATTTGCACAATCAATTCCTCCTTGCAATACTAAATAAAATTGATGCATTTCAACCATCCTCAACATCATCTACATTATATCCCAATACAGCCAGTGGTGGCACCAACAGTAGTAACAGTAATCGTGCAGCCAGTAGTAGTAATAGTAAAAAACGTAAAAGAAATACACGTTATTATACAGATCGTGTAACATTCGAACCATATGATATTTGTGAATTTTTAACTGAGGATAGTATGGAATTTATACGTGCACCAAATTCATCAAATGATGATAATCCACAACCAATACCACCACAACGTTATTGTGTACAAGAATTATTTTTACCTGATTCAGGTTTTATAATGGGGCGATTACTAGTTGGAGCTTGGGAAAATGGTTTAGTTAATGTAGATGATGTTGTGGCTGAATATGTTTCAACGGCTGTACAAGCTTTATTAAAAAATATTCTGAGTTCGATTATAATGAAGCGCAAACATTATCGTATTAATACCGAAGGAAAATATTTTTATGATGTTGGTCAATCTATTAAAGATCCATTTTTAAAAAATAGTTTAAGACAGAAACTGGATGATGCACCATTAGAATTGGATAAAGAAATTACATCAGCACATTTAATGAGGCGTAACAACGATGACGTAGCATTCTTATCATCATGTGAAGAATTGTGAGCATACAATTGTTTCAAATAATTTGAATTTCTGTTAAAATATAACTTATTTTAAGGTATCCGTTAAAGAGAAGTATTATTACCGTTAGAGATGTTTATAAAGCACTGAAAGATCATAACGTCATACCATCACATTCAGTTTATTCAATAAACATGGAAAGAATAACACAAATGCTTCATTAAGCATTTGGTATTATCTTTTCAAATTCTTATAAAAAAAAATGTACATCTTTTCAAAGTCTCATAAAAATAAATAAAAAAACATACTTTGAGTTTGTTTTTATAGTTGCGCCCCAAATTTATTTCATTTTATGTTGTTTTAAAAATAAATATACAGATGAGAGGATTTTGCGGCAGAACATGTATTGCTTGAAAAGTAAATGATTAGTGGGAGATGTGGATGCTGTAAAGGAGTATTATTACGATATCTATCCCAAACAAGTAAGCAAAATTAGCTTATTTATTAATTATTATGTTCATCTATGAATTTATGTTTTCAGCTAAACAAAATAAACACGTTGTGCAATCCGTGCTATGGAAAGCTTTTTAATAAATATTATAAAAAGCATGCACCACAAAAAAATACGACTTCAACAAATACTGTCGCCAATTCAACAATTATCTCCTCGTATACATCTAGTTCAAATTCGCAATCAAATTACAGTCAAGATTCTGGAAGTGAAGAATTGGCAATACATAGTCAATCTATTAAATATTATTCAATAAACATGGAAAGAATAACACAAATGCTTTATTATGCATTTTGTAATATCTTTTCAAATTCTTATAAAAAAAAATGTATATCTTTTCAAAGTCTTATAAAAATAAAAAAAAAAATCTTAAACTTTGAGTTTTACAATTTAGAAAAAATTGGTTTTTCTCCCTTTGATAGTTGAGCTGTAGTTGCTGCTAAGAAATCTTCACTTTGTAGTAATAGTTGATTCATTTCCCTCTGAAAAAATTGTAATAATAATTAAAATGGGTTTAACTTTCAGATCAAATTCTCTTACAATTTGATTTAAACCTTCTTGATTTGTATGATCCAACGAATAAATTATATTTTTCTTTGTTGCTTGAATAGCTATAGGACTTTTATTAGCTATTTCTTCAGCTAATTCAATTGCTCCATTTAAGAGAAGATCTTTATTTGCGAATACCTTAAAAATTATTTGTTATGTATATATAAATAATTTAGCTTGAAATCAATTTTTCGAGTAAAACTGATTTGCCCATATACCTTACTAACAAGACCACAATCATTTGCTTCCTTGCTACCTAATTTTCGGGCAGTAAAACACAATTCTCTTGCTAAACTTTGACTGCCAATTGCTTTTGGTAAACGCTGTAAAGTACCAACATCAGCTGCCATACCAATGTCAACTTCTTTAACCTATTCAAACCAATATATATATTTATAATTAAGTAAAACAAAATCACTTTTAAATTGTACCTGAAACCATGCATCTTCTGTACAATAACGAATATCTGAAGCTGTTATTAAATCTACACCAGCACCAACACAAGCTGAATGAACTGCACTTATAACAGGTTTTGGACAAACTTCTAAAGAACTAATAGAATCCTTAAAAAAATGTTATAAAGAAATTAATTACATCAATCAGACGATTTTTAAAATAATCAGTTATTAATATAAAATTTTACTTGATAAAGTTTAATAAGTCGTCCCAAAAATAAACCTTTTCTTGATGTGTCATCAATTTCGCCCAATTCTTGTCCTAATTGCATCATACTTGTTAAATCAATACCTACATTTTTTAACTTTTTTAAATAACATTTATACAAAAGCAAATTAAATATATCTTAAACAACCTGCAGTAAAAAGTTTACCAGCTCCGGACAAAATAATTACTCGGCAATCTGGATTTGTACTTAGAGAATCAATACAATCCTTTAGTTCACTAAAAATTGAAATTGGAAATTAATAATTAATTTGTGTTTTATTTGAAATACTTACGACCACATATCTCTACTAAGTGCATTTAATTTATTTGGCCTATTAAGCTCAACATGAAAAACGAATGGTTTTGGTGTTGTAACCGAAATTGTTTTCAAATTTGGTGTATCAGTACTTCTAGAAAGTAACATTTCTGATGACATTTTACGAACTCCTTCAGATCCTATAAGAAAAAATATAATATAATGTCATTGCACAATGGACTTTGACCCATTAAGAAACCAAAATTACAAATAAATAGCTTCTAATATATTTTATAATAATTTACAAAAGTTTTTGCTTTATCTTTAATTTTATTGACCAATTTTGTAGATTGTAGTAGCTAGTTATAAAGTTATAATATTGTCTTCATATTTTTATTTTTCAATTTTTCATTTTGTTTTATTTTATTTTTTTTCACTTTACAATTAATTATATTGTAATATTAAATCTTACAGATCTTACTAATTATATTATGAATAAATTAAAAGAATATGTTCATACTTAATGCATTCGTTAAATTTTGAGAAATCATTACTGCAGATGTTAAACGTCGTGCCATATTTTTGAACAAAAATAAGTTTAAAAATTTAAGTAGTTTCAGCTTGTAAAATTATATACGAATTAAATTTTTACGAGTGACTATAATATTAAAATCAGAGTAAATATACAGGAGACGCTCGAGACGCTGTAGTGCTATTTTCTTTGAACCTTGAACCCAGACCCACAGTCACAGATGAGATGCTATATTTTACTTGTCAACATTTGTCGTTGTCAATATGGTAAATAAACAAAAATGAAGTGTTGTAAATGGAAAATCCGAAGTTTTTTTTGTGGGGGGAAAAGAGATGTTTTTGTAGTGACGGCTTCAGAAACTGCAGCTAGTGTATAAAATCTTTTTATGTAAGAAAAGCTTTTTTTTTTATAAATTTTAATTTAATAACCGAATGATAGATTTGAATAAATATTTTTATATTTTTGAAATGAGTTATTATTGTTTTGTAATATAATAAAATTAAAATGGTATGTGGAATTGTTTCTAATATTCTGTTCTGACAATATATTTACTTTAAAATACCATCTAATTTTCGTTTTCATATCATTAGGGCATTTAAAATATATATTTTTAAATAATTCCGTCTGAAATAATAAGTGCCTCAATAAAAGAAAATCCTGACTACGATACTGTCACAAAATTTTTGCTAAAAAGCTGTTTTGAATGTCATATACTGACATATATTGACAGAATATACAGTTTTCTGACAACTAGATCCCATTCACTTTTCACAACCCTACCACGTGGCTTTCTCATTCGCAGTTCGAACATTTTTTGTAAACATTGAATTATGGATGCACACGATATTTTTATTAAATTAACTCGAGGTGTTCATTTTAATAAAAAACGAAAGTCTACAAATGGAAAGGTAAATTTGAAATTGAATGTATTTATATTTTTTTTTTACTAAAATTGTTTTAGTTGATCATTGAGGAAAGTCGTAATACGAAGTTGAAAAAGTTAGAACCGGCAAACTTAATTAAAGAAGAGATTTGCGATAAATATACAGAAATTTCTGAAAATGAAATAAAATCTGAAAATGATAAAAATGATGAATTTAATATGATTAATGATAAAACTCAAGAAGTATATGATTTCGAAAATTGTGAACCAACTACTAAAAAACAAAAGAAAAATGCGAATCCAGAAGCTAAAAAGAAAATGCTTGAACAAGAAGAAGTATAAAATGTTTTAATTATAGTTTTGCTTTATTGATAAATTATTATTTATTACAGTTAAATCATTTTCGAAATTTAAATCGTATTAGTGCTCATGGCAAAAATATTCCCCTACCAATTCGTACTTTTGATGAACTAGCAGAAAAATATAATGTTCCAGCTAAACTTTTAGATAATCTAGGTTCATGTGGTTTTCCATTACCAACACCAATTCAAATGCAAGCGATACCAATTATGTTAAAAGTAATATATTGTGACTCTATTCTATTGTCAAAACTTGTAGGAAATTTTAATTATCTTAACTTTTTTTATTTCAGGGTCGTGCATTAATGGCTTGTGCTCCAACTGGTTCCGGTAAAACAGTTGCATTTTTAACACCAATTATTCGTGATTTAAAAAGTCCACAAAAGAAAGGATTTCGGGCTATAATACTATGTCCTACACGTGAATTAGCAAAACAAACTCAACGTGAATGTTTAAGATTAACTGAAAAAATTGGTCTGAAATCTCATGTGATTAGTAAAATAAAACAAGTTGAACAAAAATATGGACCAAATAGTAATAAAAAATATGATATTCTTGTGTCGACACCAAATCGTGTCAAATATTTGCTACAACAAGATCCACCACTTCTAGATATGTCCAAGTAAAATTATTTTGTTTTATACATATATTTTTTTTTTAATTTTATTTCTTATTTTTATAGTATTGAATGGTTCATAATTGATGAAGCTGATAAATTAATGGAAGAAGGACAAAATAGTTTTAAAGAACAATTCGAAAGTATATTAAATGCATGTACAAATCCAAATAAAAAAATAGCATTATTTAGTGCCACATATACAGCACCAGTTGCAAAATGGGCTAGTAAAAATTTAAAAGGTTTAATTAAAGTAACAGTTGGTGAAAGAAATTCAGCTACAGATTTAGTTAATCAAGAATTATTATTTGTTGGTTCTGAGTCTGGTAAACTACTAGCAATTAGAGATATAGTTCGTAATGGTTTAAAGCCTCCAGTTTTAGTTTTTGTACAAAGCAAGGTATTGAATATATAACAACATTTTAATATAATTTATTTATTTTTTGTATTTTGGTGTTAGGAACGTGCTAATCAATTATTTAATGAATTAATATACGATGGAATAAATGTTGATGTTATTAATGCTGACCGAACACAGCAACAAAGAGATAATGTTGTTCGTGCCTTTAGAGAAGGAAAAATATGGGTATTAATTTGTACGGAATTGATGGGACGTGGTATTGATTTTAAAGGTGTTAATTTAGTTATTAATTATGACTTTCCACCAACTGCTATTTCTTATGTTCATCGAATTGGTCGTACTGGTCGTGCTGGAAGACCTGGTAAAGCAATTACATTTTTTACTCAAGATGATACAGCTAATTTGAGAAGGTTCAATTTTTTAATTAATTATAAACATATGACATAATAATAATAATGTTAATTTATTGTATTTTTATTTTTATATAGTATTGCACATATAATAAGAAATTCTGGTGGTACAGTTCCTAAATTTATGTTATCACTTAAAAAACCGAAAAAATCAGAAAAGAAAAAGTTAGCTAATTTTGCACCAGATAGAGAAAATATTACAACAATACCGAAGTTTATTTTAGAGAAACGTAAAAAAGTGCAAGAAGCTAAAGAAGAAAAATTATCTAAAACTGAAAACCAAATTAAAAATAATAAAAATAGAAGTAAAGAGAAATATGGAAATAAAATTAAGATAAATTTCAAGAATAAAATTCTAGAAAACGGCGTCAGATTAAAATAAATGCATAAAAATATATAATTTTCGTGGTTTTAATTAAAAAGTTACTTATATAATTGTTCTCTCTAGTTTATCACATTAAATTTAGGTCTTTTTTCTCAATAATTGTATCTAATTCGAGAATATTGGACACATTGTACAGACATGTATGCTATTTTTCTGGTCATAATGAAATTGTTTTGACTTACTTTTAGTATTGATCTACAATTATTGGAAATTGTGAATACTAAATTCGTATAAGTATTTGATTATGACTAATAAAAATAAATTAATATGTATGACCACTAGTTGCAGTTCATAGATAAGCTTGTTTTGTAGATAGATATGATATTCCATAATATATGTTTTTAATGTATCTTTCACGTACACTTTATTACACACTTAAAATAAACGAAATTAACCACACACGCACCTCTTACATTACGTTCAAAGAATCAAAATTACTGTAAATTAAATCCTGAGCTGACTTTATTTAACAAAGGTCTCTTCTAAAGGTCTTATTTATAACCTACTTTATTGATTTACGATTCCACATATTAAAATTTTGTAATAATTGCTGAATAATATTAGAATAAATATTGTCCTTGCGTTTTGCTCCGATGATGTAAGTATAAGCAAAAATCATTGTATATGAATCCAAAATGTATCTATGTATAGATAGTTCAATGTTATGGCAAATTGCAAAATATAAAAGAAAATTGAGGATTTACTATATAAACAATTTACTATATATTTTCTCGTAAAGATTTCGCAGTTACCCGAGAAGGTGGAGTGTAAATTTTCATATTAAATCAAAATCTAATATTTTATCTTTTTTTAAGTAACATTTGAATAGGTTTTTATAAATAATAATTTACATCAATTATTTTATGAAACAAATTTATTTACTAGATTAATCGTTAAAGTAATTTTGTCCATGCAAAGTAGAGTAGGATAGTTTAGGTTAACCCAAGTTTTAATACGTTCATATTTTCATAATTTTTTGGTTACTTTTAAATAAAAAGTAAAACCATATATTTTTTCTAAATTTTTATATTATTTCTAATATCAATTATATATTTTTTATTATAAAAAACACATTTTTTAAGGCACAATTATTGTAAATAATATTTAAAGGTACATTATTTTCAATTGTAAACAAATTGTTAGTTAAAAAAATTACACGATATGTATTCAGAATTACATTTTTAAAATAAACTAAATTAATATGAAATTATTTTTTTACAAGGTACATAAATAAGCGTTACAACATATTCTTAAACATAATTATAAATTATAAATTTCTTAAAATAAAAGTAAAAATTATATATAACAATCACAAAACAAAAATAATGTTTGTATAGAAAATTTTTGAATTTCCCTTCAAATAATCAATCATGTTTTTTTTTCACGATTCACATAGCCAATCACATGGTAATTTTGGCATTTTACTAGCTGGCCATGGTAAATAGCCAGATGTTTTAAATATCCAATAATCATAACTAACTTTTAATATTAATGCGATTAATAAAAATACTTCTGATGCTATTAAATAATAAATATAATCAGTCCAATCATGTGGTGATTGACATAATTTTATTTCAGTCAATTCAATTACTCTTTGTGGCATATTATTACATAAAATTTGATTATAATCTGGAATATTACTGTATCGTGCTAAAAGCCATATCTGAAACAAAATGCAAAAATGTTACATAATTATTTAAAAAAAAATAATATAAGTAAATTTTAATTTAGGGAACTATTTTATAAATATTTATACCTTTAAAACTTTTGCTGAATTACAATCACATGTTAATTTATTACCACCTAAATATAAGGCACGTCCTGTTGGATTATTATCTAATGCATTTGATAATAAATATTCAGGTATTTTATCAATATGATTTCGGCGTAAAAAGAATTTTTGAAAAACATCAATAAATTTTGTTCCTTCAAGTTCGTACATTGATGAAATTTGATTATTATCAGCATCAAATGTTAAAATATTTAAATAATCTTTATTATTATGAAAATGATTTCCTATACTTGTAATCTGTAAATAAATTAATTTTAAAATTGTTTTTATTTATTTTTTTGTGGTGCATTTAAAAAATTAACTTACATTATTATTTGAAACATTTAAAAATATTGTGTTTGCTGGTAATTTCGATGGTAATTCTGTTAATCCTAAATTTGAACAATCAACTTTAGCAAATGTTAAAACTAAATTTTGTTTGTCAGGCACCGTTTCCTAAAAAAAAAAGTAGAAAATAATATAAAATTTAGTTCTATATTACAAATATTTAAAACAATACTTAGCGAAAAAATTAAATTTAGGATATACACTAATTTTAGTGTATTTATTATGTTAATTTGGAATTATTCCATAAAAAACGCAGAGGCTACCAATAGTTCAAGTGTAGATTTAGTGCTGTATTAAATAGCAATATCGATTACAAAAAAAATACAACATGAGATGGACAGACAGACTGATAAGAAGAACGATATCATAAAATATAAATTTTCATCACAAAAGAAATATTTATAAAAACTATATATATAGCTTCTTGAGAAAAAATTAAATTATTACATTAGCCTCGATGATGATTATAAGCCGTCGTTTTCAATAATCATCATCGAGAATAATGTAATAACTTGCACACAATCCAAAAGTGAATATTTCTTGTATCTTGCAGAATAAGGGGTTTGTACTTCAATTTCATTGCAATTTCCGCGGAACGTCCAGCACTGTAATATTAATTGATGATTCGAGGTTTAATAGCCAATTTTACATTAGAAAATGACATTACGAAATTAATTGAATAAATGAGATTATTAAACTGTTATGTTGCAAAATCGTGAATGTGATTAGCAAAATGTTTAATGTGAAATGCAAATCCTTTACTATGCGATGTCACAATGAAAATCAAAAATATTGCCTACCTTTACATCAAAAATAAATAATCGTTCCGGTTCACATGAACAGTTACCATAACCAGGTATTTTCGGACACTCAATATGTAATTGTTTTATCCTTTCTAATTGCCTGATTGGCATATATTCTGTTGAATTAAACCAATTATAAGTTGTATTTAATAAACAATTAGTTGTATCTGGTTCAACAAATTTGACATTTCCTCTTTCAACAGATTCTTGTAAAGAATGACAAAGCATACGTTTATTACCTCTAGAATTTAAAAAAAAAAAAAACAATATATTTAATAATATTTTTTATAACAATAAAATTTCATAAAACAAATTTTTACCTTATATCAACAGTTAAATTTTTATGTGAATTTAAATTTGGTGATCTTGATAAATTATTATACGATATATCTAAATATTGAAATTGTTGTAAATAAACAAAGGCACGATTTGATATTTCTTTTAAATTATTATTTGATATATTAACACATTTTGCATTAGCAAAATTTGAAAATTTATTTGTCAATTTTGTAATATTACCATCTGTAATACTAACTGAATTAAACATTGTTAATATATTTGTAGATATATCTAATTCATGTAATGTCACATTTATCATATGTATATTTGTCCAATTACTATTAATTTTACATCCAGTTAATTGTATAATATTTGTAATATTACAACAAATCCATGAATTATATTTTAATGGATGTAAACGACAAGGACATTGTATTTGTTGATCCCATTCTGTTAAATTATATAAAATTGGATTAATGCAATATTCTGAGTGGGCATAAAAACAAGAACTGTTTGCAGCATTTGAATAATGTTCAGTTGTTCCTGGTGATGTTGTTGTTACTATTGGTATATCTGTAATTGTTGTTGTGGCAATTGGTTGTGATGATGATAATAATGGAGTTTGTGTTATTGGAAATACTTCAGATATTTCTTCAGCACAACAAACAAAATTGATACAAATAACAATAGTAATAATTAAAATCGGTATTTTCCATATTAATTTAACGCAAATCTAAAAAAAAAGTGAGAAATTTAATTATTACTTAAATTTTATATTTACAGATTATTAACAAGAAAATGCAAATTAATAGTTTATTTGCATTGGTTTGGCTGGGCGTTTAATATGTTGATTTTATTTGTGTTGTATACATAATAAATTAGAGCACACCTTCTAAATATTTGCAAATAAAAATATAATAGTTTTGTTAAAGGAAATGTATGTATGTTTTGTATGTATTAATTTAAATTATATCTTATTTTGTTTTGTTAATGCAAAAATACTTCTGTATTCTTGAAGAATTGTTATATTTTAGATACTTATTGATAAATAAAGTAAAATTTAAGATTGTTTTTAAATGCATATTTTAAATTTTGTTTAAAGATTTTCTATAATTATATGCTGGAAAATATGGTTCTAACTGATAACAAATATTTTTAAGTGAATATTGTACGAGATATATGAGTATTTATTAACTGAACTGAATATAATTGAAACGTTTGTTTTATGTGAATATAATTAGTTACTGAATATCTACTTGTATCTATTTTTTTATAACGTAAATATTTTTAAAACAACATTTACAGTCTACAAAATATTAGTAATGATATACTACTAATATATTTAATATAGTTTTATATGAAAATAAATGAATTTAAAAATGTTAGAATATGCTGCTGACAATATTCTGGAAACCATCATTATTAGGTCAAAATTATTGTTATAAGCAAATTCAAGAAATTATCATTTAATAAATTAAGACGAAAATGAAATTATAATTTAATCTTCGAATATTGATAAACGGTACCTATATAATATTAAATAATTATTTCTAATTTAGAAATAAAGCAAACAAGATAACATAATTATTAAATTTGTGTATTTCTGTTGTATATTATCACAAAATATTTTACTATATCCATGCTCAACTAACTAAATTAATTCTACAACTTCACTCGTGTAATCTATTTTTAGATATAAAAATAAATTAAAAATAAAGAAATGCATAATCAGCATATCTAATATGAAAATAACTAAAAAGTATATATCCCAAAGATTAATTTTAGATAACTTTTACAAATTTTTAACTACATGTAAAACAAAAATGATATATTTTTATACAAATTTATAAAGTTTATATTTTTTATATAATAGTTATATTTACCTTTCTGTAATTTTTCATTATTTACCAAATAATAATTTTACTTTTACTAAAATATAAATTAAGTGATAACAAAATAAATTAATCTTTGTTTTCCAGAAAAATCTCAACAGAATTTTATTATTGGTAATAATCACATAACCAGCATAAAAATATAGAAATTAAATAAGTTTCAATTTTAAAACAAATGTTTTTCTTTTTATAATTTATTTATAAGTTCATTATAATTAATTTTATGTGAAATACAAAAATAATAAATATAATATAAATAAACAAAATCCACGATCACTCGCTACGCTTATGCTGGCTAAAACAAAAACATAGCAAAAGCAATTTAACAATTTAATTAAACTACAGTTATAATGCAGTACAGCTACTTAGCTACACAATATTCTAGAATCTAGAGTACGAACAGAAATGTCATAATTTAGTACTAAAAATGACGGATTCAATAATTTTTGGGCCTTTAAAATTTTAAATAAACTAGCACATACAAGAACCATAAGCCAAATTTAGCGAAAACATATTATAGAATTACGGAATAATGGAATGAATATGAAATGAATATAGAATAATTTCACTCTACAACGTTACGTTTACGCCTTTATATAATTAGAATTACAATTAGTTAATTCACTTGTAGATGTCTCTCTTATAATTCTATATTTTCTGATAAATTTAAGCACCAATCTGAAATCCACAAAATTGCTTCAAAATTGAATTCGAAATTTTAATATGAGAATACAATATTCTCTAAAACTACAGGCAAACAGTTACAAAAAGCATATTATTATATTAGCATTTATTTATACATGCATAAATAACAATCCATCTAATGTACCAACGCATCAACCTAAAAGTGGAGTTAGTTATTCACAAGCAGCTAAAAGCAATATCTCGTATGATGTTCCCAATCAAACTCTAGAAACAAACAAAATCAAAATCTTATACTGGAAATAAATAATCTGGAAGAAGTCAGCAACCTTGGATAACTTGCAAAATTATATTCCTAGATATTCCTTGCATCACAACATCAAATGATTAAGAAAAACATCTGCATAGCAAACTACAACGCGAACGGGGTAAGAAACAAAATAAAAGAATTCGAATTGTTTCTCAGCATGTTAAAAATAGATATCTGTCTTCTATCTGATACACATCTAACCAGCCTAATATTTCCATACACAAAAGGGTATAAAAGTTATCTTACTAACCATCCAAGGGAACAAGTTAAAAGGGAAAATACCATCCTAGTTAAAGAAAGAATTAAACATTAGCTGGAAAACAGCATTCAAACAGATGAAATTCTACTCTCAATGGTGGAACCTGTATCATAAAAACTCACTGTCAGGCAGAACTTTAATGGAACAATCTACTGCCAGGCTGAACTTGAAGTTAAATTACGTGTAGTAGATAAAATGCAAGCAACATATTAAACATAATCAAAGAAAATAGTTCAATTGTACAACCGTCACATTTAGGCGAATTAAGGAAAACTTGGGGAAAATAATTAAATTTAAAAATATATATATTTAAATTGTTGAATATATCTTTCATTAAAAAATACATTTTTTTAATATTTAATTGTTTAATAAAACTCAAGTGTGCAAAATATTATGAAAAAAATACAAGCGGGTTCTAGTAGATGTTGTATCGCAAAGACGCTCTTACTTTTAAGATTCGGAATCTTGACGTCGAAAACGTGGAGAAAAAACATCGGTACATAGGTAATCTCGGCTTCAAAGATGAAATAGTAACAGTAAACGTACATATATAATAATATGTATAAAACCCCCAATGTAGGCGTTGCCTTGAAACTTTGATTTCATTGATACCCCGGCATTATCAGGAAGGAATGTGAATCTGCAATCTGCATTTCCAGTATTAATTTTCCTACAGGGTAAAATTGTTTGATATATTATATATATGCTATATGATGATGTTTTATGTCATATGTCAATGTCATATGTAAATTGTCAAAATCAAACGATTTTAATAATTTTCAATAAATATATAAATAATAAATAAACTCATAAAAAGAATAGCCAGCTGGCTACCTAGTTTTCAATCAAACGCAAAATTCACAAAATAATGTCAAATACTCAAATACTATTTTGTTTGTTTATGTTTACTGCTAATGTTAATTAAATAATACGTTATTTATTATAATTGATGCTAAAGAAATGAGTAGTCAGAGTCATAAAATGTCTGGTGGAATTAGTCCAAAACGAACTGGTGAAATCGACCTTACAAGTAAGAAATAAAACAATCTAAATTCATAAAATTATAAAATTTATGTCCGTTGTTATCAACAAATTTACTATTTGATAAATCATTTTTTTTGCACTTGCAGGTGAATTTTCTAATCAAATGGCACAGGTCAGTATAATATATAAATATATATATATAATTGTTTGAACTAAATTATCCCAAATTTTTAATTATAAAATTCTTCATCGCAATCCACAATTATAGTTATGTATATCTGAAGATTATTCAGATGTTACGTTTGTGGTTGAAAATCAAAAAATTCCGGCACACCGTGTTATTTTAGCATCACGAAGTGAATATTTCCGAGCTCTATTATATGGTGGATTATGTGAATCAAATCAATCTGAAATTGTATTAAAAATACCAGTAGATGCTTTTAAAGCACTTTTACGTTTTATTTATTCTGGTCATATGTCATTAACACAAATGAAAGAAGAAACTATTCTAGATACATTAGGTTTAGCCAATCAATATGGCTTTACTGAATTAGAATTAGCAATATCAGAATATTTACGACAAATATTATCGTTAGATAATGTTTGTGCTATATTGGATGCAGCACGTTTATATAATTTAGAAACATTAACAAATGTTTGTTATACATTTATGGATCGTAGTGCTACAGAAATTTTAACACACGACTCATTTAAAAATTTATCTAAGGAATCATTAGAACAAGTATTACGTCGAGATTCTTTTTTTGCGCCAGAAGTACAGATCTTTGTCGCCGTTAGTGAATGGTGTAAAAATAATACTAACGTTGACATTGAGGTATTTATATTTTAAATTTTGAAAAAATAATTTATAAAATTAATTAAATTAACAAATAACAAAAATATAGTCTGTCGTATCATATGTTCGTTTGCCGTTAATGAATTTGGAACATTTATTAAAAGTTGTTAGACAATCAAAAATATTAGATCCAGAAAAATTATTAGATGCTATAGAAGAGAAAACAACATCTAAATCATTAGAATATCGTGGTGCTTTATGTAAGTGTAAATATGTATTTTAAAAATTTGATTATAAACATTATAGATTATCAAATGAAACGATTAACAATTTCATTTGGGGTCATAAATGTTCGTTCACTTATCTTCAAATAGAATTTAATAGATATTAATTATCTATAAATATATTATAAATATTTTTATTTTTAGGGCCCGAGGAAAATGTAGCTGCAACAAAATTTAATTCGCGTACAATTCAGGGAGAATGGAGAACAGCATTATTAGATGGTGATGTATCATTATATGATTTAGAAAAAGGTTATACCAGACATACAATAACTGATGCAAATGATTCGGGAATTGTTGTTGAATTGGGTTCAATTAGTATTATTAATCATATAAAAATTTTACTTTGGGATTTAGATACACGTTCATATTCATATTTTATTGAATTATCAGTCAATCAAAAACAATGGGATCGTGTTATTGATTATTCTGAATATCACTGCCGATCATGGCAATTTTTATATTTTCCAGCTAAAGCAATACGTTATATAAAATTAACTGGAACGAATAATACTGTTAATAAGGTATAAAAATTATATTTATTTTTTGTATTTGTAGAAGTTAAATTTGGTTTTGGTTTTAGGTTTTTCATGTTGTTGCGCTTGAAGCTATGTATACAGAAAAAATGCCAAAAATTATAAATGATATTGTTTCTCCGACTTATAATGTGGCTACTGTTGAAATGAGTGCTGCTGTAATGGAAGGTGTTAGTCGTACACGAAATGCATTATTGAACGGTGATTGTAGTAATTATGATTGGGATTCTGGCTATACTTGTCATCAGCTTGGCAGTGGTGTTATTTTAATAAGACTTGGTAAATTCAAGCAGAATTTATAATTTATTGATATATAATGAGAAGGAACTAAAATACTAAAATAATTTTTTAATGTTCTTGAACTGCCTATACCAAAATGAAACGGCTAGAAAAAAAAACTTTATAGTTGTGATAGAAGAAAGCTCTTTATAAGTAAAAAACTCTAAAAGAAATGTTAAAATACTCCTATTAGGTCATATTAATATTTTGGTAGTCAAACTAGCCATAATAATTTTGTATAATAAATATCCTATTTGTAAATATTTATTGAGAACATTAGGGAAAAGATAATTTAAATCGGAATTCTTTAATTCGGACAGCCTTGTAGTTTGGAAAAAATAATCCAAATTAGATAGATTTTTCTATACAAGTAATTTTAGACAATTCACTGAACATAATTATCTTTGGTTATAGAATAGTTGAATATATTATATCAAATAATTATACAAATTAAAAAAAATCTTGATAATTATTTAAGTTTAAATTTTAGGTCAACCATATTACATTGATTCATTTCGTTTATTACTTTGGGATTGTGATGATCGTACTTATGGATTCTATATTGAAACATCAACAAATCAAAAAGATTGGGAAATGGTTGTAGATAAAAGAAACTCGGCAGAAAAATCATGGCAAAATCTAAAATTTACACCAAGAATAGTTGTTTTTATTAAAATTATTGGAACTCATAATACAGCAAATGAGGTAGGTAGAGCAAATGAGGTAGGTAATTTTTTATAAAAAACATTATTTCATAAATCTACATAAAAATATAGAAATTATGTATTTAAATTTTTTATTACAGATATTCCATTGTGTACATTTTGAGTGTCCATCACAGGATTCAAGTTTTAATAATGCAATTAATCAAGGCAAAAAAAATGTTGAGAAAAATAAATCAATTTAATTAATAATGAACAGTTTAAAAACACGCAGTAATATGCTTGCTTTTTTTTTAAAAAAAAATATTTAAATTTTCTAGCATATTAGTTGAAACAATATATTTCTTCATTTTAATAGTTTCTTGATTTTTTTTTAAATTGTATATACTAATTTTATAAACAACATTTATAAACACTTAGCTTTATATGAAATATTAAATCTATTGATACACTCTGATGTGAACTAAGAAAAAGGAAGAAAATATTAATATTGTATTGTAATTGCAATGAAGAAAAACTATAACATCAATTAATTTCATTTGTTTTAAATTGTAAATTTGATAAATATATTTATTAATTACTAATTTTTATTGTACAGAGAGATACTTATAAAGCTTTTTATGAATAGAGTTTTTTTTTATAAAATAATTGGTTTTTATATTCATTATATTTTTATTTATATATTACAAATATTTGTTTAATACAAATATAATTATATTTTTGTTAATAGCTTTTAATTGTGTCATTTTAGAAAATATAATGATTCTAATAATAATATATATTCCCGTTTTAATAAAAAAAAAAATCGTATTACTACTAAATTATAAACGTGTTAAAAAAAAATAGAAGTGAAAGTAAGTTCAAAAAATTGAGACATTCAAATTTCAATAAATGTTTCACGTCAGCTACACCTACAAGAAGTAAATTGAAAAAAAACTTGCTTTTATTTTTCTCTATATTTTTATAGAAAAATTTGCGAGTACAAACTTCATAAAAGTTTAGTAAAAACTATTCCTGATGATAAATAATTAAGAAACAAATTCTGTAGTGATTTCACAGGGGCTTGTCTTGAAGATTTAGACCTGATGGTTTGTAAGATTGGTTATATCATTGTTTCCCAACCCAACCATCCTGCGGCTTGTTTAAGGGAAATGAGAATTCCCTGGAATCGTCAATGTCTCCGTAACATATGCAAATTGTAAAATGCAGATTATCACAGCACATATATCATTTTATAGCTGGAACGCACAGCAGATTCGCTTTTCAGAGGATGTGAAGAGGAAAAAGAAATCTTAAAGTTAGAGCATGTTATATGTCACGGTTCTGCGGCGTAATAAATTAAGATACTTAGAATGCTATTCTAATTAAGGAGATGTAAATAAAGTTTTATGTGATATATACACCAATCAATCAAACAAAACTACCGTTTAGAGCTAGATATAATTATATCTTTTTGAATATTATTTAATTTGATTCATATTTAAATTGAAAGAAATTTAAAATTACTAACGACATTATTGTGCATTCATTTCCTGGGACCGGATTTGTTCCTGGAACAGCGGTTTAGGAAACTCTAATTATGAAATTAAATAGCTTAATAAAAAATATTTCATGTAAAAATTAACAATTTCTGGAAGAATAATTTTACCATAATTAAATCTTTGAATTTACATTTAGTTATCAATATATTCCACACTTACACTATATTATATGCCATCAATTTACATATATAATAACTTTTTTATTGTCTACATTTCATTATAATATTATGTACTTTCAAACTTTTAATTAAATTTGTAATTATAAAAAAATAATTAAAAATATCTAGAATTTATTCATTAATTTGAAATTACAAATTACTTCATGTAAATTACAAATTTTATTTTCATATAAATGTACATTTAATATACGTCTAATATGTACGAGTACAACATCAAAATTAATGAAAATTATCACATCCGCATACCATTTTTATTATGTTTATGTAATATTAAAACGAAAATGATATACAATTCCAAATTAATCCCAAAAAATTAAATTTAATATATAAATATGTTATTATTTTATATAACCAAAAACTAAATATCCTAGTTCTAGAAGTTGGCATAATTAAATATTTATAATTCAAAGTAATTAAAAAAATTAAATATGTACCTACATCATAAAATAAAATTGTATAAAATTTTGTTTACGAAACATATTAATTAGTAAAGTAAATAATTTATTTTATTAATAATAAAAAAAAATTTGGTAGTCTAAAACTAGGAGTTTGTTTAAAATATTCAAATATTTAGGAATGCATATAAAATAAATACATCAATAATGTATTTCCCATATGTAATTTTTAAAATTTACATAGGAAAAAATTATTGCCCTTCCTTATTAGCCAATCATAATCTCTCACGATCCGCGAAATCAATACGAAAACGACGAGATCAACTACTGTGATGGTTAAAATTAAATAATATAGAAAAACGGAATCGGTTCATACATGGACTCCCTAAAATCATAGACTTTTGGCCACCGCATCTCGACTACGGAGGTCACAAAACTAAAAATCCACAACCTCTCGATCTTATAACATTCCACAATTAATGCAGAACTCATCGAAGGTGTCAGATTATAACTATTAAAATCGGTTTTAAATACAATTTTATCAAAAAATGCAAAAATTCCCACTAGTTCAACATTTAAATTGAACTAAACTTACAAATTGAACTAAAATTCATCATAATTAGTAAATTTGAATATGTAGAAATAAATAAGTGAAAATTGTCACTCACTATAGTCACATAAAGATTATACTTTATGAATTATAAATATTAAATATTAATGTAAATATTTATAAAACATTCCAGCATAAATTTTCAATAACTTTTATTTCAAATATTTGCAAAACTTGATATCAAAATTCGATTTTATATGTTCAGAGTGTAAACATAGAAATAGCCTCTATAATTTGAAAATTTTATGTTAAATATAAATTAATCAAAATCAATTTTTGTTCATTTGTTTAATATTATATTGACTTTTGTTAGCAATGATAAAAATAATTTGAATAACAAATAAATAAATTTTTATATTATACAAAAAGAGACATAAATAAAATATTTATGGAAAATTGAAATCATGATTTTTAGATAGAAATTTTAATACATTATAATCACGCTAACCACATGTCATTCGCACTATTCTCCTGGATTTTATTTTTATATTTTACTGATACCAGAGTTTAACTTAAATTTATATAAATACGTAGTACATTTATATATATTTTATTTTCCAGGGCTGGATTAAGTTGTTGGCCTAACCTTTATCAAGTCCAGAGTGATGTTTTGAAAGTTAAATTAATAAAGGAATTGATATTACACTGTCAAAGAAACTTTTTCATTTTTCGATATTGATTTAATACACTAAACAACTAAGTGGAAGCATATAATACATATTTTAAATACGAAGCACTGTCCGTACTGGAAGAATGATTCAATTTTACATGGTTCATATTTTTATTTACAAGGGTTCATTTGCAAGACATATTAATAAACCAATTTCAAAAAACACAAAGAGGGTAATTCATATTTAATAAAAGAGGTTTAAAAACCGTGCTTTGCGAACTTATCAGTTAATCCGAACCTGTTTAATGTCTATTCATTTTAAAAACATCCAAATTGAATAAGTCGGTGCCATATATGTTTTATAAAACATATGAAAAATAAATTAGATAATTTTTTGACATTTAACTGACATGCGATGCGAGAACTACATAATATTTATTATAATTAGTATAGGCATACTTATCAATTAATCGTACTACCTCACCTCTACGACTATAGCTATAATTATTTCGAACTAAAAGTTTGTTTTTTATAGTGAGGGAATTTTCATAGATAATTATTATTTCCGAAAAACTTCTATAGCTGATTACATTATGATACTTTAAGTGCATTGAAGAAATACGACTTCAAAATTAAGAATTAATTTGTTAGTAATTAAGATATATAAGTTTTAAAAATTATGCTATTTTCAATTTCTTATGGATTAAATTAGCAGGTGACATCGGAGGAAAATAGTAAAGTAGCATTCTTTGCAGAACTGTGAACCCCTATATAAAAGAAAGCTTGTTAATTCAAGTTTGAAATAAAAATTGTATATTATTATTTTTATTTAACTGCTTGTATTCGGCAGCTAGGGTCTTATCTATTATTTTGTCTTTGTATTAGGTGATGGAAGGAAACATCACAGCTTCAACCTTTGTGGGTATAGTCAAATTATTTCTGAACATGTTTAGAGCTGAACAAGCTTAAAGGATATCTTTCTTTATATATGTTTCCTTTTAACATAAACATACTATGCAACAATATCGCTCCTTATTTTTTTTTTGCTAATCCAAACAAACAAGTCTCTTTTCAGGTCCCCATATGTAAAGTAATATCAGGTCAGGTTCCCATATGTAAAGTATTGGTATTGGAAAGATTGAGCTTGTGTCCCACATTGAGATACTCGAATACTTATTTGTAATTGGAAAAAATAAAGTTTATTAATTTTTGATATTCGATTTATTTTGGATTTATCTGACCTGTTGTCATAGGAGCTGTGTCCTCTTCAAATGTAAGATGATGGACAATTATATACTTTAAATTATCCTTAAATTACATGCGGTTTCATCAATTAATATACTATTTCAAGGTATACATTTCTAGACTTCGAAGTCATTGGTTTTTTTTTTAAATTATTAAAAGTTAAAAAACTTAAGTATTTTAGACAGCTTCGGCAAATATTTAGTTATGCTATTTAGTTTTTTTGAAATATGTATTGCCAAAAGAGTAAAACTCACAACAACTTCACAATAATTTAAAGCGAAAAAATAAATATATATAAATAATTTTATGTAAATCAACATTAAAATATAAATTTAAAATAAAAAGATAATCAACAAAAAAAAAAATATTTTTTGCCAAAAGCATTTTTTTTTATTAAAATTCATCACTTACGGCAAAATAGATAAGATTTAAATGGATTTAAAATTAAATAACTTCATTTAATATAATATTTAATGTTAAAATGTTCATGATCATGTTATTATATTACAATTACACCATGGTAATATAAAAGCGTACTGAGTACATAAATACCAAAACGTTGAAAATTTAAATCTCGAATTTAACCTTTTAACGTTAAGTGAATATTATAATTTTTTTTTAAAAAACATGGTGGTATATATTACACATCTTTTCAACTGTTAAAGATACGATGTCTTTTTATTTCAAAATATTTTACTTTGTGTTTAGGCATTTTCCATTTATTCATAATACTATCTAATTTTCTTTACATAGATTTGCACTTGACAATCAGCAAAACAAAAAACAAAAAAGTTCACATACAGAAACAAGATTAAACTAATAAATATTTATAACATTTTTATTATTTGTTTTGGAGGATGAAAAGGAAACTCCTACAGGAAATTTTCTTTATATGAATACCGTATATATTTTCAAAAAGCTTACTACATATTCTTAATATTTATGAAATGAAAATCCAGGAAAACACCATATCCTTTACAATATTATAAATTATTAAAATTTTTTTGGAGGAAAATTATATGTTTTCTTTTTGTTGTTCCTAAAACGCTAGAATTTTCCACAAAAGAAAATATTTTTGTTTTATGTTTTTTGTGTTAAAGTCACAAATATTTTTGCGGTAAAATATTTGGAAAAAAAAATATTAAAATTCATATAAAAGAAATGATCATGAACATTAAACATAAATAATACAAGGTGTTCCAGGATTTATTCCAAACTTATACAACATGACATACATAATATTAGGTTAATTATTGTGATAAAAAAATTACGACTTCTATATCCGTGTTGAAAAGAGAAAGCATCTGGATTATATTTTATATTTATATATATGAATTCGGAAAATATTTATTTTATTTAAGTTATTTATATCGTATCTATCACAAACCGATGTGCGATGTAAATAATTTACCTTATTTATAGTTGAAATTTTAGAATAATTAAATTAAGTTTTTTTTTTTTTTTTAATTATAGGATAATCTGGAGTTATCCTATTAATAAGATTAAATTTATTTAGATTTATGTAAAATTGGATGCTTCAGTGCTCAGTTTAAAAAAGAGCGAGCGAGGACTCAACACCAATTTTTATTTTAGCTTAATATGGTTTTTCATTTTTCTGATCGATATTCGTTAGGTACACAAATGTAAAATTAATTTTCCAAAAAAAAAAAAAACTTTTTTTACCCAATCAAGAACAATTACATTCTAAATATAAGAAAATTGTTTAAATATAATTATTGTCAAAAAATTCAGTAACTTTTGTATAAAATATTAAACCTTAGATTGTTTAATGAAAAATTAAATTATTATTATTTAGTTTTTTGGTACACTCTGTTTACCGCTTTTCAATACGTAAATAATTATATTTTATCATTTTTAGATATGATACTTTTAATATTTATATTGTCATAATCATAATATTTTCGTTTTTTTTTTTGTTATTAAACAAACTGCTGTCAAAATATCGTTAATATATAAAAGTTATCCTTCGTTATCCTTTGATATATTTTTAATTTTAAACCTTCCTACAACTTTATAAAATATTTGTAGGAATCAACATTCTATTTATAAATACAATATATTAATATTTTTTAATAAAAATTTCGTAATCACTTTTTCCAAGTACTAAAACTATTTATAAAGTTTAACGCGAAAATAAGCTTATATAAATTTAATTTGTTGTTTAATAGTAGATTCATAATGTGATTGCCGAAATGTAAAGCAAACAAGCGAAGTTACCAAGACGGTATAAATCTACATAAAAATGTTATATAAATGAAATCACGATAAAGTTATAGCTATAGTCTGAACTCGGCTGAGATTGGAGTTCTAATTGATGTTTTTTCTGTTAATTTGTTATCAAGTAAACTCAACAAAATATTACAAACCGGAATACTTAGTCATTCCGGAATAGTCAATAGAATTGTTCTGGATCTAGTTCTTTAATTTACTCAATGGTAAAAGTTAAAAGTTGGGCAACTTTGAGAAAAGAAACACTATTTTCATATAGTTTAACTTTCAACTTTGCTTTATGATGACTTTGCTTTACGATGACTTTGCTTTGCTTTTCTCATTATGAATCCAGCATTATTTTGTTTTAGAGGAATACTATGTCCAATAATTTATTAAAGAAAAATCTAATTATCTATAATAATAACAAATTTTTTATGTCCACTTTTTTATACTTTCAAAATGATTAAAAAAGAATAATATGCATAACAAAAATAACAAAAAAAAAGGAAATTTTCTTATTAAAAATTCAAATATATTAAATTTCTTGAAATTTTTTTTTTTTAAATATTAATTCATCACCGACGACATAATTATATCATTAATATCAGGAATTAGCTTGTATATATATAAAGATAGTATACAAACTCTAATGCGGCCCAAAAAAAATCATTATGAAATATTGCCCAATTAAATTAAATGAAATATTATCCCGAAATATCACTCAAAAAAAATTGGGTTTCATTTGAATTTTTATGCTATTTTCAAATTTTTTAAGCTATTTTTCTTTGGTCACATTTACTCTAATAGATCCAATAAAGTATAATAATTTTATTTTTAATATACAAATATCGCAAATGTATATAAGAATTAATATTTAGTGTTTATATAGTTAAGTAATTCAGCAATTTTTTCATATTTACATAAATCAAGAAAAAAGGAGCATCACAATACTTTCACTTTAATAATCAAACAAATACAAAAAAATGAATAAGAAAAATTCCTTTCTTTGATTAAAAAAAAACTTTTTTTAATATATTTTAATACTGGCGGGAAAAAAAGTCATACTATTCTTATTATTAATCCTGTACCATCAGTAAACAAAATAACAACGAAGGAAAAAAAGAATAATCTATACATAAAAATAAGCAATATCCAAAACCGAAAAGAGCAAACACAAAATATCTCGAAAAAAAAGTGAATACTTGATGAACTTTAAAAAACCATTCTATATTGTATGAATTTGTATGTAACTATCGCTATATATAGGACGAACGAAGAAAATGAAATATCCTTACAATTGTTATTTACCTTTTACAAGAACATGTACAAAACTAAATACAAAATATTCAAATCCTTCTTGTGTTACTCGAACGTTATGAAAGGATTTCGGAATAAATTTGATTACCAAAAAGGTTTCGAGTTTTGTTATGTAGTATCTAATTTATCAATGAAAATCTCGACACAAAGATAACCTAAAACATTTTATATATTTATTTATTTATTTGCTCTTAATTCAATAAATTTACAATAATAATTATTTTGAATGAAAAATACTTATTTAAATTAAAATTAATACTAAAAATTAAAGTTTAATTTAAAACAATTTAATTATTTTAAATCTAATGTTGTCAAAAAAATTATATTTCATTTATATATAAATAAAAATATAAATATAATATTTTATTTAAATATTAAAAATTGGAATTGTATTTAATTGGAAAAAATATTATGGATGATATTCAAATGTTGATTTTTTGTAAAACAACAGAAGATTGTGATTACGTCATGTAAATTCATCCATAGACATAGACGGTTATTTTACAGCTACATTTTTAAAAATTAAAGAACTAGATCCAGAACTAGATTCTTCAAGCACACCGGAATGACTGACTATTCCGGTTTATAATATTTTGTTGAGTTTACTTTATAACAAATTAAGAGAAACATTAATTAGAACTCCTCCAATCTCGGCCGAGTGCAGTCCAGACTAGCTATAACTTTATCGCGATTTCATTTATATAACATTTTTATGTAGATAATGATAAAAAAATAATTAAGTTTTATGATAGCAAGTAGAATTAAAACCACCCTAACGCTCTAAGTGTAGTCTTTCTAGACAGGTGGTCTAGGAGTTCGTTCAACCAACCAAACTATCTTAAATCAAAGTAAAAAAAAATATATTTCAGTTTGCTTATATAATATTAAATACATTATGTAACAATTTAATTTCCAATTATAAAATTTTTAGATTTACAAAATCAATAAAAAAAATTCTACATTATCTGTTACATCTGGTACTAACTATACTGCAGAAAGAGTAATTCGAATAATTGAAACACTATACCAACTATATGAAAAGTCATAACTAAATATAATAATGATACAGAGGATACAAAGATGATATATAAAACTTTGAATGTTTATAACAACATTTTTTATTTATCATGACAGTTTATATTATCAACACCATTCCGCAAAGATTATATAAACAAATAAATGAAATTAATCTCAGTAATAATTTTGCTGTACCACATCAAAATCGGAAGAATCACAAACAAAATAGCTTAAATCCTGCATCATCACCACCATAAATAACAACACCAAATGACTATAGTCCAATAAATCAATTTTATATAATATTAAGAGGCAGTCTATATTAGATGACACCATTACTGGTAATGATAACAAATATTTCATTTAAAAGCCAGATTTCTTAATCCAACATAAGTAGGACAATATATTTCATTACAACAACAACTTTTTTTTTGTAAATCATCAAAATCATTTGGTGGTTTTGTTGGGTGCTTTATTTTGTCACTGATATACAAAAATTAACTCATTACGTTCATTACGGATTAGTGGTAAACTTTTAAAAGATGAATGAACATTAATATGAACCAACAGAACGATATGATATTGAACAGTATTACGATGGATTTACATATGCGACTTTTCTCCTTGCATACGTTTTTCATTTTTTTTTTTTCAACCAATTGATATATAATATCAAATATTATTTTTTGTTTATTAGATTCTTATTAAGGTTTATTTCAAATATATTTAAATAATAACTTAAAAAATATTCCAAATGGAATTTTCAATTAAAATTTTAAATATAAAAAGAATAAACTGAATCTTTTAAAATTCAACTATACAAAATATTCTTGATAAGAAAATGCAATTTTCCGGTGACTGATTTTATTATATATAAATATTCTAAAAAAATTAATATTCTAAATTAACAATCAAAATTAATTTCCAAATTGCAATCCAGTTGCAAATATTTTAATAATTTTCTGAAAAAAATCAATTTTATTTTGTACAGAATGAAAAAAAGGAAATTTATTTTCATTTTCAAAAGATTTTCCTATGTAATAAATGAAGATAACAAAAAATTTATTTGCATAATTGGATTAGAGATAAAATTTTATATAAAAATATTATATCCTTAATACAATTGCAATTGATATTTCCTGTAAAAGATTTAGCTTTTTAACAATAATCGTACTGAAATCTATATCAGTTTTTTAATTGATTTAAAAAATTTATTCTTTTCAAGTCAGTTTTATTTATTTTTTCCATTCACTTCCTGGAGTAATTCAAGCGTATTTAAACTGACAAATTTTTTTTTATTATTATAAATATAAAGAATTGATGAATTGAAAAAAATTTGGAATTGATTTTTGTAAATTTCCATAAAAAAATCTTCAGGTTGAACAAATAACTATGTTTCGTTCTTAGACAAAGTCAATCCGAAGTAAGTATCAATTTCAGCAATGTTTACCTAAAACAATTCAGAATCTTAACACATAGGAAATTTGTATGGGAAATTACTGAAGTTAGTATAGATCTGCTAACACGCTAGTGTTGAATGGAAGAGCAGAGCTTTCATTAAGAACGAAAATTCCCAAAATTATGCATCAAGAACTAAGCTGTGTGCCAAATCTTATTAAAAATCAATTAGATTAACTAGGTGATATCGTTCCACCTTTAAGAAAAATCTATTTTACTCACGAAATACAATTTTTGATTAAAATCCATTTTGTTATGCCATTTTCAGTAAAACAAATTAATAAAAGATCCTAAACATTATCAATAGGGCCATAACTCGTTCAAATATTTTCATTTTTTTAAAATAAAAATCGAAGTTTTTTTATTCAAGAGCTATTTTTATTACATCTAATCAACGAGTGGCTGAGTTACTTGAACCATCTGTATTTTACTTTTTTATTTTACTAACTAATATCAAAGATTTTTTGAAACTATTTTTTATAGAATTTGGCAATCAAATTAAGGAAAATTTAATATATTTTTAAAAAAATGTAAATTTTAAATGTTAAAAATATATAATTTTATGCTCCACTATTGAAATGCCAGTTTTAACATCCTCCTTTTAGGATGACAAGAAAATATCCTCAGTGTGTATTTTCAAATTGTTGATATAAATATTGACATAAATGATATTTCAATTTATTGATAAAAAATTAATGCATAGGAAATCAAATTATGTTAAAAAGAAAATTAAAACAAAATAAATATTGACATAAAGTCAAAAGTTTATTCATTTTCTTTAGAAAATTTTGAATATGAACATTTAGAATATTAATATATTTATTTTTTAAAAAAAATCAAGAAAAATATAAAAAGTTCGTCTTGCCCGCGATAATTATTTTATTGCCGATGGTTAGTGGAACATTAAATTTGTTTATATATATAATATTAAATATATTTTACAGTGAAAAATATTATAATTAATAATATTTTTAGTTGTTAATTTTTTACTGAATTCGAAAATTTAATGTTCATCCAGAACAAGTCAACAGCGAGTACCTCCACCTGTTTGCGTAGGTTGTTCTAGTGGCGACCCTCAAACAGATTATCCAAGTAACGATTTAGCATCGTTTATTACCACACGTTCTTCCTTTTTACGTTATTTAGATCCATGTTGTGTCGTAAGAAATGTACGGTTTGCGTAGTCTATATACTGGCTAGATTGTTTCATGCGGTAAGATAGAAGTTACCAAAAGAGATCAAAATGCTTGGGTCGATTGTTTCTTTTTCGTTGGGATCAGTTATGACATTATTGGTTTTGTACGAGTAAACTAACCGTGAGCGCCTCAATATACAATTTAACTTTCAATTTTTCTTAAAGTTTCCGAGGTTGGATATGCCAGTCATCAGTTTAATGAAGCTGCTGTTATTTTATTTATTGATGGTTACCAATTATATTAAAAATATTCAATGCTCCCTCCAATCCAGAATCTAATATATCTTTTACAAATCTTATAAGCGTTATTGATTTTTATTGGGGTTCTTATACTGATTTTTTTTAGCTCAGTTGATATGAAGTGGTGGATGTCTAAACAAATATAAATATAATAAAAATTCGAAAGTATTATTTTATTTTTAATGAAAATCATTCTTATAGATACAAAAAAACAATATGTATCTAATTTGTGTAAGTAGAAAATATATAATAAATGCTAGGATATAAAATTTTCTTCTTCTCAAAGGTAAAATGTTAATTTAACATAAATTTTTCGTAAGAATTATTTGATATTTTTTAAATACGACCTCATTTAACCATAGTCTTCTCAAAAGGATTTACAACAATCATTTATTTCTAATTTTGTTCATGTATGTTGATTATTTTTTTTGTTGTTGGAAAATATGTATATGTATGTAAGTAAAACAAACTTAATTTAAGTATTTTTCCCAATGTTTTCTTTTATTCAAATATATTCAATAATTTGAAAAATTCCTGAAGGCGAAGATGAAATCTTTTTCGTTTTGATAAATAAAAATAACAATATTTTCTATAAGGAAATCTTTGTATTTTTGTTTATTCACGAATAAATTAAAATACTTAATGAGAAAATGCTAAAATTTCAATATAATTTTGTAAAGTCAAAAGTTTACTTATACACGAGTACATTATATTGAAAAAGTTATATGAAAAAAGAAAATTAAAAAGTATACATACTCGTACTAAGGATTAAGGATATATGAAATAAAAAGATATAGTTTTATTCAAAATAAAAAAAAATCTTGTTTTTCATATCGAGTGTTTGATGCTTTAGTAGTTGATGATATTACAATTTTAAAGTTTCAATAAAGCAACAGAAATGAAAATTTTACGAAATATTTGAATTTGAATTTTGTTTGTGATTATTTGTGAAAATGTTATTAATAGAATTAAATTAATTAATAGTTAAAACTAATTATTCATCTTCTTCTGTCTCTCCAATACTATTTTGGTATTTACATTGATGACTAATATATTTGCAACGACAATTTCGCTGTGTGGTGTGAACCAATTCAATTCTCCAATTGTTTTTAAACCGGTCTAGTTTTTAATATTTCTCAGCCCACGATATCTGTTTATTCCAATACTGCATCGACCTTCGATTAATCCTTGGATGTTTAACTGCAGCAATTTCTACTTCGATAGTATAGCATTAAGTGACTAATATAACATGGTTTACGGTTCTTGATATGGTTAGAAACAGTTCGCTTCCTTTCCCTAACTTTAAGATTTGTTATTCTAGCTTTGTAGTAGATTTTTAGCAAGCATCTGTAACAAGTCATCTCAAATGGTACTAGCTAATTCAATGCCAACACTTTAAAAGTGCAACCCAAGTAAATTAATCGAGGTGTGATGTTCGTTTTATTTTTAGGTTTTTCTAAATATTCAGCTTCTTCAGCTGCTTTTATTGACTGATATATTATTATGAATTCTTTATTCTCATTTTTTGTTATATTATTATTACCAAAACTTAACTTTACATAAATCATATTGAACTAAAATCATTTTCAAATCTTTCTACATTTTTGTTTTTAAGAATATTATTAAAATTATTTCAGAAAATATAAATTATATTTAATTTTATTGCAACCATCTGTGTAATACAATCCTTAAAAAGTATACATTTGTCCAAATCCCAAAACATCTAATAAGTTCCATTTATGTCAAACCCATTTCATGTTTGAAAATAAAAAGTATGTACATGTTTTTCATAAATTATACGCATAGAAATATAGAGATTATTAAATATAAAAAATACAATTTTGTTGAAGTATTTAATGTTTAGGCTACTTAATTCATATATGAATTTTGGGTCTTTCAAATAAGCACATTATTTGTAATATTAAGAAGAGTATACTGAGTAATCTGGAATACCCGCACCTAAACTATATGGTATAACTAAATGGTCTTGCCACAGTTTCTTCTACATCTATCATTGATTTTAAATATTTAATTATGAAGTCTTGAATTAGTAGGAGTGGTCTTGAAAATACCAAGAAGTGGTCTTGGGAATTGCATACTGTAAAATATGTTATTTAAATTTTTTGATCTGATCCTTGTGATTATGTAAAAGAACTAAAGAAAATTATCCTTTTTGTCGTTTTTGTACTTGTTTGTCTTTTCGCTCGTTTTTGAAAATTCATATTAATATTCTGAAGGTTGCTTTTTCTTTCCAATTGTACCAGTTAAATTTTTATAAAATTGATTGTTTTAATAATAATATATTTTTTACCATTCCTTCACATATGATGTTGCCGTACGTGACATACGTATAGCTGCCTATAGCCTATGATGTCATAGAAATCATTGAAGCAAAGAAAATTCATTTAAATTTTTAAAATTGATTCTAATTATCTCTTATTGTGTTATATTAGGCGTTATAACTACGATGCCCGATAAAACTGATTAGAAATAAATTGATTCAAATTTATAAATTACAAATTTATTCACATAATTTTTATAAAAATTGGACATTGAAAAGAATTTTACCTTTAAAAGTATATTTTAACCTATATACATATAAATGATTTTTCTCACTTTAATATTACACTTTTATATAAATAAAATATACAGGGAAATATTCCACATAAAACGATGAAAATTTTGTATATTTTGATAAATTTTATCTCTGTTTAATGTTAATGAAGGTTAAAAAGGACATAAAATGAATAATTTTCGGTACATTAATGATAGCTCATTTGCTTGATTGATGTGAAAATTAAATCAATTTAAATATTAATTTATTTTATTGAATTTTACAATGAATTAATTTATAATGCGGTAATATTTTAGGTTGTTAAAAGATATATAATATAAATTAAAAAAAAAATTGAAAAAAAAAATAATTTCTTTTTCGCTTTATACGTTAAACATAATTTATGTAAATTGTGTAAATTTCTGTAAAGATAAATGTTTATAAACCTTATCAGGTTTAATAAAATTATTACATTAATAAAATTATTACATATTTGTTTATGACGTTTTAAATATTGAAAATTTTAAATTTCTGAATTCCGAAAAAAGTAATGAAGTCTTGAAAAATTTTACACCCAACTTTTTTTTTTAATAGGTCCTTGAAACATTATAGAAAAGACGTATGTATGTATGTCTGTGGTGTATACGATATTTGTTAAATGTAGCACTTTGAAATTTATAATTTAGAATTTTATCTGTCCTCCACTACAAAACCTATTAAAAAAAGTAGGCCAGTAAAGCTTAAACTTAGGTTTTTTTTTGACATTTGATTTATGCTACAATTTTTATCATTTCGGAAATCCTTATTATTAATATTCCTTAAATGATTTTTTTTTATTATTAATTTATTCCAATTAAAGATACCCAGGATTATCCAATGTCAAATTCAGAATTTATTTTTTTATGTTGCAGTATTTAACTTTAAGGAATTGGTAAAGTTGATGTAAATTAATATTTAATTCTACATATTTTTTTAAATATAGGACTTACTAGATTAAGTCTATTAAAGAAATATTGTCGTTATCAAAAAAAAATATTAGTATTACTCAACTTTCTTGTTAAACTAATTATAATTTATGAAGTTTGAATTTATGTTATAAAAAAATACTGAATAATTTTGCAACACGATATTAAAAAAGTCTACAATTAATCCACTTAAAAGAATTTAATAATTTGATATTTTCAACTGGATAAATAAAGGTGATAATTATGAAAATAATATATTAATAATTATATAGATTACATGAAGACAACAAACGATACAAAGAATTAAAGGAATTTTAAAATACAGGAGTTTCGAAGGATTCAGCTTATTGAAAATATAAATTTCTGTACAGAAATTATTTATTTAATTATTCTATTAATAATTGTCCTTTACAACAAATTAGGTTTTTTAATCGTCATCGAATTTGTTAGAATAAGTATAGTAAAAGGAAAAAGGTAAATTCAACATCATTTTTAATATTTTATTCTGTTTAATTTGAAATTGTTTAATATGACTAGGAGCTATGCTAATTCCGCAATTTCCCCAGGCTGGCGATTCATACATTACTATGCTTTGCAAGTTTGTTTTATATAATTTTTGAATTTTCCATATATAATCATACCATAAAACATTTTAATCAGCAAATAGCATTTTTCCGTTGTATTGTCGATATGTAATTTAAATGCTAATTTCTGATCAAAAATGATACTAAGATATTTAACGGATACATTCTGAGGAATACACTAGCCATTAAAAATGAAAGGACTCGATGGTAAATTTTAATGTTTAAATTTTATATTATTAAATAAAAATTTCAATTGATAATTTTAAATAGTATTAAGAATCTCATAAATTCTTATTATAATAAGTAACCTAACTATAAAATTAAAGTAAAATATAAAATAGAAGTAGACTGTCCTGTGTCCGCCACCCTATATTAATAAAAAAAATCTCGTTTAGAAAATTCAAATTTCCGGTTAAATAAAAGGACTTTATATAAAAATATCGTTAAAAATAATATTTGATTTCAATGTATATAAACTTTACAGGAAATGTTTGGTAATTTTCTTTACCATAATTTCCCATTTTACGGTTAAAATTATATATATATAAAGAAAATTTTAACTACCCTTAAATTTTATCATAACGATAATATTTTTTAATTAAAATGTTTCGAAAATTCGCAAAATATTAAAAGAAGAAGAAGAACTTAATTTTTTATAATATAGAAAGGACGAGAAAAAGGATATGTTGTTTTTTACACGTAGAGTACATATTTTTGATATTTTGTAAGGATTATTTTTTTCAATATTTTGGAAAAGTTGGTTATTTTAAGTGAAAACAAGGCCAAACTCATTAGTAAGGACAAACAGTTCACATTAAGGATTTTTTATATGCTTAAATTTTTTGTGTGTATTGAACTTATAATATATGTATGTATGTACATATATGATTTTAAATATTTTTAAATATAGATATATCTCTAAATGTAGAGAATCATTGAGTCTTCAATGATTTCAAAAAATGAGTTGAATAACACAATGAAATTCGCAAAAGACCCCTTATAAAGGGAAGTAGACCTGATCAGAATTAATTGTAGTAAATCTGATCATAATCAATGGTATTTATAAGGGGTCTACTTCCATTTAACTATATTTTACCTTTACTGAAGCTCTACTCTAGTACAGTTGCAATTAACCCTCTACTACAATTGACCATTACTGAAACTCTAGATAGAAGAATGTAAGATTATTTAGTTTTAGTATTCTTATTTATTAGTTTTAAGTTCCATATTAATTACTATTTATAAAGGAAAGTAATAAATAAGAATAACAGAAAGGAAACCGGCGAATCATCCAGCAAGAAAATCCTTACAAATCAATTGCCCAATTTCGAAAATATCAAGAGGACTGGATTAACATCTAAGGACGTAGAAACTATTTCTTCTGTCATACCAATATCATTAATACGAAAAATGCCTTGTTTGGGTTTTGTGACTAGGCATCAGATAACTTGCAGTTATGTTTAAGAGAGTGATTTATGCTCAACAGTTATTTATTTCATTATTAAGAATCCATCAAAAAGTGATCAATGAATGCACTGTTCACCGAACCAGACAAGGCAATGGATTTAAATAATCATGCCACAGTTACTCTGACCAAGGGTTTTCATTGGTATCCTTCCATTATTCTAAGAACTGTACTGCTGAGTAAAAAGTGCGTATAATTATGAGTATCTAATATAATACACAAAATATTACAATAATTTGAAATAAAGGATAAAATTTTAAGAGTTAAATTATTACTTTAATATAAATTATCATGCTTTTTGTGTACGGATAGTTTCATTTGTGCAAAGTTTGCGAATAATATTTTTATGTGTCCTTGTCCATCCGTAAACTAAACTTTATAAGTATAATAAATATTAATTAATTTTAACTAAATATCGATACATTTATAGTTATTTAGAAATTTTTTGAGTTATATTAGATGAGTTACAATAAACTTGTTCAAAACAGTCAACATTATTTTATGGTCATCATAAAAATGATCTGATAAAAATCAAAGGCCATCAAACCAATTATATTTATATTTGTTTGCTATTAGGTTATTTATTATTATACATATATATTTTTAAAAACAAAATTGAAACCAAAATTATATAAATGATAAAATTTAAAAATTCTGGGTATGATATGAAAATAAATAAAATGTCCTATTAAAAAGTTTATTTTATATATAAACTTTGCCATTAATACAAAAAATATAAATGCTGTCAACTTTTTAAATATACAAATTAAATAAATTGTCTAATTTTTAATAAAAAGTAAACGAAATTAAAAAGTTTCTAAATTATTTTTTAATTAAATTTATTGAATTTTTGTTTTAAGTAAATTCAAAATGTTTAAGTTAATTTTTTTTAAGTAACTTGGCCATTAAAAAATACAATTTATTATTAGGTCTTTATACATTGGGAATTATAATTTGATAAAAATTTCTAGGTCGTTTTCAAGAAGATTATGTAGTTTTAAAGAATTATCGCGGCGCGGCATTTTAAAGTTGTAACACTGTACAATGCACTATTTCATTTGAAATATAAAACAAATAAACGCAAGTTAAATTAATAGATTTTCTTTAATAGCTTTTTATCGACATGACCAGTCCATCCAATTTTGTGTGACTTAATATAAAACAAATAAACGCAAGTTAAATTAATAGATTTTCTTTAATAGCTTTTTATCGACATGACCAGTCCATCCAATTTTGTGTGACTTAATTAATGTCCGTTTATAAATTATAATCATTCATAATTGGTTCTATGCATTTTCATTTTGAATTTACGTAAAGAAGATTCAGAAATTTTTTTCATCTGCTAACTAACATGGAACCGTTTTCTGCGGTACAAGTACAAGTAAATAAAAGTTTTTTACATCTTGATTTCATCAAAATAACATTTATTAAATGCTTGGATTCTGTTTTGTTGCAATAAAATTTTCACAAAATCCCTTTCAAACTTCCAACTTTGTATATCTAAATCTAAAATAATAACTTTAGTTTTCCATTTTGATGAATTAAAATTTATGAAAGCAAAATAAAAATATAGTGAATGTTCAAAATTAATATCTTCAGTGTTTAAATCCAAGAAAGATCCCCCCTCTACTATCCACATTTATTATAATTAAATTATTTTCCGTCCTCTTAAATGGAAAACATCAGTATAACCAGAAATTTGGCATATATAAAAAACCATGTCGAATACCAGATGTTAATGTTTTGCCTGAGTGTTTTGCAAATTTGTATAACAAATCGAAAGTTTTCCTTAAAAAATTTCTTTATGCAAATTTGTATTATAAATTTATGGCTCTACATTGTTTTTGTTTTATAAACGTATGTATGTCCTTGATATTTGCAACTAAAATGATATTTCATGTGATTCTACTGTATTTTACTTTTTACATATTAACTATTCATTATTAAAAAGGTTGCCCGGTGTCGTATCTGTTTATTATTAAATTATTAAAGAATAATTTATATAAATATATCTATAAGCCAAATTCTCTGCTACAGTATTGAAATTGAAAAGTTTTTTTTGTTATATCAACCAGTCCCCTTTGCTTTAGATTAGAAGATTGAATTGTTTAAAACTTATATGATTTAATTTTTGTTGGAGAAAACTTTTCTGAACGTTTTTTTGTAGCTATTTTTCTGCAGGACTATGTGACAGGTCCAATATATATTGTCTACAATTTAAATATTTTAACTGTCCCTCTCTTAAGTGATATTACATAATTCATATTCAAGTTGATATATAAATTAATCTAAACAAACCAACTTTTTTTTTATATTTCAAATTTGTTATTTAGACTAGAAAATATATTCAAATAAGGCAAATGTGTCGTCCCTGATGCAGTAACATCATGCTGCAATGTATACTACCAGAAGCAAAACAATTTTAAATAAACAATAGAAAATAAAGGACAGCAAATTGAAGACAATGTACATAACGTAAATTGACATTATAGACTATACCATTAATTTGAAATCCAATTTTACAATATTCGAAAAAAAAAATTAACAAATTTGGAACAGAAATGCGAATTGTATATGAGATAAGACAGCAAAATTGTAACTAGAGTCCTTTAAGGTCACTTTAATTCCCTTGGGACTAAAAAGAAAATATTTCATAATTAAATTTTATTTGACATATTTAGCCAGGACTATTCTTGTAAAAAAATCTACTAAAGTTACTCCTGAAAAATTAATCCCAAACTCGAGATGAAAAACGTAACGTAAATTTTTAATGCAGGCCATATTTCACAGTGAAGAGCCATATTGTAGACATGAGCTGGAACAGAAAGCTTAAAGTTGATATAATTTGCTTTATCAACAACATCACATTTTAACAAAATAAAACTTTTTAGATGAGAAGCTGGCACTTTTAATTTTAAAGACATATGTTTAATGATTGAATCAGCTATTGTTGATTTAGTGCATCGAGGAATGTGAAGCTATTATTTATCTTTATAATAAAAAAAACTCCACAATGATTCAGTTTCCTGTTGTTATGCTTACATAAGTATAAAATTATTATTAAAATAAGAGTACAAAGACTACTTTATTACCCTTACTTTTCGTAACTATTGATCCAACCCCTTAAAATCTTCAATTTCCAACCAAAATATGTTTGATTTTATTATGCAACACATTCCAGTTGTTGTTGTGGAGAGCTTACTTATCTCTTAAATATAGTTGATTATAATGATGGTAATACAGTTTCACGACAGTTGTTGAGAGCTTACTACTTGTTGAGACAGTTGTCTATCTCCTAACCTAAATAGTTGATTATAATAATGGTAATACAGTTTAATTATTCTTGAGAATAATTCTCAAACATATTTAAAAATCCTGTTCCGTTGCTCTAAACTTTCAAACTTGTCTTTCAAACTAAACCAAACTGAATGTTGTAAATACTATGCTAATAATACAGTTCAATAATTTTTTTTGAGGAAATAACATTTTTAAATAACATAAAGTCCTTCTTCATCAAAGCTTTTTTTTTCTCTCAAATAATTGACAATCCTCATGAGTCATGACAATACTCACGACTCACAAACACTATTTTGAATAAAGAAACTTTTCATATTTTTATATTACATAAAAATATCATAAATTTTTTTATGCTCATCATATCGACAAAGTATAAAGTTTAATATTACCATATTTTAAAGTTCAGTCTGTGTATAAACTGTAAACGGATCACATTTCGGTAGTAAAATATTAATATGATTATCAAAAATTTTGAATGAATAAAAATATTAAATAAAAATGAAATATTTTTCCACTGGATAATGGAAATTATTTTAACGATTATTAAAAGGATGGTTATTAAAAGGATGCTTTTTTATTTGTAATTAATTAAATTTTGTAAGCTTGAATTGCAAAAATATTTTCATTAGTTTAAAATATTGTGAAATTAGTGATATAATTAAAATGTAAAGTGTAATAAGAAATTAAAATTAAAAATATGCTGAATCATAAATAATGCAATTATTTTGTACTATGGTAATTAAAATTTAATTACCATTTATAATAGTGTACAGAAACAGATAACATAAATTACAAAATTATGAATCTGATAGTGAAATAAAAAAATATATAAGAAATTGAAAAATATAATTAAAATATATAAAAAAAAAGTGTTTTTATGAAAAATTTAAATTAATTTTGGTTATTTTAATACATAATATTCAGAAAAATATTTAGGTTAAATTATAATTTCATTAAGTGATTTATTTTATTATATAAATTGAGTCAACAATTTTTACTGCGGCTGGGGCTATACAATTTGTGGATATTAATGCCGGCAAAAAGAAAAAAAATTGCCTTTATTGGATTAAATTAATTATATTTGAAGTCAAATAAACATTTTTCAATACATAATATATTGAAAAGTCAGTGAAACATAATGTAAGAGAATCACTATAAATACAAAAAATAATATTTAATAACATTTTTATATGGAAAATGTATTATTAATTTTCTTGATTTGTTTTTATGGAAATTTATTTCTAGGTCATTATAATAAATTTACGTATATATATAGTTAAAATCAATATCTGTAAAATAATGAAAAATATTTATAACTTTTTTTTTTATATAGGTTAAATATTTTTGTTTGATGTATTTTAGTTGGTATATTAGTAATGCATAGAAAAGACTAAAATTTTTGAATAGACATTTAAAATTCGTCTAACTATAAATCGAAAATCTCTTCCACATTTTTCGAATTATTATTTAACGTATTTATTAAAATTACATCGTCGTTCGTCATTCGTGACATTATCTATAATTAATTTATTGAATATATTATTTTAGGTTTGTCATGGGAGCAATATAAGTTGTTTGCGCCAAGTTCATCTCGCAAGCTTATTTATAATAATTCTATTATAAATTAAGATAATGCATCACAAGCGAATCCATTCCCTACATTTATAGATTTTGAATTTATTTAATGCAGTTGTGCTGCATTTACTTTCTAGAATGTATAAAATTTTATTTAAAGTTTGCATTTGTGCGTATTTAACATGCAAGTCTTAAATGTTGTAATACACGTCAAACTTTCAATTTGAAATCAAACTTTAAATTTGTTATACGTTACAAAATTTCAATAACAATTTTATAATATGAAATTCTAAAGTTGCCGAAATTGTACTTTAATTCAAACTTAAATTATAGTTACAATTTCAATGCTCATTTATTTATTTATTTTGGTCTTTGAACTGAAGATTTAGGTTTTTTAAGGCTTCTATAGTACATTCTTATAACAAATTCATCTTAATTACAAGTTAATTCATTTTAATTTTAATTCCTATTAACAATTGTTTGTAGATATATTTGTTTTTATGTACTTTACTTATAAAAAGTTTTAAGATCCTTTTATTATGCAGCTTTAAGTAAGTCCTTTGACATTTTGTCAGCGATATCATAGTTTTTAATATTTGTGTGAAATGGTATCCATTTTAATGAAATTTTTACTATTGGATTTATTTATAATATTTCTTATTTTTTGTATAAATTTATGATTGGTATATGATTTTTGAATTGCTTTAAGTGTGCTAAGCACGGATGGTAATTTCGTTCTTTTTATCTGTTCTTTTTTGATAATAAATATAAAGTTCAGAACGAAACCAATTTTTCGGGTCCTTAAATTATAAAGTCCTCGAACTATATTTATTTCATATAACAAAATTTTCAAAAGGTCTACTAAAGAACGAAATTCCTGAACTTTATTTTTGATAAGAACGATAATTTAGATCTTAATTTTTTTCGTTCTTTTTTTACGTTTATTTTGTGAGATTATATTATGTTCTTTTTCGGTTTTTAGCCCTGGTGCTAAGTGAGTTTGTGCATATTTTGTTACAATTATGTGCTACTCAATTGCTTTGTAAATTGCAATTAGTTCCGCTGAAAATATACTCGAATGTTTAGTCAGATGGTATTCTTTATCAATATATAAATTTAATTTTCAGTTTGGGGACTTATTTCATTTTATTTGCGGAGTTATTTGATTCATATAAGATTATAAATAAATATTTTTTTTTTCAATAATCTCTAGTCGCTATGAATTATAAATAATTATTTCAATCAATAATTACATTACATTTTGATCTTGATTAAACGATTCACTAATAATTTGTGCTGTTTTTTTACTGAAAATATTCCACTTTGCTATAAAGAAAGAAGTGAATAAAAGTTGTATTTAAAATATTCATTTTTTACCAAAAAAACAATAACGAGTTTTTAGGATAAAATGAATAATTTAAGAACAACTTTTATTCATTTCTTCATTTATAACAAACTGATAATCAATTAAGAATTGATTATCATTGCGGCACCCAACTAATTCAGCAAATTATTTAAATAAAAAACAATATAATTTCTAAATTAAAAGAATTTAAATATAAACTTACTTAACACTCGTTTAATTATATTAATTATATCTTTTACATTAAAATATTTTTTACATTAAAATTTCGAATCCATTAGTTTAATATCACTTATTTAATCTTACTGATTTTAAATTAATGATCTCATTATTATTTAACTTGATGACTTGTCTTGTCACGCACTATCTATGAATTATGAAATTTCTAAATTTCTATATAATTTTAAAGAAATAGTTACTGATAATTTTGATATTTTCTATTTTATTTAAATATTTTACTGAATATTATAGTCTGTGAATAATTAAGTTCATTAATTAATGAAGAATTTTATTTCGGAAATGTTAAATTACAATATATTCAATATTTATTAAAGAATTATGGTATATCTTAAATTTATATAAATAGCCTTTGATGTTATTAAATTATATGATTGTAATATAAAATAAATAAGAAAATTGGGTAAAAAATGATGTAAAATATAATTTTTACTAAATAAATCTTACTTAAAACAGTTTTCAATTTCGAAGGCTATTCTGGTTTAAATAAATAGTTTTTCGTACTAATTTATATAAGATATTTTCTTTTTTTTAATCTAATCAATTATAATCAATTTTAATGGCAAAAATAAATCATATTTACATAAAGGCAAATAAAATTAGATATAATAAAAGAAGAATGTTTTATTAATCATAGTTTTTTGTAGGTCAATTTTTTATTAGATTAGATCAGAATATTTTATTTATTTAGTCTTACAACTATATATTAATTCTGCTATTATTTTACTATTATTTTCCATAAAAACTTTTACATAGAACCATTTTATAATTTTGATTTTGACCCCAAAATTCTATTTAATTATTACAGAAGTTTGTATAGTTTATTTGTAGAGAAAAATTATTATTACTAACGATATTATTTTGTAAACCATAAAATTTTATTAAAAATATTTATTTATTGAAAATCTTCTGTAAATATTATTTATATATGATTAATTTTTATACGGGACCAACAGGACCTTTCTTTTAATAATTATAGATAGCAATAAAAGTAGTAATTTTATAAGAACATCTTTAGCTCGTTAAATTATGAATGGGCCAATTAAATTATTTATTTTGTTTATAGTACGATGTACAAGTTAAATTGTTATGTTTTAGTTCTTGCAAATTGCCCTTCTATAGAAGAAGAATTCCTGATTAAGAAAAATGATTTATGCTTCTAAGAAAAATATTTAAAATGTTATTCAAATTACTTGGCAAAAAGCTATCATAAAACAAATAATGAAGAAAATTGCCATTTAATTTAATTCTTCGCAATTATTTCAAAAATAATCAAATAATTTCTTAACATTTTATTCATTTTAACATTTGGTACAAGATTTTTTATGGTTTACAACATAATTGCAAAATTAAATTAAATTAGTTAGATCAGAACACTTTAATATCCTTCACATCGAATTTAATTTATAACTTTCTGTAGTGTAACTTTAAACTTTTTACAGTCTGTAAAATTTAACCTATTTATATTAAAATTAAAACATTTAAATATAAAAATTTATCCGATATTTTCAACAATAAAATAATTAGAAGAATTAGGAAACTGATTCTAAAATAAAAGTAATTGCTTGTTTAATAAAGTTTGGTTTGAAAAGACTTTTTAAGAAACTGTCTCTGCAAGGCCAGAATAAAAACTACATAAATTTGATATAAAAATATCTTGATGGAAATGGCATTATTTATATTGATTACAAGTGTTACTCTATGTCCTTTGAAGTAACTCTTAATGATAAAATTTAATAACAAAAAATAAAACTTTATGTTTTTCCCTGAAGAAATACAGAATGTTTTACATAATTTTGTCCTTCATAATTAAATATAATATTCTAAAATATTACATTATTTTAAAAGTATTTTTCTCGGTTAAATAAAGATTTTTATGTTGCCTTAGCACATTAGTTTCAAAAGTTTCAAATTATTTGTAAATTGTAATACTTTTTTGTAATTAGAAGATAATGATGAAAAGTATTTGGTGTGGTACGATTTGAATATTTATTAAAAGTCAAATCAATTATAATATTTATTTTTACTATAATAATGTCTATTACATTTTATTATTTGGTTCCATTGACTGCAATTTATTTTTAATTAATTATTGGAAATCAGTCTAAAACTGTCCAAATTATATTATTTAATATTTTCAAACTTAAATCTATATTTTAATTGAAAACCATTTCAATTATTATATTTATAATTTGAATGATTCGTGAAGTCAAAAGCAAATAAATTAATATATAAAGCTATATATTAAATCCATCAAAATTTAATAATAATAATAATAATATTAATTATAAAACATTATTTTTTTTTTATAAAATAGTAAATTGTAAATTTTTAATATTTTAACTTTATACTAGGTCATTTCATATCTTAAGATGAGAATTTAAGTTTCCAATGAAAAATATTTCAAATAAGAATAGAACTAATTAAATTTGTAATGTTGAGTTAAAAGTCTTGACCAAACTTAAATTTTTGCATTTTTTTTTTGTTAATAGCATGGCCGATTTGACATTTTACGTTTATGCTTACCATTGAGAATATGTTTATTTTCATAAATATGTGTTTCTATATAAATTAAATTAACATTACTTCAAAAAATGTGAAAAACTAGAAAATGTACCAGTGAGAAGCCTAGTTAAGTATTTAATTTATAACTTTCAGTAGTGTACTCAAGATACGAGTATGTAATTGTTAAATATATTTTCATGATAATATACAAATAGCAATCACTTATTTTTAGGCTTTAACTTTAACTAGAAGTAAAATTACGTCACAATGTATTGTGGTTACAAAAATTGTAATCAGACTCTTTGGAAACAAATTAAGTATCACTTTATAACTATCACAAAGAGTAAGAGTAGACAATCGTCGTGACAGTCATGAATGAATTTACATTACATTGTGCCACACCTGATTAAAGCTATATTTTCGCTAGACTAATCGTATGCGGTATTTTCTTATATTATAGTAACTCTAAAGTTACACTGTTCGTTCTTTGATTCTCTTTTATCTTCGTTGCTTCATTTATGATATTTTAAATTCACATTATTGAAAATCATTGTCATTGGCTGATTGATACTGAATAAGCTCCGACACTCCGATGGTTGTTGCATCCATGGATGGTCAAACTGGAAATTGGTCTATTATACATTAACTGCAAAGTTAATATAGGCTTTGAAACTCTATACATCTTAATAAGAATGCCAAAATGGCAGTAGATTGGTCACAAACCATAAGGTTGATTCCAATATCTCAGAATATGCAAATATATTCTACATTTGGCATATTACATATTTGCCAATTTGACCTTAATCAATTAAGTAAATAAAATAAAATATTATTGTCTCTAAAAAGCAAATATTATGAAAAATATTAATCTATTTAAAATTAATGAAAATCAATTCTTGTTCATTTGTGTAATAAACACATTTCCTTTCGTTTATAAAGGCAAATGCTATTGATTAAAGTAATTTAAATAACAAATAAATATATGAAAATTTGAAAAAAACAAATAAAATATTAAAATTAAAAGCATGTATTAAAATATGCGAAGAAATTAACATAAACACGCTAATCACATGTAAATGTGCACCAGGATATAAATGTTCACTATGATTTTGTTTTAATATTAATTATTTATATATCTGTATATCATATCTATATCAAGGCTATAATATTATAGTTACAATTCACAATTATATTTTAGCTTTGCTAATCAAGTCTCCAATACATGAAAATCAGAATTGTTGGTTGTAAGGATGGGAAAATGAATTAATTAATTTGAAGTATTCAACTGTGTTTTGCTGAATCGATAAAATATTAAGCAATTTTTATTTTTGCCTTTAATTTTGTTTAATTTGCTTTCGTAATATTTAAAATATTGTATAAAAGATTTTCGTTATAATAGCATCGATTAAATTGCATCGAAATAATATGCATCGAAAAAAAAAAATTAGTTTAAAGTATGGTTAAGCCAGGTCTCTAGAAAAAGATCTGGGTTTTTTACAAAATTTGATTTTCTGAATTGACGGGAGAAATTTTTCTTAATTAAGTAGACATACAAAATCATATATAATTTTGTAGCTTTTTAATTTTAGTTCATCTAAAATGTAGCTAAATATACATATTAGTTTTGTAATCTAGACTAGAGAATGAAATCAAAAGGGATCAGTTGTTTCAGTGGATACTTATCAAAATTCCGAATTATATCAAATACATTATTGGTGTTCCGAATTTTTTAAGTAAACAGTTTTTTTTATATGTAATACACTATTTCATACAAAAATATTGTCAACTAAAACTCATTATTGGTCCTAACTATACGAGTTATAGGTTTGGACCTATATATGTCGTTATCGCCTCTTAACTAAACACAATTTCATGACTATTGGCTCTACCTTTAATCGAAAATCGAATAATAAACGTAATGGAAAGGATTGAAAATATGTTTTCTCTATATCTATAATAGTTAATTTTCAAATTTTTCAATTAAATTTATTTTTATAATGGTTAATTTTTATAACTTAATTTATGTAAAAAACGTATAGTTTATGACAATTTTTTTTTATTTTTTATGTAAAATATTGCATACAAAATTATAATAAAATTATAATAAAATTTTATAATTAAAGGAAATAACCAATTTTTAAACTTCATTAGATGGTATATTATTAAATAAATTTTTAATTTAATAATATACAAATTTATAATAAGTTCATTTTATTTATATTTTATTTAGTGTTGAATGTGTTTAAATATCTTGTCCAACTTACATTCATCAAGAATCTGGGGAATACAACCTCTGCTAATCAGACGCTGTAGCCCAGAACACCACCTTGTTAATGGATTTCTAAGTCCTTACGAAATCATAGCTCGTGTAAGAGTATATATAAAAGCATTGCGTTTTGATAATATTTTATTCGAAATCCTTTCTTCACTATAATTGAAGGTTAAAAGTTATATTTAAATTAATGTCTCTGATGGTGATGGCTGCTATTTACTATGTTTATAACATTTTGATTTTTCTATTTTTAATTTGGTAATGATTTTTAAAGTATCTGAAGCTGACTTAACAACACCAACCGCGAAACCTATTAAAAAATGTGAAATTGTAAAATTATTAAATCATGCATAACATAATAATGTAAAGTATTGTAATTTACGGTTCACAATTGCAAAGTTTGCCGTACCTTTAGTAATTATGTAAGGCAATGTTTTTTTTTATCTTTCATTCTTGTTTTTAGTAGATGCAAAATATTTTGGACATTAACATAAATTTAGCTACATGACAACACTTTAGCTATAAATTATTTTTTATTTTTTAGGAGCTAATAAAAATTAATAAAATATTTTAACATTAAAATGTTAATATTTTTGTTATATATTAAAATATCAAATTTCTCACGTATTTTAAATTTATGTATTTATTTTACCAAAAATAAAATCTTAAAGTTTACAAAAAGGATTTAAACAGAAAATTACAAAAAGAAAATTCTAAATTGTCTAAATTTACTAAAAAAAATAATTAATCTATTTGTTATATGACAATTTAGTTTTTGATATTTCATTTTACATTCAGGCCATTTTTCATATCTGAAGGGCTATTTCTAATATATTGGGAAATATTTCTAAAATTCCAAAAAAAAGTTAATTTTTTCGTGAAGCTCCGATTGTAAAAACATTATCTGGTTTCAAAAAACTTAGTGGCTTGTTCATAAAAAATTATAATATGTATTTATAATAAAAAACTGAGTAAATAAAGATAATAAGGGAATTTTACTGAAACTCTGAAGACTTCCCAAATTATTATATATATAAAGATAAAATATCTGCTTCTCTATTGAATAATTAAAAAATAAATAACAAAAATATATAAAGACATGATCATATCTGCTAGCTAGGGTATTGGAATTTTAAAATAATGACTAGTTATTTTTTACAGTCTTGTACAGAAGATTTAAATGGTTTATATTAATCAGAATAATAATATATAAATATTAATTTCTTATTTAACAATTTAAATTATATAAAAACATAAGTTACAAATATTTTAATTGAAACGGAATTACTTCTCCAATTTTTTTTTATCTTATTTATTTTGATTAAAAATATTTAAAACATAAAAAACTCTAAATCTTTGATTGCTAAAATATTTGTTTTCTTTTATTTTCAGCAGAGTACAGGAAAAAAGATTTAACAACGTATTGTACTAATGGCATATCTGCAACAGAGCAACAACGATCAACGACTAAAAACGTATAATCAACAAAAAAATAAACAACGACCCAACAAACAAAACATATATCGAATATAAAAAGAATAAACTCATAATTCCTTTATATACAAAACTCTTAAAAATCCATTTTGCGTACGAATTTCCTTATTTAAAGGTCGAAGAAAAAATAAAAGATCCTTGTAACCCCACCTACCAACTTATTACATAATAACTGCGTATATATATATTTTGAAACAAGGACATAATAAATCTATACAAATTTCAACTCCTTGCTGTGTTATTGATTTTTAAAAACATAAAAAAAAATATATTTTATTCAAGTTACTAACAATTATTAAACGATTTCACAGTGGGTAGACTAAACAAAAATTTTGATTACAAAAATAGATTTTGTTTTGTTAGCATGTTCTGAAATTTTTTGCCTATACTACGTTAAATTGAAACACCCTCCTGCATATTTATTAATCTACCACAGGAAGGACTCATATAAGAATGTGCAAGCAAAATAAGAGTATATACTTGTAAGGACTCAAAAGTCTTGATAAAATATAGAAAAATAACACATAAGTGATAATAATGAATAAAAAAGGATAATAGAATATTTTATATTGTTTTGAATTTAAACAATATTTCATTATCACTTTTCTCTACATATCCTTTTATTTAAATCCGAATTGATTAAGCAAGCTAACGACAAACTTTCGAAATCGAAATAAAATATAAATTGTCCTTTAGGTGATTTACAAAAAAAAAAAAAAAACTAATCTTAATGAAATTTTAAAAAACATGAAAAACATAACACCACGACGACATATGACATTTTATATATACGCAATAATATCACAAATTATCCTTATAATGATTGTACAAGTTGAATGTGATTGGCTTGTTCAATGTGGCCAATGTAAATGTAAATGGAATTCTGGTAAAAAAACAGCAGATTGTAAAAATCAATCATTAACAGGTGTACCAATTGATTTAAATTCTGAATTACAAGTACTTGATTTATCATTCAATCAAATTGTACGAATCGAAGAAAATGCATTTACAAAAGCTAATTTACAAAATTTACATAAACTTTTTATACGTAATTGCTCAATAGAACGTCTTCATCCAATTTCATTAAGGGGATTGGAAATTTTAATTGAATTAGATTTATCTAGTAATTTAATAAAAACATTACCACGTGATGCATTTATTAATTTAGTTAAAGTTAGATCATTAATATTAAATCAGAATTTAATTGAAATATTAGAAAATGGTGTTATACGTAATTTAAAATATTTACATAAAATTGAATTAAAAGGAAATCATATAAAACGTATTAATATTGATACATTTCAAAATTTACCATATTTATCACAAATCTTTTTAAATGATAATCAATTAAAAATTTTACGTAAAGAACCATTTGAAAAATTAAAACGTTTAGCTAGTTTATCATTAGATTCAAATCCATGGAATTGTACATGTGAATTACAAATATTTCGTGATTTTGTTATAAAACGTAATTTATATACACCACCAACATCATGCTATTATCCAATTAATTTAAGAGGTATGCTATGGAATGATGAACAATTACATCAACAAAATGGATTTGCATGTAAACCAAAAATAATATATCCATCACGTGGTGCTAGTATAAATACATCAAAAGAGAATGTTACATTAATATGTCGTGTACATGCATCACCAAATACAATTATCGCATGGGATTATAATAAACAAATTTATAGTAGTTTAAATTATCAAGCACGTGTTCATATACAATTATTGCGAGAAGAATCAAATGGACAAATATTAGGATCAACATCATCATCCGATAGAGGAGGTATAACATCTGGTAGTGGTGGTGGTGGTGGTGGTTATTATGAAAAAGAAATTGGTCGTGATATATTTATATCACGTTTAACAATTATTGGTGCTGAGAAAAGTGATGAAGGTATTTATACGTGTTTAGCAGAAAATCCTGGTGGTAAAGATGAAGTACAAATGAGTTTATTAGTACAAAAACATAATAATCAGGATTTATTATTTCAAAATAATTTAATTATAATAATTTGTTTAATGGTATTGGGTTTATTGTCAGCATCAATATTTTTAGCTATGATAACATGTTGTATTTATAAACGTTTTAAAGCAATGAATCAACAACATCATCATCATCATGGCCATCATCATCATAATATTGGTGTTAATGGTAGTACAACAATGGATAGTGAAGATTCTGTTGATGCACAAAAACGTTTTCATCATCATGTTGTTAATACGTTGGTAAATGATATTAATGTAGCGACAACAAATAGTAGTGGAAATTTACAACATCATAATAATAAGGATTCATGTTATGTTGAAATACAACCACAAAAAGTTATTTTAAATGGTAATGGACACTTAATTGGTAGCAGTATTAATAATTTTACTGATTTAAATGAGAATGAAAGAAGATATCATGAGAAAAGCAATCAAGGTGAATATAATTAGTCTTGTTTATAGTAATTTAAAAATAATAGTAAGGATTTTACAGCTGTATATGTAGATAGGAACTTCTATTTAATTAGATATACCATGTATCCTATATTTGCATGGGGTAGTTAGTTTTGGTATTCATTGAAAACTTTGGCAATCATTGTAAAATATCAACGCTTTAATCATGTTTTAATAACAAAACAGTTTTTTTTTAAATAATTAGTTTTGGATAACTAATAATGATAGAACAAAGCTTTTACTTTACTTTAATTTAGTAAATGCTCCAATTTACTTTGCAACCTCGCGTTAATATGAGAGGTTATAGAATATACAGAGATGATTATAGTTATGAGGCTATTTCGTACTTTTTGTGCTGTTGTTCTTGTGTGTCGTCTGAAGAATCTTAATTTTAGGTGTTTTATTTCATGAATGAGTTAAATTGAGTTGTTCGCGAAACGTCCATAACTGCGTCATTAGCATATTGAAGAGATTACGAGTATATATACAAAAATCGTTTTCAAAGAATTATGAATATGTTATATGACACACAAGGCACAACTTTAAAATTTATTAATAATTTCAAAAATTACAATCTATTTATATTATAAAAAAATATGTTTTTAGTTTATTTATTTTGTTTTTCAGAAAATTGATTATTTTCTTTTAATATTTAATTTCCAGATTCTCTTTTACAAAATCATCTAATTTCAAATAGTGTTTCAACATCTGGTGCTACACCAGCAACAATAAGTCGAACAATTAAAACACTACCAACAACAGAAAATAACAAAAATAAAATAAATGAACATCATAATGGTGGCGAATATCAACCAGATTTATTACCATATAACACCAACACACAAACAATATTATTTCAAAATTCAAATATATATAATGGATATGTTCATAGCAGTTCATATGATGATGAACATCAGCAACAACAACGAAATAAATCAACAAATAATAAAATTAGTTCTTGTAATAATTCTGTCGGCCAATATCATCAATTCCATACGCCGGATCAGAAACAAATCGATATAAATCCAGCAACATCCCAAACATCAACAGGAAAATTGACTGTTTCAATGAATCAAATTTATGAACATAAAACAGGCGGTCAATTAGATGACCACCATTACAGTAATAATAATAATAAATATATCACTGATCAAACAAGTGAATATTTACAAACTGGATTTCTTAATCCAACATTAGGAGGACGATATAATACATTACAATCACAACCATCATCTTTGCCATTGACAGAAACAATAAATAGGCATAATCCATTACAGAATGGTAATAAACTATTAAAACATTTAAATCAACATCACGAACCATATAATGATGATAATTTACATCAGAAAACATCACCGATGACAAGTTTAATTTCTTCATCATTAAGGCAACTTTATGAAAAGAATGATGATGCACTGGATGGACGAGGTAAAGATCAAGAAGAACAATATTATAGAGAATATAATCATCATTACCAACCTAGACGCCAATCTATAGTTACAACTTCACCATCACTAAATTTCTTGACGACCAATTATTATCCAAGAAAACAATTACTGTGATAGGATTATTAAATATATATGAAAACTTTGAAATAATTTTTGTTGTTTTATTTAATTACATATTTTAATTAAAAATTAAAATAACAAAATTGTAGATAGAATTTATGATTAATTTTAAAATATTTATAAAAAATTATGATTTTGGAAAAATTGTATACTAATATTAAATGATGTGGGATGTAAAATTTTTTAAAAAATTAAATAAATAATAACTGAAAATGTAATTTAATAATTAAAAATGTTACTATAAATTGAAAATTGCTGAAAACTTGAAAATTATAATTTAACTTAAAATCATTACAAAAATATGTTTCGTTGAATTTATTTATGTAGGTGTGTAAAATAACTTTTCCTTTTGTCCTCGTAGTTCTGAAAAAATTAACAAAATTTAATAAACTCTATAAATTTATATAGAGCAATTAAATGATGAGTATTTGTTCGAATCAGCGAAAAGAAGCTCATTATCATTAACAAAAAAGATAAAATAATCCATGGCGGTTTAAGCTGTGATGTTTCTATCACTGAAAAAAAAACTTATATAAATATATTCAGAAAAACAAAACAATAAAATTTGAATTAAAAGGCTACCATTTCCATAAGCGTTCACAGCTCCGAAATTAACGTATTTCCCTCTGTAGCATTGCACTTGCACTATAACTCCATAAAATTGTTTGACTCAATTATCGTAGCCACATAAATGGCTTAATAACTTTTATTTGTATTCCATTAAAAAATTTATTGGATGTAATCAGGTAATTTGTGGATGTATATTGTGTATATAATGAGGAATTTTTTGTTCTTTCTAATGGTATACAAATGTCAAAATCTTGTTAAATTATAATTTTAAAGTAATGCATTTAAATTTTGTAGATATAAATTTATATAAAACTAAATTAAAGAAATTATTGTTGTAATTAAAATAATAAATTGGTAATATTTAATTGAATTTTTAATGATAAAATTAACTAATTTTTAACACCAAATAGCTATATATGTTGATAATTGATTTTAAAAATTTATGGCCAAAGATGATATAAGTGAAAATCACAATAACTAAATCTAAATTTTCAAAACAGGTAACGTAAGAGGTGAGACTTTGTAAGCTATATATTAAAAAATTTTCATATTTAAATTTTTATGAAATCATTTTTTAATTAACTTGATTATTATTTAATATGCCCATGACAAGTCTTATGAAGGTTCTTCGCACCGAGGTGTACAATGGGCCTAGTTCTGGCCTGAGTACTTTCAATCCATCCTCTTTCAATCCATCCATCCAATATGCCATGACAAACAATTATTTTAATTAAATACAATCATTGAATCCACTATACAAATCATTGTATATAGTATAAATATTTCCAAAACACCTTTACAATGCGTAAGTATGAAAATTATTATATTGCCTGCAGGATGTTTAAGGTTTTTTTGAGAAACATAAAATCCCTTATATTAAAACTTATAATTTGACTGTCCTTCTGTCTTATATTGTAAAGTTTTTCTATTTCCTATTTAAGTCCAATACGATGATAAATATTATTTTATCAGATTAAAGGTTTCCACATGCTTCATTGGGCAATCATGTAATGAAACAATGACAATATAAACATTAAAGCGAATTAATGTTCAGAACATTATGGAGACATATATCTATATTGAGCCGATATGACTATACTTTAAGTAATCTTTAGCAGCATTTTCGTTTATCGTAATGTTATAGTAAAAGGCCCACCTAAATTACAGACAAATACGTTACAGAACTTGAAGTATTTAATACCAAACCGTGTATCAGATTAACCAAAAATATCCGTAATTCAGCGAACGCTATTGACTTTTCTTATAACCTATAATAAATCTGTAATTCATATATAAAATAACATTATTATAGTTTTTTTTTAAAAATGTAAAGTTTTGAGCATTTACCATTTACCAATAAGAGATACAATTAAATGTAAAACAAAAGGGTCGGCCTTACCGTTCGGTAACTTTATGGGGTTAAAAAAATCGACGGAATATCTTAAAAACCACAAAAATCTAAAAAAAAAAGTTTTCAAGAGAACTACTCATGTGGTATGCTCCATATAATTTATACGCGGTAAAAATTTGTTATTTTAATCCTTGCGGAGAACCATTCTAATATAGTGTATTATACCCTAAGTGTTTTTACTAAGATTAAGATATGTAATGTACACCGATATAAATATTAAAATACAAAAATCTTTTATTAATCCTGCTTATTACATAAATAATTTCAACATATAAATCATAAATATTTAATTCATATTTGACGCTTTCAAATTCCAGTTTCTATTGTATTATTTTTATCAACAAAAGTTTTTTAAGGATAAAATCACATAAAAATAAATATTAAATCTAAATTAATTTTTAGTTTACTAAACAATTTTGACAGCCAATTTCTAAAGTAAAGTGAATAAATATTGACAAAACTACTTTCAATGGGAATAGAAAATGAAAATATAATTATTATTGTTATAAGGTCATGGCATTGTACATGAATTATTATACAAAAGTGTTTGACTTTATTAGTTTAGTAAAAAAATAAAATAAAAATATAATTATAGAATATTTTATGTTATCATTAGTATATCAAATAATATTGATTATTTATAAAGGTTCAATTAGATTAATTCATTTACTTCATTCGATAGAGGACGTATGAAAGCCAATTAATATTAGTATCTTATTACCTAAGTACCTTTTCTTATCTAACGTAAATATAGCAAAAATTAAATTTTATTTAAAAGTAAGGTTAAATAATAAAAAACAACATAAAACTGGTGTACAATTTATTATGCAAACAAAGAATATCTAAACTCTACTTTTCCAATAAAACTTTAAGCCGTATATTTTCCAATGACTCTATAAACTGGATGCCCCGCCACGACAGTCAACGTTTCAATTATTAGATTATTATTTCAGTCTCTTTATAATGCGACTGTACCAACTAAAAGCGGGGAATCTCCAGTTGGACCCTCAGCAACAATAGTAAAAAAATATCTTACAATTTTGATTTAAAAATACAAAAAAAAAAGAAGTTTAATTAGAAATTTTCGTAAATATTTAGTTTTAAATGAAGATTTTCTTTTAATTTACTAATATTTAAGGCACCAAGCAGTTCAACTATGCTGGGGAGGTGGAGCTGGAGCTAGGAGCCCCGGAGTTGAACATTTTTGATCATTCGGAGCCGGAGCTAAATCAATATCGTTCCCAAAAACGCTCTTTTTTAAATATTAGCTCGCTGAGGAACTACAATTATTAACGATATTGTTCATTTAAAATTATCATGATAATTTAGTTTAGAGCCATTCCATACAATCTGATGGCATTCAGCTATTTTATTATTCGATTACACAACTTCCCCATTATTCGCTCTAAAGGTCATATAAAATGAAAACTTTTTAGCGATAATAAATAATAATAAATTTGGTGTTTTTTCTTATACGAAAAACTTATAAATGTATCCCAAAATTACATGAATGTTTTCGTTTATATTGTGGAACAATATCTGAACTTGATATTCTGGGTTAGGACATAAATATTGATCTTTCTTAAAAATGTAAATTATAAATTTCCATAAAAATCTTATATGTATTTAAATAAACTGTGATATTTAACAAATATTCATTGAAATGGAAATTAAAACAATTTCCACTTGAATTACAAAACTGACCTTATATTTAATTTGATCGTATATAAATATCTGGAAGGCATTTTATTTTGGTCAAAAAGAAAGATTATTGTAGTGTAAATAAATGCTACCTTATTTTTGGTACAGTGCTTCAAATTCACTTTGTTATCAGATTACCTAGTATTGTCTTCCGGATATTTATATTGCCGACATATATTTTAGTTTAGAAAAAATTAGAATTTTTGGACAATATATTTACTAAAATTATAGAATTATTCGTCAATATCTATTATAATTTGATTATCAGAAGCACTACTTACTTACCTTTCAAAAAAAGTTAAGGGAAAATAATTTCGTGGATTGTTAAACAACTTTGTTAAAATTTAAAATTAAACTAGCTCAAATATTGAACCCAAATTATGAATAATGAAGCGCCATTACGATCTTAATTGCTATGAGAATAAAAATAATAAAAAAAGTTATTAAATTTTTACATCACATGTGTAAGTTTTGGCCCATACCCTGAACAAAAAAAAAATCAATTTATTGAATTAAGATTAACGAGAAAAATGATAAACTGAACAAATTAATAATAATTATTAGTGATTAAGTAGCGTGACAAAAAATAATTTATAAATCAAATTTTCATATCATCCACACATAAACCCAGCCGAGTAATTTTGAATTTCCGGCCTATAGTCAATACTTTTCATTTTGTATAACAAAATTTTGGATATTCGTAAGTCGTGGTAGTATCCAATTTGTTCGTCATAATTGAAAATTATGTTTTTGTTTTTTGTTGTTAATGATAATTTATGCTAATTTACTCTTTTGGCTATAGTCCAAAATTGGAGATTTTGTGAAAATGAATTTATAATAAAAAAAAAATATTCTTTTAGGGATATAAATATAGGTTCGAAAATAATGAAGTTCATTAAATCAGATAATAAATAATTCAGTAAATTTGTAAAAGCAACACAAATGATCATATTAAACTTTTATTATATATTAGGTTTTTCTCTTGTTCTGATATTGCATAACTTTTTTCAAATTGTTATTAAGCATATGATTGTAAATATCAGCCTTTTACTTTGTACCGTATACTGCAATGCTTGCAGCGCTACTATACATTTGTTTCAATAACAGTTGTCAACAAATAATTTAAACTTAACTTATATGTTTAAACTATTTATAGTAGATCGGAGGAACCATAAAGAGTAATCATGTATTATTTATTGATTGTTGTTTTATTCAACGAATTTTATCGTATACACTTTTGAAGATTTTCATTATTTTTCCATATATAATTTCCAAGACTAAATATTTATCTTAGAAAATTCAAATTCAAATAAATAACGATTTTCATGATGGCCGCCACTAAATTGACTCTTTAAAAATTACAAAAAATAATAAAACTCCGACCCGCCCACTTTTTAAATTTATAATTTTAATAAATTTTTTCAATATTTATCATAGCAAATTCAAATTCAAATAAATAACGATTTTCATGATGGCCGCCACAAAATTGATTTTTAAAAAATTACAAAAAATAAAAAAACTCCGCCCCGCCCACTTTTTAATTGTTGTCCATCATTAATTGCCTATTGTCTGTCAATTGCAAATTTTATTTTGGTCAGTCATAATTGATTTGTGGTCCAGTGTAAACACGTGCTTTTATATATTTAGTGACTATTAAATTTTTTTAAAATTTTAAATTTTAATTATGATGGAAATAATTAAACTTTATAAAAATATAATTAATTCTAATAATTTTTTGAAATTATTAGTGTTTCAGTATTTCAACACGTGCAAAATTTCAAAAAGTAATAAATGATTTAAATCTTAGAAATTAATTATTAAATCTATTATTTTTTTACAAATTTCAGAAATTAATGAAATTAAACTATAATTTATTTGTAAATAGAAGGTTAGTCCCATTTTATTATCTTTTATATTAAATTATATTTTTAATAACTTTAGAAAATTGTGAGACAATTTATTTTGAATCAGCTAAAATTTGTATTTCATTTTTGTCATAATTTTTATTTATTATGTCCATTGGTTCTAATTTAGTAGTAGAGTGAAGAGTTGAATTATAAATGGTTAGAATTTTGAATATTTTGTTGTCTAGTAAGTTCATCTAAATCGTTATTTTCTTTATATCTTTAATACAGCCAAATTGACTCGAAACACGAAGCCTCAATTTTAATTTTAATGAGTTCGAGACACCCCTGGTCTTTTAAAAATTATTTTCCTTACACTTTTAGTGCGATCTAGTCCAAGCGAAAGAGTGAGCGTTTATGGGCACAAATTTAAGTACAGACAACTTTTAATTGTCTAAAGACTACTTGTTGATGAAGCTCAAAACATTAAAATAAAATATATATACAAACTTTTTTTGCAGATCGAACCAAAAACGTGGATTATTGTTCCAATCAGGGAGGAAACAACATATTTCTCGGAATTCTACACACTACACTACGACAAATACCATGATACACTACAACTCAATTTTTTTCAGGTTCACACTGTGTTTTGAATTAAATAAGGTATCCAATCCAAAACCAATCGATTTTCTGTAATTGATAATGAAATTTCTGCTATTAATAAATCGGATTTTTACTCTGTTCTTCTTTCTATCGGATGGACTTATTCATTTGTTTACAAATTCAATCTTATTTGAATTCCATTTATTCCAATGTAAATAGCATTGTATTTATGAATATCACGTTCATGTATCATCATAGAGAAGACAAAGTATGCAGTTTTACGGAAATAAAAAAAAACTCGAAACAAAAAATTGATATGGACTTGGATTCCTAGATTATTCTAGAACTAGCTACAAAAATACATAAGATAAACAAACTAATTACGCTTTGAATTAAATGACAGATGTACAGATTAACAATTAACTTCAACTTGAAACATATGCAATTATAGTATCAGTAAAAACAATTCACATATTTAAATTCTATGGAATAAATACACAAACTGCATAAATATTTATTATTTATAATGCATAAATATTAGTCCCACTTCACTTCTGCTTATTTTGTTTTAATGCTTCTTTTTCGCGCCCATTTTATTGGCATTATTTTGAAAAATACAAACACGATAAATTTCTTATTTTTCCTTTGAACTGTACATAAATGAATTCTATTTCTATATATTTTTCACTATCGAGAAAAAAATTAATTAAATATTTCGAAAAATAAAATAAAATTACAAAAATTTCGTTTGGATTATTTATTTCAACATATTTATACTTACAAAGTTACAAATATATCAGAAAATAACTTAAAATTAATTATTTAAAAGATTGTTTTTATTCACCGTCCATGTTTTTACTTTTGTGCCTTTTTAGCTTTAGTATCTTTTTCTACTTTTGTGTCTTTTTTTGCCTTTTCTGCTGATACTCTTTGTCTGCCTGCTCGTAATCTTTCCAATCTTGCAATTTTTAATGCTTTTTTTTCAACTCTAGCTGCCCAAGCTTTTTCCAATGGTGTCATTGTCATTTTAAAATATATTTTTATACTTAACAAATTGAATAAAATTTAAATAAACATCTACTGCCTGCTACTTCTGGTTCGCTTGCTTGCAACTAATTGTTATTATTGAATTAAATCTTTCTCTGACTCTGGTTGGTATTGGTATGGTATTAGGGGTATTAGTAATTGGTTGTTGGCTGATTGCTGATAGTTGGTAATTTTTATTATGCTGCCCATACACTGTACAATCTGATATCAAATTGTTTTTATAAAATTTTCTACAAAAATATGTAATAAATAAAATACAAATCATTTTTAAAAAAATAAACTTTTAAAATAAAATACAAAATGAATTTTAACCCCTTATAAAACAATTTAAACTAAAAGAAATGTTACATAATATGTAAATTTATTCATTCATTGTAATTAATATTAAGATAAATATAACAAATATATAATAATAATAATGATAAAGTTAAAACTACAAAATCGACAAATGTAAAAAAAATCTAATAAAAGATGAGTGAAAAATAATAATAATTTAATATTATTGCAATCAATGAAAATTATTGTTAACATAAAACGTCATTTTAGTTGTACAAATTCCTCATACAATATACAACTTGCAACCATCAAGCCCACATAAATTAAAATATTTCTACAACCAATTTATGACGTCAAATGATTGTCTACGTATTGTTATCTTTGCCGACAAACGATAAAACTTGACCAAGTTAATACATTGATTAATATTTTGAATAATGTATGGGCAGGTTTAAAATTGAATACCACTACACAACCACCCAACTTCGTGTGTATTTATTTTTTGTCGTTTTAGCAAAGATTTGTACTGTTGTACAGAAATTTTAAATTTAGTATTGCGTATTGCCATATATGTCAAACCAAAAACCCAGTGCCAGTATTAGGCATATCGCACTACATGTTAGTTTTGTCTGGTCCGGAGTCCGGACTCCGGATTATTTTCAAGTTGTCTGGCATCTGGCTCTCCGGTCTCCGCTCTCCGCTGATTATGATGACTTATGAGATTTCTGCTTTCCTCTCAATTGCTGAATTGACTCTACTAAACTGTAATAAAACTGAACAACTCTGATGCTGGCTGATCTGATACTGATTCTGAGGGTTTATAAAACAGCGTTTTATATTGCTTTTTTTATTTTTAACAGATTACGTTTTTTTTACAAATATAGGTATTTTAAATGAATACATATTTTTTAACATCGCATACGACGTTACAAAAAGTCTGATAGTTGCATTTTTGATACGCTATGTAATACATAGCGTATCAAAAATGCAACTATCAGACTTTTTGTAACGTCGTATGCGATGTTAAAAAAGTATGATGAAAATTTTTACGAAAATGGATATTGTTAGAATTTTCATAAAACGCATCGCATGCGGTTAGTTTATTTTACCCTTATACCATGATCTAATAATTATAACAAATTATTATTCGATCATGCCTCATACTGTGTTTTTCATTAAACCAGACAAAAATCAAAAACATCAATGAGATTTTACTAACCCACCGCTTTTCATAAATTAAACGATTCATTCTAACTTCAACAATAACATGTTTTGAATAATATTTTTGCCGAAGTAGTGTCTTCGGATGATGCTGAAAGTGAAAACTCAGTCTAACTATGTAAACTTCAATATTTGATGGCATTTATAATTACATACATTATTTTTGAAAATGTTTGTTTTTTGAATTTGATGACAAATTAGCTAAACTTAAAGCATCGAAAAGTTCTTACTCATATTTGCCGACAAAAATTTATTTGATATAACATATTATCTATTCCGATTTAAATGAAATACGATACACCTAAGCTACCAATACTTTATTGAGTTACAAGTTTTTCTATACTTGTTTTTGTCAGCAGAGTTTGTTTTATAATCATCTTCAAAAGAACTGCAGAGTAAATTTCGTATTTTATAACTTTATTTACAATTCAATTCTTCACCTTGAGTCAAATAGGAAATATTATGGAATAAAATAAATAGATCGAAAACTAAAAAAATAAGAACAAATGTACTGAAATTATAAAAATTCCGTTTTGATTATTTATTTAACAATGAAAACATTTCTATTCAATTTAGTTGATTGAATATACTTACAATATATACAAGGTTACAAATATATCAGAAAACTTAATTATTTGAAATGAATAGATTTTCATGGTCCTTATAATTTTGGAGTTTTTAAATATGTAAATAATCATTCATATTGAATTTTAATTCTATTTCTTTTTAGCTTCAGCAGCTGCCTTTTCTGCTGCTACTTTTTGTCTGGCTGCTCGTAATCTTTCCATTCTTGCAATTTTTTTGGCTTTTTTTTCAGCTCTGGCTGCCCAAGCTTTTTCCAATGGTGTCATTTTCATTTTTCAATATTATATTTTTGTATAATTTTCAGATAGTTTTTAAAAATTCTTTTGTAAACCTTTTTTTATGACGTTTTTTTGGTTTTGTTTCTTTGTGTTAGGTTGCCAAATAAAAATAAACTAAAAACTCATGAAACTATATGGCAATACCGGTAATAAAAATACTATCTCCAAAAACAACATTTTTGCATCTATACACAACCAGTGCTGTCGTTTCAGTTTTTCTACTACTTACTTTAAATTTTGTTATAATTTTATGACACAAAATAAAAAAATATGTACATAATTCAATTTCAATGCGAAACAAATTCAACGCAACGCAGAAATTTGATAATTTCAATTTCCAACGTACATTGAGAAATGTTTTACAATAATTACAACTTTAAAAATTAATCGTATTAAATAAAACTCACCTCACCTCACCACAAAAAAAAAAAAAAAAATTTAGTATTGCCATTTATATGATGAAATTATGTCAAATGTTTTGTATTTGTTTATACTTTCTCTTTTATTTAAAATCTTGCGGCAATGGCGGCAAAGGCAATCGCAATATCCATTTTGGCGGTAATAGACGGATACATATTTTCCTTGTCATTCAGAAAACAGCTGATTTTGTTATTTTTATACACAGGGTGTCTGCTATTTTTAATTAGTTTTGTTTGTTTTGCGTATTTAATTTTTAATTGTGTGGATCCCATGCTCATCAATAAAAAATGTTGGTAAAACTTGAAATTTTTTGTTCAAAAACGAAACGACAATGAGTGAATCATATTACACAAATCTTTTTGCTATAGCCTGTAATTGTATGCTTGCTTGCAATGATTATCTATTTAGTATGAAATGCGCTTTTCGCGCCCATTTAATGTTTGTTACTTCCAACCCAACCAAACTATTTGGTTTTTCTTTATTGTATTTTATTTCTTCAGAAAACAATTATTATGCACCTTAAGAGCTTGAATTATATTCTATTAGACAGTATTTTGCAAAATTAATTCCACATTTTTTTGTCTATCTATAAATTCTTCACCTTTGGATTTAACTATGGCACAAAACACCGGAAACTAAAAATCGTATATATATGTACATTTATTAAATGAATTACACAAAAATCGTTTGAAATTATTTATTAAACAATGAAAACATTTCTACTGAATTTAATTGATTGAATACTAACAATACAAATTTACTTTTACAAATATATCAGAAACAAATTACTTGTAATATTGGAAAATTAACAAATTTAGTTTTTTTATAATTTTGGAATTTTACAAACGTAAAATCTTATATTACCCATAGGAAACTTTACTTCTGTTTAGCTTTAACTGCCTTTTCTGCTGCTATTCTATTTAGTCTGGCTGCTCGCATTTTTTCCATTCTTGCAATTTTTTTAGCTTTTTTTTCCACTCTGGCTGCCCATGCTTTTTCTAATGGTGTAAGTGACATTTTTTATTGAATATTATTTTGTATACTTTTCAAACAAATGAATAAAAACTTTGTATAATATCAATATGTTTAAGATGCTTGGATTTGGATTGATGCTTCTGTTCTCGCCTTGCTTTCAGTTAGTCAAATTAGCAATTAAATTTGCTTCTAATTTCCAATAAAAGTTAAAACGTAGTGAGTGAGTTGTGTTTAGAAATTAGAATATCATTTTCATAATCTTTCACAGTTACACAAATATAAAATGCAAAGAGAAATTTAGTATTGCCATGCCATATAATTTATAAAAGGCAAATAATTTATTATCTGGAAGTAGTCTTACCCTCCAAACAAGTTAGACGCAACGGAAACAACGAAGAAGGATTCATATTTTAAACAAAAAAGTTGAAATGTATAGGAATTAGGAATATATGAAAGTGAGCAAAGTTCAATTGACTTACGTATATGAATATGAAATAGAAATGATTTTTATAGATTGATAAATTTGAAAAAAAAGTATGTTCATTAAAATTTTATAACTGAAGTTGACATCAATATAATTTGAAAAATAAAAATGTGTGTTTGTTTTAATGATCAATGCAATTTAATATTTTGCGATTTAAAAAACCAAATTATTATAGGATCATTGCAATTTTTAAAAAACACCTTTAATATAAAAATGGCTGGACAATTAGAAGCCACAAGAGATCCTTGTAACATGAAATCATGTTTTAAATTTTTTTATTTTGTTATTTTGGATATGGTGTCATGGTAAATAAAATTAGTTACGATAAAATTAGTTCGAAAAACATTGTAATGAAAAAATATAATGAAAAATTTAATGGAGGCAAAATTGAGTAGCATTTCTTGAGTAGCATTTCAAATACATGGACATGGTAAGTATTCTTTTAAAAAACAATTTATGTTCAATTTTTTTATATATTGGAATATTGAATAGCCAAAAAGTAAAAATAAAGAAAGCTAGCCATAAAAACTATAAGTGTTGCAAATGCTTTGGACACGCGGAAATGATAAAGGTTGTTGCCAACTTGTTGGATATGGAGTTGCCAACTTGTTGGATATAGAGTTATGTTGCCAACTTGTTGGATATCGAATTAATATGAAATTTTGTAAAAAATAAATAAATAAAGAATTAAACGATTATTTTTATATTGGAAACATATATCATAAAATCATCTAATTTAGTTTTATGTAAAGAAGTATTGTTCAGTATAGATTAAATTATGTATTTATAGAAACTGCTATTTATCAAACAATTATTAACAATAATTTTAATCATATTGCATTACATTATATATTTAAATGAATGTGTACAAAGTTAAGCAAAGCTATTTGCTTAGCGAAAGCTGATAAGCTGAAGAGGGCTAAGCAATATCACTTTTTTTGTTGTGCAAATAACAAATGTAAATATTATCGCAAAAGGTTTCACATAATTGAAGTTTGATAGTGAAGAAAATGGTGTTTGATAGTGAAGATTTTATAACATTAGTTATAACAATCCATCTGTTAATTAATAAAAAGTGGATGGAAATTTATGTATATATCTATATCTACATATCTATATGTATCGTAAATGTATCGTACATGATAAACTGATTCCGTCCAGCATTGAAGTTGATTGGGCGGGTAATTGTAATTAATTAAAACACTGAGCATGTTTTTTTGGTTTTAAAAAAATAATTATACGCGGTTTTTTTTTAAATATTAACTACGCGCGGGTTTTAATATCAGTAAGGAGAAATAACTTGTTTACTGATAATATTTGATACATGAGTGGTGCACATCAGTCATCAGTCATCTGCTTGTTGAATAAAATAGATATGAAGACTGGATTTTACGACAGTTGTTATAAGGACATTGAAGCGGTTAGTTATATATGGTCAGTTTCCCGCACTCCAGCAGGACGTGAAGATATATTTAAAACTTGCTTGTAAAGCTGAGTTTACAATGAGTTTTAAGTTGCTATTTTGGTAAAATTATGGGACAAAATAATTTATTTGCACCTACAAAGTTGAAAAAACAAATCTGAAAATATATGCGATCGAAAAAGTTGTTAATTTTTCACAATTCTATTATTGTCATTATTAACGAATACAAGAATATCATTTTGAAGAACATAAAAGATGCTAAAATGTAATGAATCATCATCTCTCATCGGAAATATCCATATAGAAAATTCACATGGGAATGGGAATATCCAGTAAATAAAAAATCCAGAAAATCTTGTTTCATTATTATATAGATAATAATTTTAAAATAATAAAACTCAATATTTGTTTTTTAAATTACTATAAAAGAAACTGTTGACATTTTATTAACTTTTCAAAAATGAATATATTTTTTTTATCACGCAGTCCTATAATAGAGTGATTCGTAGGACTACGTGATTTCTTAAAAATTTAGGGTTTTCTTAAAAATTTAGTTTTAACAAAGTATAATTTTTATGGCGGGATCAATTCCGAATTTAAATTATAGAATAAATTTCTGGTCATCGTTAACGAATATGATATAATAATCAATTAATAGAATTCTTCACTGTACTTTTTTATATTATTACATGAAAGTATAGCGAAATATGTGTAGAAATATTCTGAATTCATCTAAAACGCATTATTCCATCCATCTATGATTAATATGAAACTTATTAAAATAAATGTTTTTTTTTTCTAATTTTTACCATAACGTTTTCTAGTAATCAGTTTAAAAAATATGATGTTATCACTAATATTGAAAATCACCATCCAAGTATATTAAGTTAAAACAAATTAAGTGCATTTCAAAAATGATATAATTATGTAGTTAATTGTTTATAATTTGATGGTACAATTTTGAATTTCTGTATTGGAAGATAGTAATTTTGTTAATTCTATATTTCTATATACATATAATTCCGATAGATTTAATATTGTTTAAGCTATTTTAACTTATTAGGCATAGGCAGACTACTCGAAAAGTTCTCTTAATTTATTAGTTACATTTACATCTTTTTAAAAATGGTGTAGTTAAATGTTAAAGTCAAATTGGTTTACAAATAAAAGTATTATTTTAAGAGTTTAATATTAGTAGAGTTACTTTGTGAGTTGAATTTACTGCAGGGAATTTTCGTTTTAATTTCCAGTTTGGTATAAACTGGACCTTGTATTTTAAATAGATTTTCATCAATTTCTTATAATACCAGCATATAATAACTGAAATTGGAAACTAAATACTTATTAAATTTCTATCTCTAAGTTTTGTATTCGTTCTTTGAATAAAATTTGTACTTTTTGGGTTACATCATAGGATTTTTCTTAATAGTAGATATGTAGTTGCAATTTAATCAATATCTAATATGAGTTTAATGTTACCATACCATATTTCATAAAAAAACAGACATCCATTTGCAATATTATTAATTTAACCTTTTCAAATGAATTGTGAATGTCATGGTCTAATATTAATTAAATACAAATCAATATATTATTATTGAGTATATTACATTGTATTTTTGAATTGGCTATTGTAACCATACAAAATAATTATATTTTCATAGCTTAACTGCCATAAGGTTAAATTTGATTGAAAAAAAAACTTTGTATTACTACTCGTATTTCAATGCGATTCATAATTCTTTGTATTCTATTTAATAGAAAATTAATATAATAATAGATAAAATATCTTTAATAGCTAATACTTCAATGTAAAGTTTAAATTTATACATTTTCAATATTATAAGTAAAATTTATCATTAAAATATTTTATTTAGATGAATTTGTAATTATGGAATAAGAAACATTTTAATGATACTAAAATAATGTGCAACTGTTGAAACACCCTTTGCCGGCGTTTTGAAACAAAAATTACTCTGAGATTTGATCTTAGATTCTATAAGGATAAGAGTCGACTAAGCACTAAGGTATTTATATTTACCGAAAGAATATATTTACTCTGGTTTAGCTGACAACTTATTGACTTAAGTGTGATTGAGCTGATGTTAAATCTGATTGAAATGACAATCAAAAGAGATTTAAGAAGTGGCGACATTTCACAGGTGCAACATTAGTGCACCTGTAATATTATCTTTGTACTATACCAGTCTTTTGCATATACTTTGAGCGATATGCTTTTAGAATTTTTGATTGAAATATAATTTTAATTTTTGCATATTCTAATTCATTTTAAAAATGATTTTATTTATGATACGCTTTCTGAATTAGTGTATAATGAATTAGAATATGCAAACATTAATACTTTTTTTCTAATATACTTTATAACATATTTTTTCCCATTCGTTAAATCATTTCTAAAATGAAATAATGTATGCGGGGTGGTGCAATAAGGTCCAAAGAAATAAAGTCCATGCGGACATATTTTTCAAACTCTTTTTTTTCTATTTTACATACAGTAATTCATATTTTGCATGATTTTTATGATATATGGTATGGACAAAATTTACATGAAAAATTCCATATGGTAATTCATTTTTTTTGCCATACACTAATTCATCATACATTAATTCAGGACACCATTTGCAACAATGTAATGATAATGATCTCCATATTTGATAAATGATTATTTATTTAAGTTGCTAAAATTCCAACATTTGTATAAGAAGTTGCACAATATTTGTACAAGAAGTTATGAAATAATTATAAAGAATTGTAGTGGAAATATATGGGTTGAAGAAATAGTGGAAATTGTCGAAATTAATAAATTATATAAGACAAATTATTAAATATACTCTACATTCAGAGGTAGGGGCTTTAATCTTTAACTAAATATAGAAAATTAATTAAAATTATAATATTTTCCAGTTGTTTCTGGTAAATATAAATACTTTTTTGATACATACAGTTTACATGGTGATAATATAAAATACGCCGGATGAAATATTTTGATTAAAAACTTTGTAATGACTCAAAATATCAGTATGATTCATATACGTCATTCGTATCTCTAAGTACACGAATACTTACGTATGAATCTGATTTATTATTGATTATGATATGAACCAAAATGAATCAAGGGATACAGATTTCATGTTAATGAATTACACTGCAGATTCTATGACCTATATTGAAAATGAAATCTTATGTTTTTTTAATAACACAATTTTGGTGTCAAAAACATAAAATACATAATTAAATTCCATATAAAATTGATGTATACGACATACGAGTATAAATATTTAATTGATTTTATTGCTAATTTACATTTTCTTAAATAATTTTCTCGATTATTGATAGTGATACAAAACATTTTTCTTTTATATTTCTACAATTTTGTGAAAGTTTTAGTAAATTTTCTTTATTTTTTTTTATTAGTCATAAAACTACTATATAACAAAAAACTATAAAAGTTTTATGTCACGTTAATTCCAAAGAGTTAACATTAAAAAGCTAGTTTGCGCGATGCTATGAAAACATCTAATTAACTACAAGAAAAAAATCTTGTTATATACGCGAAAAAAACAAAAAAACAAACTAAAATTTATAAAACTATTAAAGTAAATTTCCAGTTGGTATACAAGTAAAAATTATTATCGTTTTTTTACGTAAATGTTTCCATAATCGTTGAGCCTGAGCTTAGCTCTATAATCACTCATGCTGAGTCTTTTTAGCTTCATCCCAGACATTTATACAAAATTTGTTGTTTATATTGATTGTTGTTAAATGAATGTTGTTTATTTTGATGAAAAAGGAAAATAGGTAAAAATTAAAAATATTATGCTGCTAAAGAAAAGAAAGTTCTTAAATCAATGTCTGGCCCACTGAATGGGTTGGGTATAATAGTAATAATATTTTGTAAGAAAAAGTATAATTTTTGTTTGTTTTGGTACAATTTAGTTTATTGAACTCTTTATAAATAATATTAATTGATAAAATTATTAATTTAGTTTCAATTCAAGAAAATCAACTTTACTTTTTAATAAAATTTTATATTTTGTAGATTTTTGGCTTTCAGTTTATTTATATAAATAAAATTGAAAATTATTTAAACAATCTTAACCTTTTATGATGCAAAGGTAATATAGGTTAATATTGACGGACCAAGACGTAAAATTATATTCTGATATTCAAATCTGAAGAAATTTAAAACGAAATGTAACAAAATTTGTATAATTTTTTTTTTAAACCTTCCCCAAATTAATGCTAATTTATTTCACTATGTTAAATATTATAAATACCACTACTATCTTTTTTTGTAATTACAATTCCACGGTTAGCAGTAGTTGTTGACCGGCGAATTTGATTCGGAATGTAAGTGATAATCTTAATCAGTATTAAATATTAAATTAATTTTAATTAAAATACTATAAACTAATCTAAATTATTGAAAATAATTAACTTTAATGGCTGATCTCACAGTAAAAGTTTAACCTCGAGCTTAAATAAACCGATTATGTAATTAAACTGAAGTTTAAGCTCTGGCAAAAGTATAAGCTCTTACTGAGAAATATGGCATGCATAGTTAAGGTTAATTTTACCAATTATACTGTTAATTTATTAAATTAAAGCCCCACCATATTGTACGACCCCAAAATAAAACATTTATTTGAAATTAAAATCAAACTATACGCATAATTTTAAATTATTTTTATTGTTCGATTTCACTTTATTTACATAATTTATTTGTATAAATATTAATGAATATTCTCATTAATAAATTTTTCAAGTAATTTTACATTATTCAATATTTTTAACGATTCTTTGATTATTATAAAAATAATAAAAAAATTATAATAAAAACCTATGAAGGCATCATAACCGAATTCGAAATTGATATTAAATATATAAATGTAAATTTGATATCTTTAACAACACCAGTTAATAAAAAAATTTTGTATACATTTTTTAAAATATACTTTAAAAAACTAAATTATAATTATCGTGTTTTAAGAAACGTTAACAGTTAACAATGCTATTATAATTCAATAAAAACACCACCGACCAGCGAGATTAGTAACATAATTTCTTTGCATGATGAAATCACGGTTTCTATTATAGGCAAACGAACCACAAAATTACACTCAAATTCTGTCATTGTTTGTCCGTCTTCGTTAGATTAATCTGAGTCTACAGCATCATAAATACTACCTCCAACCCTACACATTGTCTCTCCGTCTTTAAAAACTAAATTCTTCGGAATCTGTAGGTTAGAATTACTGTAGAATTACTGCACATAAAATTAGCAAGTCAATTAGTAATTAGTAAACGAGTATCTACTAATCGTCATCCATCTAGAGAACACCGTTTTATTGACATGAATACTGAATATATGGAATGCCATAAAATTAGCGTCAAGTTCTCATTAGCATCATTTAAGAAGTATAATTTAATTCTCAAATACTTCCTTTTGACGTTTTTGTATTAAATGATATGATACTAATCTTACCGATTGTTTCCATTATAATGAATTGTTTATTTTAAGTTTCGTAGAGATGGTTATAATTGTGGATGTTGAGGGGTTCCAATTTTGGTGAATTCGATGTTAGTAATGTGTTAGGATATCATATATTTCAAGTCTCATTGAATCTTGCCAGTTACATATTAATTGAAGCATCAAACCAAAAGATAAATAGCTGCCTTTTATCTTTTAACATTGATAAAATATATAATTTTTTCAGTGCTAAGTACACAGTACGACGTATAGTTTACTTGGTTGGTTGGTTACGGGACATATACGACATATAATTTACTTGGATGGTTGATCACGGGCCATATACTCCTACGGAACCATACCACACGGTTGGGTTTGACTTTTGTCTCCACATGCACAGGTTGTGAAGAGGATGAAGAATCCTTGGAACATTTCCAATGTCACGGCCCTACTGTGCAACACAATACATTGAAGCATTTAGAATGTGCGTAAGGTTTTCGGATCTTCATATTATATAATTTACGCTCATAGTGTCACTCTGTATGTGCACTAAGCATCTGGAATATGCAGAATAACTTTGTGTTGACAAAATTGATCAATTTATTCTGGGGTACATCTAAGATTATTCTTTTGGTATTGCCCAGTTATCAAATATGACGGTTCTAGTGATATAGTTGCGATCATTTTCTTGGTAAATTCTCATTAACAAAATAAATATATTTTATAACTATTTTTTTACCTTCAATGTCTCGATATCGGTAATAAATTTCACTATAGCAAAATAGAAATAATTCCATTCCCAACCCTGTTCAAGTAAAATCACCTAAAATTCATTGGAAATTTAATTTAATTTTAGTGTCTTGAAAAAAAGAAGAAGAAAAACTACAAGACCTAAAATTAAGTAAATCCAAAATATTATATATATTTTTTTGATGAATTGAAAAATTCAAAAAAAGCCGCATATATTTTGACTTACGACGGCCAATTTTATTAAATAATTATTCTTGAAGTGATAAAACAAGTAAATAAAAAAATATAACAAGAACATTTCCTTAGGGCAATGTGAATTAATTTTATAAATATATAGGTAAGAAAACCAGAATAAAACCCATGGTAAATAAAAAATCAAATTAAAAGACCTATAAAAGAGACCACCATAGTTTAAGGTGACCTGTTGGTGATTATGCAATTCACCTGCAACTCATGAAATTTAAAAAAAGAAATAAATGAGATGAAAAATTGTTATTGTAATTGGAGTTAATAAAATAGCCTTAAAGAAATTAGAAGATTATTAAAAAATGATTCTTTTTAAGGACCGTAGTAAAGTTAATTATATATATGTATGTAAAAAAAAATTAATTATTTATAGATGTCGTGCTAAAACAATTCTCCAATGATGACAATATAAATGACCTAAGTCACAAAATTCAAAATTATATTTAAAAAAGACAACTAGAATTTAAGTAAATTGAAAGTAAAATTGCTGTTAAAAAATTGCGTGTGCAAATATATTAAATTTTTAAAATTAAAAGAAGTCCATAAAATAACAGCGATGATAAAATGAACTTCTTACATGAAATCTTATTAAAATAATAAAAGAAACTGCAATTGTAATTTTACTTTTAGTTCAATAAACTATGTAAATAAATTAACTTGAACTATAATAATTATATTTAATTTTATTTATTATAAAACCAACAAAATAAATTGTTTCCTGTTTAAATAATTGGAAACTAAGCAATATTTTGTTGGCTGTTGGCATATTCTTCGAATTTTTTACCTGACTGCGCTCATCAACAAGCAATTTTAAAACATGAATCTTTTTACAATTTTTAGTTTCTCATTGTTGCTATTGAATATGTTATACCCATTATTAATATGTAAAAAGTTTCATCGAGTGTAGAACTGTGTCCAATATTTGCAATGATCACCGTATAATTGCAGAAAGTAAGTAAATGACAAGCAGTTTATCCGGTACTTTTACAGTGCAGTTATGGTTCTACAGTGCAGTTATGGTTAAAACTTAAAATTAAGGTAATTTTAAAGCAAACTAGTTTCTTAGTTAATTGTCTACTGTCTATACTGACAATTTTTGAAGCATTTAGTTGATGTACAAAAGTTTCTGCACTAGAGATTGATCCCTCCATTCTAATTTCATATTCGATTAATTTATAAACTCTATTTGACATTTCAAATGTTCTATTTTCTATCTATATTGCTCAAACTAGCCGTAAGACTTACTTGCAGTAAAAGAGAATGATGAACAAGTATAATTTGACAGTACAGGGGCAAGAAACAATTGTGATAAGAATTTTCAATTACAATATTGTTGAAAAGTATAAGACTCGATAATTTTTTCTTCAAAGCTTAACGGAGTGTTCTTGCTAGGGTATTTGTATTTGAGCATTTGAGAAGGTTTTTCAGTTAAGAATTAGTGGTCGGTCTACGGTCTGGGTTTGGTTTTTTATTTTGGTAAAATATTGGTTTCCATTCCTGGTTTTCAGGATCCCTATGTTTGGTGGATTTACCTAAGCAACGAAATCACTTCAAATTTTGTACTTCTTTAAAAGTCTATTAAAATATTATATTGATGAATTCGCTACAAAAGGAAAGGTCAGTAATTCAGTAATCGTAACTTAGAAACAAAATGAAATATCGAATTTATTGATTGCTATAAGTTAATTTTTACAAATTTAGAATAACGTGGTTCGAAAAGTTAAATATTAACTTCATAATTGCTATACAATTTATACTATATTACTAATAATTATATCATTAAAATATTCACAAGTTCATAATAAAATTTCTCAACCTTTGAATATTTATTTTCAACCATAAGCTAATTTAAATATTTACCAGGTTAATTAAGCATAAAAGAAAAATTACATAAATAAAATCAAAAATTTTCTTTTTCTCATAAGTATACACAATTAAATTATAGATTAACTATTAAAATAAAATTTTAAAAAGCTAATTTTTATTAATTCTAAAATTAATTTTTACTTTTACTTCTCTTATATATAAACTATAAAACCTCAAGTTTCCTCAAGTTTCTTTTATGTTTTTGGAAAATCTTTTAACCATGAAAAAAAAAAAATATTTCTACAAAGGTTAAACTTTTTGTCCGACTTGTAATTTAAATTTGTTTAGTGTTTTTTATTTTTATTTTTTTATTTTATTATTTATTTATGACACTCTGGCTAAAGGCAAGTAAAAATATCGTTAAATGTTAAATTCGACCAAAAACTTTCTCTTGTTTTATGTTGTACATACATTTAAATTTTTAGATAGTTTTATGTTTTTCGATCTAGAAATATAAAGTTTTGATTTGTAGTACTTAACAAAAAAAACAAAACAATTTGACTTTTTTTAAGATTTATTTATGTTATGCGTTTTGATAAATATCGAAAGTGTAACAAATTTTGAATCTAATTTGTATTTTTCTGATAAAAATTATAATAAATAATAATAATAATAATTCATTCGATCTGGAATGAAATAATCGAAAGGAAAAGTAAATAATTGTTAATTAAATTTTTTCAATTTAAAATCGAATAGCAAAGAAATGTTAAGGACTATAATTTGATACAGGATGATTTCTTTATATGCATTTATACTAATTGGTTTATGAATATCACGAGCTGAGATACAATGTATATATACATTAACCCTAAGGTGAACAACAGCTAACAAGTTAATTGTGAGATATTATGCAGAGGCTATATAGAAGTATTCTCATTACTGTAGGATGCAATTATATGCAATGTATAAATATTTACTTATCATTCATATTGGTCTTGTTTTTTTCACTTATCCATTTTGTGTTTAACATGCAATTTGAATTACTAGTTAGTTGTGTTGGGTAGAGAGAGCATCAGACATTATACCTGTCATTATCGGAGTTTCGTAGGAAAAACAACTTCTTGGTATATCATTTTATAATGTTTATTTTCCTTTATAATTTTATTATCATAGCTTGATTTATAACACAGATTATTTCTAGAAACTAAAATAAGCTAAATTATTAAATTATCGCTTATGAATATCGTTAAAGCAGTTTCTTCAATTTGTTTTCTGTATTATATTAAGCGATTAGATTGATATAAAATGAGGTTAGATTAACAAGTTAATCAGGACACTATTAGTTAATGTGAGTCGACAGCACCCAAATATATAAACAAAATCGGCGTTGTCAGGTTAATTTCGGCACTATAATAAAAAAAAGGAAATTCAGTTAAAAAATCAAATAATTTATGAGTTTTCAAGAAAACAATTTTTGTCAAATGGCTTTTTAACTGACAAGTTTCTTTCTTTTGAAAAGGAATTTCAGTCATAAAATTTGAATGGACAATTTTGTCACTGAATTGCGTGTATTCATGGAGACTTAATTTAATGATATAGAAAGAAAACTTAACAATTTTTATATTTACAATCATAAATATTCAGTGACACAATTCATAGTCACAAAATTTACAATGTTACCAATAACTTTAGGCCATCCAATAAATTTACTTTAAGATTTTCTGAATGACAATTAACCCGAATAGAAATTAAAATATATATATGAAATTTTATTAATGATTATTATTATTCAAATTAACTAAAGGACAAATTTAGATTCCAATTATGGTCCAAAAAATAATTTTAATTCAAATTTTTTTATTTAAATAAAAATCGTATTTAAATCGCTTATCAAAATTTTACAATGATGAATAAGTTTAAAATGAATAAATAAAAATATCTTCAATAACATTTTAATTTTATATTATTTTATTGAACTTTTTGGCATTTCGTGCCTTCTAAGAAAATTTTTTTATCACACCTTAAACATAAATGTATTTTCAATATTTACGTGCTAATAACTCACAATTTACTTACACAATTTTCAATTGCATAAAGATAGTTTTAATTTGAAAACTTTTATATTTTTTTTTTTGTATTTAAATTTTTGATCGGCCTTGTTTTTTTTATTTGTGAATAAATATTATCATGACTTTACAATTCATTAAGACAATCGACATTATATAAATACATAATTTAATAATAATTTAAAAAATTTTAATTGTTACATTCCAAGTATAGAAGCATCCAGTAGAATAGAACAATCACAATAATTAAGTGGTAAAACTACGTTAATTGTATAGTAATGTTTGTATCCTTATATTTCTTAAGCTACAGTCACATACTTACGACAAGTTAAGTACCGACAAGTTAAGTAAAGTAGCCATTTTGAAATCTTCATATAATTTGTATGAAAAATCGATTGGTCAGTCACATAGTGCGATTCGAAACGAATTGAAATTACTTTTGCGATTCCACTTTTCCAAACTTTTGAGTTTGACAGATAATTTCAATTTGACTTTTGTGAAAAAATTTAATTTAAATCTAAATTCGCGATTAATTATTGAAATAGTGTCTAAGTATGTTTTTGTAATTATTATTTAATAAAAAAGTGATATTATCACAGTTTTTAATTTAGTATATGCTTGGCATTTTTGGCAGATGCTTGCGATTGCGATCGATAGCTATGTGACCAGTCTACTTAACGAATCGAAAGGCTACTTTACTTAACTTGTCGGTACTTAACTGCTGGTAAGTATGTGACTAAAGCTTTAAATTTAAATTTAGGAATGCGGTGGCGTCTTTGCTGTAGTGTATTTAGAAGACGGACTGGGTTGTATTCCACATCTTTGTTCTTCTAAGTCTAAGTAGTACATATAACTTTAAATGACCAACAAAAAATTCTAATAAAATTATTAATTGTGAAGAAATGTTTAAAGTTTGAAATTAGTTGGTTAAAAAATAGCAATAGAATATCACGAAGACGTTATTATTAGATAGAGGATTCTTCAGATCAATTCTTATTAATTTACATTATTTAATTAATTAAATTATATGAATAAATAAATAATTAAAACTGGATATTCCATTGTAAGATTGTTTTGCATCTGTAAGAACATAGCTATCTGCTATAATAGTGAAAGTAAAAGTCTACCTAACTTAAATTTAACGAATATTCAATAGAAAGTAATATCAATAATATTATTTCAGTATCTTTTCAATTTCAATTTACAATTTCATATATAAAAACTAGTGTCTGTGTTTATATCAGTTTTTAAAATCATTTTTTCAAATTGCAATTATTGTCGTTACTTTATTTTCATATACTCGTTTTAAATTATATATTAAAAATAAATTATAATGTGCCGGAATCCTTTTAGCACACCCACGACCCACCCGCAATGATTTCTCTGGCTAATGTATTTTCTGCATTATATATTAATTCCAATTGATCTATACCAGCAATCTCTCTATACGGTATGTCTGATGGAAAGATGGTGCAGTCTGCAGCATGAAACATACTGAAAAAAAAAATCATTTTCAAATTGCATTGGAGACATACAGGCCCCAAAAGAACCGGTGGTACTAGTTTTTTTTTTATTTATATTTTTATTTGTTGCTGTTGTTGTGTTGACAACATCGCAGATACTTTTTTAAAGTCTTTTTAGATAATTGTGTATACGTTTAAGTAAAACAGTTTTTATTTTTTTATTATTACATAATCGAACGAAAGTGAAACTGAATTCAATTGAATTATAAATATTTTTCTGCAGCTGCAAAAATTCAATATAATGATAAAAAAATGAAAAGCCGAAAATTTTCATGTTGGGAATTTTTTGGTTGTTAAAATATTTCCACCGAATTATTTAGTTGTCTCTACAATATTTAAAAGTAATAAATTTATTTTTATGAAAAGCTTTTGCGGTTAAAAACTGACATTATTAAAATTTGTGTTTCTAAAATGCAACTTTGTAGAGGTCTTTAATATTTATAAATTTAAATATTAATACACGCCACGCCGCTTGTTCCTTCTGTATATCATGTCAAGTTTTGAATGTAAGAGAAAATTTTCAATCTAAAGGTATAGATTATTTACGTTTAAATATTACGAGTAGTAATTGAATAACTTATGAAAGATTGTGATAGAAATATTACAAAATCGTAAAACAAATATATAAAATATTGGATCGTGGATCGCAGGAGTATCTCATTGCACGAGTATCTTTTATCCAATTTGAATGTACTTTGATATACAGCTCATTTTTATCTTACCCTCACCACAACAAACCGTAAAAAACCAATTATGATGGACTCAAAAAAGTCCAAATCTCCAAATGCAATCAGAAGACCATTCAGTATTTAATTTGAAGTCCTATTCAAAATTTCTGAATTATATTAGAAAATCAAATGATTTACTAAAAAGCTTCTTTAAATTGTCATTCAAGTTACAGTTTCCAATAAGTTTCGACTTACTTAAGATCTAAGAGATCTGAAATTTTGTGTACACGTTCCGGAAATGTGTAAACGTTCCGGAACAAACTACGAGTTTTGGTCTACCCTTAAATTAGAAGCCTTTTTTTTAAGAGTTATATTTATATATCTATTTTATAAGCATATTTCCCGGCCTTGCAGTGTTACGTAATTTAAAATCACGATTTATTTTTCAAATTCTCGTTTTAAACTGAAAAATGTTGTCTTGTTGTTGATGATAATAAAGAATTTACAATACCAAACAATTTAACATTATACAAAATGGCATAATATTAAGAAAAATTATATTATTGAAAGATCACAGAATCCTCAATTAATTTTGGTATATAATTATATTGTACAATAAAAGGTGAAGATGTAAAATTTTACTTGGTATATTCCAAAAAAATTATGTAATAGTTTATTACTTTCAAATTAAATTTGTTAATTCAGTATACATAAATTTATAATAATTATTTATTTGTATAAAATTATGAAATATTAAAATTTATATTAAATGCTTCTTAGTTCAATTTAATGATCTTTTGTTAAATGCATAAAAATTGAAAGTTCGATTCTAAAATTATACATTAATTAATTTCTCATTATTTATAGTTGAAAACGAGAAATTTATAATTTAAAAATATTAAATATTTTGATTTATCTTAAAAAAACATATTATCGAGGGCGAACCAGATATTATAACGGAGCAGATAACTCCTAGTTACGTTCAACATTTGATTCATATCCAACATAGATTTGTAATTAATATCAGACACCAATAAATGTATTTTACACAATTTAAATTTTTGATAAACGGAAGACGACTCACTGAAACTGTCAACCCTAAAATTTTATAGACATCAAAGAAATAAGGAAACTAAAATGTATACCAAATTTAATTGAAATCAGAAAATAATGTTAAGATGGACCCACTGAGAACAACCTACTGCTAATATTACAGGCATCAAATTTATAACGAAATACATAACAAAATTATCACGTGTACGAAATATAATTAAAATTTGAAATATTTTGATTAATTTCTTTCTAATTTTGCTATAATAATTAAATCTATTAAACAAAATGATTTTAATCTGACAAATTAAATTAGATTTTGTTTAGATCTGATTGATTATGAATAGTGTGATCACATCCAAGCCTTTGTGTAATCTAAAAAATAATATTTATAGGTATTGAGAAGTGTCATATTTGTAATGATACTTTCAATTCTTCTTATGGTTTTGTCTGACAAGTGTATTTTGTATGGCTCTTTATGCTTTACCTTTTAAATTTAGTAGATAATTATTAATGTATACTTTACATATCTTTTAATGTAGCTTTTAAATTTATTTAAAGTTGTCTTTAATTGACAGGAGACAGCGACCTGATGCAAGTGATGATATTATTTGTGGTAAATCACAGAAATCAATGTGAACAAATCTTTTATTTCTATATAACAAATATATTAAATGAAATTTGTCAGTTAACATAACCAAACCTAAATCATTTCAATTTAATCTCTATATTTTATAATAATAATTATTTAATATTGATTAGACTAAATACACCACGACACATTAAACTAAATACTCCATACGAAATTAGTTATTAAGAACAAATAATTAATTTTCATTCAAATGATTTTCGGCCAAGTGATTTTCGGTCAAGTGTAGTATGAATGGAATAAAAGCATTGCTAATTTTAAAACAATTTTTATTTTAACTTTATTGATATGAAATTTTGCTTATCAATAATATTTTGTTCATCTTAAGTGATCTTTGAGCTTTCATCACTTAATAAAATCATTTTAAATTCAACAAAAATCCAAAAATAATTTAGTATATTTTTGCTACTGAAACCGGAAAGTTGACTTCTATTAATGGAATATTATCTGTTAAAATTACAAAGAAAAATTTCCATTTTCTATAAAAAAATCATTGTCAAAATGGGGAGACAATTGCAAATATTCCTGACGTAAATTCAGTTAATTCTTTTATAAAGGAAGAAAGTTAATTTAATAGTCGAAAATATTTTAAGCCCAAAATAAAAAATAAAAAATGGAGATTTAATGGAATGTGAGGTAACTAAAACCAACCCATAAGAATCTAATAATAATTATTGTAATTATTTCTGTTAATTTTTTTTTTCTAATCAGTTTTTACGTCAAGTTACGTAAGTTTGTTATGATGTGGCATGAAAAAATTATTTTATCTCAATTGCGTACCATAGTTTTTCCCCACGTAATTCTTAGTGCTACTCAAACGAATAAAAATACTCAATTCATTGAATAATATATGTATTAAAAAAAATGATGCACTTGCAAGAACTACGTGGTTCTGGATAAAATGGTTCGATAATCAATTAATGAAAGTTGATCGTTATACAGATAATCTTAATCTTATATAGAAACTGACCAACTCCCATTTTTGAAGTTCTGCCAATAAAAATCATATTTTTAACTGTATTTGCCATGAAAACTGATTTAGATGAAAAAAAAAATATTAACAGAAATAATTATACAATGAAAATCATTATTATTAGATTCTTCTGGGTTAGTTTTAATTACTTCACATTCCATTAAATCTCCATTTTTTATTTTAGATTCTGCGGCTAAAAATGTTTTTGAACATTAAATAATTTTCTTCCTTTACTAAAGAATTAATTGAATTTACAGGAACATTTGCAATTATTTCCCCAAAATGTCGAAAAATAAATCAAAAAAATTGTTAGTAATTTTAACAGAAAATATTCCATTAAAAAAAAAAGTCAACTTCACGGTTGCAAAAATATACTACATAAATTTTTAGATTATGCTTTTTGAATTTAAAATTATTTTATTAAGTAATGAAAGGTCAAAGGTCAGTTAAGATGAAAAAAATATTATTGATAAGCTAAACTTGATACTTCATCATTTTGAGATTAATTTTGATGGCTCAGTTTTATAATAACTTAGTAAAATTGATTTTGTTATGTAGAAAAATGTGAAAAATCTAATTTCCCTAAATTTTTGTGTTCGATTTTTCTTAAATCTTTACTATCACATTTTCTCCAAATAATTTCCTTAATAGTGAATAAGTCACTTCTGTTTCATCATCTTATTTTGAACATAAAATAGTAAGTTTGGACCTTGTTAGTGTTTATTTGTACCACCAAAGTCTTTCGAGTTTTATTATGATGATATTTTCAATTATTTTGCGAATCGGTTAATAAATTAACAAGGGAAAACGATTATTTTTACGATTTTCTCGATTTTAATAGTTTTGACTTAAATTTTATATATTTTTCTGGCATTTATTCCAGAAATTTCTGAACCATGATTCGACCGAAACTTAAGATTATTTATATATCAAAGGAAAAGGATCTATAACAAAAAAGGGACGTGAACATATCAGCGAGAATCTAAATATATAATAAATTATGTACAGAATTCTATGATTTAATTTTGTCATTCTTACTTCAGGGTATCAAACTCCAGCATCTTTGAAAATAAATAATATTCGAAATGTTGGTTCTCCTACGAAGAAATATAATTGCTTAACATTCTAGTATTGTTTGTATCTGGAAAAGCTATAGGTGGAAACACTTTGTAAGGGATTTCAAGTACATAGTCATTAGTGTAAGTCTCAAAGATGAAAAACGAACTCCCAAAATTAGAATATAAAATTCTATTATTATTAATGTACAATGCCAAAGTGAATTAATAATCGAAATTCTATGATTTAGTGTGAGTACTTTTTAAAGTAAAATACGAAAAAAGCAAGTATTTTTATAAACGATTTCAAATTTAATTGCATAATTCTATCTAAATCTAATTTATTGTAATATGTAATTAATATTATGTTTATATTATTAACTAATTTATATAAAAAAAATTATATAAATAAATTATTTATTATAAGAAAATATCCCTTGACCCTGTAAAAATGTTAAGTAATTCTTCTTCGTACCGTTCCACTCCCCTATGGAAGTTGGCCATCATCATTTTTTGCTCGGTCTTTCGATGTTGCGAATAATTCGTTGGCTGACATGCCACATCATTCTACCAAGTTTTTACGTCAAGTTACGTAAGGATTTCTTTTTTTCTGTCTCTACTTCTTGCTCCTGCTATTTTGCCTTGTATAGAACTACTTGTAGAAGTAGAATCCTGTACTTTTCACCTCTTAGACTATGCCCCAGAAAAGCAATTTTTTTTGTTTTTATAATGCTTATTTAATTCTCTTTTCTTGTTTAACGTGGCTAGCACTTTTTCGTTGGTTATACGGTCTTGCCAAGAAATTTTTAATATTCTTCGATATTTCCATAGTTCAAATGCTTCAATACGTTTCGTTAATTAATTATCATTGGTATCAAATATGAAATATTATTTATTATATACCCTCTAGTCTAAGATTGGTTCCGTATCTCTTACGTGTTACGTCTGTTCTAAATACACAATATATAAATCATTAAAGTAAAAGGGGTGAAGTATTGCTATTTAATTAATTAATATTTTTTTTTTTTGTAAATAATAATTAAAATAAATAAATATTTATTAAATTAAAGCTGGTAAATATTATAAAATTGCGCAATAAATGTTGAATATTTTAAATAAATATATATTTATTACCACAGAAAATATTTATTTAAAATATTAATTATCACTTCAAAACACACTTTGCATTGTTTTCACATTTTAAAGATGTCTTTGAAGGTGCGGATTAGTTCGAACAGTAACTCTAAAGATTCGCATATAAAATAAATTTTTGGGTGGATTATATGGGGATGATTCATTCCAAAATATAAATAGTACCAGTCTACCCATCCCACTTAATAAAGATCTGCAGATATAGGAAGAAGAAAAAAGGTTTAAAATCCGTAGATTTCTTTTTCAGTACATTAACCTTTCTTCATCATCATAAAAGTGTAAAGATTATAGAAACAATTTTACAAATAAATAATGATAATTGCTGTAATGCTGAAAGACTCCGTGAAATTGTAGAATTTGTTTTTTTCTCTATTTATTTTTCGTATTAAATACTGGGGGGCTGTGGGGAAAACATAGAAAAAAAACATATTTCAGTTTATTACACGCATTATGTAATTTTAAAATCCATCACATTTTATATTTATGTGACTATTATTAATAGCTAAAAAGTACTCAAAAAGCATAATTTATAAAAAATTATTTTCTTTAATAAAAAGATACAGTTTTTTTTAACTCTGTTATATACAAAAAACTTTAATAGCAATAGCATAATTATAATTAACTTTTTTAAACAATTTATAATTGTACTTCTAAAAGACGTTTTCATATTGTGATTATTAAAAATTATATAAGAATAAAGGAATTTTATTTAACATTTTTCAATTTAACCAGTAATAATTAATTTCAGTGGTTTTTCATTTTTAAAATAAATCAATTTTTTTGGACAATATTGGTTCTTCTGACTATATAGACTTTCATAAATTTTAAGTAACATACAAATATTGTTTTATAGAATATCTAATATTCGGCTATATTGACAAGACACCTACACTTTGCGTAGTATTTTAAATTCTGGTTTGTGATGGATGGATTTTGTAAAGTCCCGGAGTGTATAATTTTGGTGATGTGGCCGGAGTGTAACACAATAAAATTTATAGTTAAGTGGAAAGAGTTTTAAAAATTTTCCTGTTGTAAGTATGTCAATTGTCAATAATTGGTAGAGTTTTGACACATATTTCATTATTGACACAAATGAGTCAACAATTATTTCTCATCACAATAATTTTCTGATACCGTGTCAATAAGTTGTATGTAATTTGGTGGTGTCAATTAAGGCATTTGAATTATTAAGTTTTTTTTTTCTTGATACCAATGGCAGTTGGCAGTAGCTATACTCCAAAACTCCAGTTACTTTCACCATATACAACGGCATTACGCTTTACACGATGTCAAATAACATTCACAACTTAAATTCAAAATATAATAACAAAAGTTGCTAAATTATATCATGCCTTCATTTGAAGGTAAATTAATTAAAGCATCTTTCAGGGTACCAATAACGTCGCTCGTGGTGTTTATTGAGAGTAAGGTGTCTCGTTATGATTTTAAATTAGCCATCAATAAAAAAATTCTAAAATTTAGCTATTTATCAATTATTTGCATCTCAGTACTGTTTTGGAGTGTTCGAAATGCTACAAAATTATGGAACTACTTGTAAATGTTATTCAATGTAACAAATCGTAAAATAAGTAAATTATGATCTTATTTTGGGTCTTTTATTGTGTCTTGTGTGAAGACACAATTTTGTATCAAAATTATTAATAAAATCATTTGAATTCTTTGTCTGTTAATTTTCTTTAATATTTAAAATTATATCTTAATTTTTAAAATATACAATCATCTTCAAAAAATTGTCAACTAAATTGAGTCTGCTACAGTTTTCTGCTATACGCTTTCGTAATTCTGAAGACTCTATCAAAAGAAAGTAAATACAAAACGTATAATAATGACAAGTTAGTTTAAATAAATATTATAGTTTAATCAAAATTATCACTATACAGTTCAAGTCCAATTTAATTTATCCAGTTATAATAACTATGGAAACAAACAGCTATAAAGTCTGAATGTTTAATTTTCTATAATTGTATATAATATTTTGTAAAGGGCTTTGCTATTTTGTTAAGAAATTTATGAAAAACTATAAATTTATATTTTTTAAAGATGTGTTTATTAAAATTCATCGCTTGTTAATTTACATAATTTTTTTTGCTTAACTTGTTAAAAAATGGAAAAAGAATATAAAAGAAAGGTTTTTTTTTAAAAATGGTTAACGTTCAAACAATGAGCTTCTTTTTGACGCTTAATCTGCTGAATGTTAATTTATTATTCATTTTCTGTTAGAATGTTTATTTTAGTAAATTAATTTTACACCGTTTTATAAATTAACATAATAAAATATTCACGAACAATTGAATTGTCAGAGACTTCTTCATTTTCATGTGTTAAGTAAGAATTTCAGATTTTTTTCGGATTTTAATTATTTTCTTCAACTTTTGTATAATTACATAATTATGTTGGACACCAACAATTACAAAATATATTAGCTATAATATTATATAGAAATTTCGTAATTAAATTACCAGTTTTACTAATAAATATTTAATTATAGGTTATAAATCTGCTGAGTATTAATTTTTATTTAGTTTAGTTATATAAATACGGCTCGCTAATACCAAGTGACACCTAATCCTTTTGGATACTGTTTGTCAATTAACTATTCCTTTATTATTAAAAAAAAACTGTGGTCCATCTGAATCTAAATTGCTTTACCGAATCCATATCGTTGTCTTCACGAATCTGAGGATAACAATTATTTGGATATTTTGCTACCTCTTCGAAAATATTAATATTTTCCAAGTCTGCTTTCTATTGAGAGCCAGGAGAATTACAAATGTAATGTACTGTATTGAAAAACTCTACAAATAACTACTGCTGTGAGAATGAAAATTGCAGCTTCTTGACCATTTTAATCAATACAGAATACACAATGAAACGTTTGTACTATAATTAATATTTTTACCTGTTGTGTAAAACTTACTTATGCCTAATCAGGGATTCTTGTTTTGAGTCCGTTCCGGATGTTGGCCAGCATTGAATAATATTTTTTTTCTTTTTGAGCTTACTTAAAATGTTATAAATTGAAATATAAAACCATACTCTTCAAGATTTTTCAGCTATGATTTACGTTTTCTATACCTCTACTAATCAGCAATTGGAATTTTCATAATATTGAGGAATCATTTTAGAAAAAGTGATTATATCGTCGTGAACGTGATGATAGTTTAAATATCGTCTGTGAAGATGTGAAACCTCGTAAGTAGATTTTACACCAGAATAGAACAAAAAATAAATTTTAGAAATATTACTTAATTACGACGTTTCACATCTTCGTCGCCGATTTTTTTAATTTTTTCCACTTTCTATATTTATAATGCTTGACAAATACAGATTAGTTTTTCTTGAAGATTGCATTTATCAAAAACTCTTTCTGATGTTATAAAGTGAACTCTTTAAATTCAAAATATTTTGAATATTTTCCATGTCATTTATAAACAAAAAACTCACAGACCACAATAAATAAAATTAGGATTGTGATGTAGTTTGGTTAACCAAACTATTATTTCCTATATATATAATTTCCTTAACTATAGTGCAATTTAATTGAAATAACAAAAATAATGTGTGGAAAATATTATTTAATACATAATTGCAATTACATAATTGCTCACGAAAACAAAACTTTTTATATTTTTTTTTTGGATAGGATATTTATACAAATTTCCCATAACATTAATTCCTAAATTATGTAAAAGTTTTTTGTTTTTGTTTTGTCTAATTCTTCTCATAATTTACTTAATGTTTGTAGCTTTTATTGAATTTTAATATACGAAAAGCAAAAATATTAAGAAATAAAACGTATATGTTTATTAATGGAAGGCTATTGACATTTCGATTTCTTTATAGCGTCGCGACTCTAATGTTTTAGCATAAAGCATAATATGTTGGCAAATTTTAGTCAAATAAATAACTAGTTTTTAGCTTACATTTATGTAGGTTTATATATTACCCAGAGCTTATTGTTATTAAGTCTTCCGCGCGTACCATACTAAGATTTACCTGGCGCAAGCGAAACACGCGAATTTAAAAATATTAGATTATTTTGATTTATGTAATTAGTTAAAATTTATATTAATTATTTTATGGAGTTTAAATTAATTTAGAATAACAATTGATAATAGATTCTGATTTTGAACAATGTGCAAGCAGGTTATATTTCTGTAATTAAACGATTCTAATACCAAACACATGATGGCATCAGCTCTTAGCGTCTTATTTAATTTAATATAGTAGCCCACAAAACAATTCTAAACTTATCGTTACAAGTCATCTACAAAAGAGTTTTCACATCTCTGATTTTTTATAGTATACAAATCAGTTTCTTTGAACTCTACAAAATAATGAAAAAAATTCGTCTTCAATCAAATATTTTGTCATATCATCAAATTTTAAAATTTCAGTTTTATTGTATTTTAATTTATCATATTTAAAAGCCCAGAGTTATAATTAAAAAAAACAATAGTTTTGATTTCTCTATGGCTAATAGATAAGCGGAAATGGTTTTTATTAAACTTATAATAAACGCTGCTGGGGTATTCTAAAATTTGGAGTTTGTCTAGCTATAGATTTTACAATATTAAATCTCTATGACATTAAGAATATATTTTATATAATCAGAAATTTTAACATGGCTCCACTAAACTAACCGACATCAAATTTTACTGGCATGCAACAAAACTGTGTGGTAAATTTCATTCAAATACCAGGGTTATATATAGTCTGTGATGGATGGAATTTCTTTATTTTCCATTTTTGTAATCTTCATTCTCGAAAATGTAATGATATAAATTAATTTGTGCAATTTCCCTTTTTTTCAATTCATTGCACAAATTAATTTATATCAATTCTTCGTAAATATTTATCTTAATAATTAACTCTCTGATTCCGATCTACTAAAACGCTGACCTACTAAAACTAGATTTATTAAAAATAAAATTCAATTGCATTTTCCGATTTCCGAAGAAATTAGTATTCATTTGATGTTGTGAATGATTTACAGATTATATTAATTTAATGGATTATTTGTGTTACTTATTTGTCGAACAAATCGAAAATCTGGCAACAGGAAAAATTGTGTCAGTTGTTTTACAAAAATCCATTTTAAAGAAATCCAACAACTTGAGTGCTATAAAAACACATTAGTGATTTGAAGAATTGAAATAAATCTTAAAAGATTTTCCAATTGATATAATTTTTCTTTTTTCTTTTTTAGTTTATTTGAACTTGTAAATAAAATAATTAAATTATTTAAACTTTTAAATAAATTTGGCACACTAAAATAGCAACGGATAAAGCCGATAGATTGATCTATAATAAAAATATTATTGCATTTCTCTTCTAGAATTAAGAATTACAATTCAATATAAAAATATGATTCTAAATGAATTACAATCTAAAGTTAATATTATTTTATTAAATTTTATCATGACATATAGAAATATAGGCCAGTGTAGTAGGGAAAGATTGTTTCCAAAGCATTTTTGGTCTCTGACTTCTCATTTTCATACCAATAAAAATGATTAAAAACAGAATCTGCAAGGAACTAATAGAAATGTTTATATTCCATAATATTATCCAGTCTAAAGAATTAGAAAAGGGTTGTCATACTGTGCCAATTTAACACCAGGATTATATAGCCAATCCCCTATCTATAGGACCGGTAAATATAGCATAAAAATATTTCTAAAATAAGCTGACATCACGACATCTTTTGACCTAAACGCGAATAGCTCGTCGAGTACCAATTTGATAAATCCAATTCAGAATTAGCTCATAAAATTTGTCATAATGATGTATCGCAAAGACACCAGACGCGGTCTATACAAGGTTATCCTCCATCACTCTATGCCTATAACCTAATCATGATTAGAATTATAAGAAGGAGACTTAGGTATACTTAAGAAAATTGTCAAATTGAAACAGTGAGCTAATGTTAGTGTCACTTTGTAGTAGCTAGTCATTTGCTTGCAAGCTTGCAACCTCCACTCTAAATATACAAGAATATGTAGCACGTTGTTTTATTTTGCTGTACTTTTGCAGTTTATATTTTTAAAGGAACACAATAAATTATATTTATCAAACAGTTAGACTGGTTTTCAAAAATAAAACGGCCTTGCATTCATATATTTTTTTCTCTTCATATTATTCCGGTTTTATATTACATATAAAATTTTGCTATACGGTACACCCCAGCTGAACTATTATACTTTATTATCTTTATACAGTTTTTTAAATTCTGTTCTTATTCTTACATCTTATAATGGTAAAGAAAGAGGAACATTAAAAGACAAATTTTATGTAAAAGGTAACAATCATACATACAACTATAACAGGTTGTAACTATTTATCTGATGTATCAATAACAGATAACTTGTTAATTCAATTGCAATATTCTCACCTATGATCAATGAGATTTTATTTAAGTCAGTGGCCTACTAACATTGTATTTATATACTATAAAGACGAAAATATTGAGGAAAGATATTATATCTCTTCGAATTTCAATTATTTGTAGAATTTTCAATTCTTATACGAGCATAAAGATAGCATAATTCCGGTATTTGTTTTGTTAGTTACGATTTATAATTTTCATTATAATACAGGATTTTTAATCAGCTTTTTATCTAAGATGTAATTTTGTTAAGCCAATTTGTATTTTTACTTATTGAATAAAGTTTATAGACTTCAGAGTATACCAAATAAGAAAAAAAACCAACAAACATTTTAAATTATCCTAAAGGAACATAGCCAGAGTAAGGGAAATGTATACAAGACAATCACAAACTTCGTAACGTATACAAATGATCTGTGCTGGAAATGCTCAGATATTGCTTTCTTAGTAATCATGAACTAAATTATATAAATGATCAGTAAACGGCATATAGAAGCATTACACTTATACTGTACGCCACGAGGGGGATTTAAATAACCCAAATTAACACCTTTCTAAGCCACGGTTCACGAGGTGTAACTCGTATCAAAATGATGCTAAAGATCTAATTTGAATCTTGGAAAGGTTATACGAGACTCGCAACCAACCGCAGAGTACCAAATATTATGTCTTTGATCAGTGGAAATTGGAATATTTTACTATAAAATAAATCATGTTATACAATTCAAGTATGTAACTAACATTAAGATAAATGTTTTTTGAAAGAAAATCTTCTTATTATATAGATTTAACATCTTTTTCAATATTCTATTAATAATATGTACGTATACTAATTTTTTTTTGTAGCATAGTTTTCTTTAGAACAATGCTTCTATAAATTTTATTTAACTATAGATAATTTCTTAGAAATTTATATTCTTTTTTGCAAAACATCGCACTAACAAACAATTTATTTAAAAATTTCTCTTCCGGATCACAGGAGTTCAGTTTGTTAAAACTATTAATGGAATTTATGTAACAACAGATAGTTAACATCATGTTAAAAACAATAATTATCTTATAATTTTTAAATGTTACACGAGGAGTTATGGAATTATTTGTAGTGGAAAGATTGGTGGAAATTACGTGTGCTTCGTTCTGTGTAAATCACAGCTTAATTTCGTGATCTGTATGTACCACCCATCATAAAGTTTAATTTCGATAAGAAACTATTCGAATACGTTAACTAAGTTCTAAGAGATTTGTAATTACATACCCGGAAAATGATATATGTATTCTAATTGTTTTAACAAACTCTGTGTTTTCCTAGGTTAGCCAGCACTTTTTAGTTGTTTAAAGATTTTGCATTTTTGTTTGTTTCTTTCATTAAAAAAGAAAATTCTGTTTATCAAAAAAAATAATTCTTTCCATTTTGGTAAAAAGAGTTTAAATTATTTTTTTTTATGTTTAATAAAACATGTTTTCTTTTTTTTTTTTTATTGCAGAAATTATCTGTTTCACACTGTATACAAGAATTTCATAATTTTTGAGTGTTGTTGCTAAATAAACCTTTTAAGTTTTTCATAAATTAAATTAGTTGTTTTTGTTTATGTATACCTCTTCCTCTTAAGATATAGACAAATAGTTAATTCGAAGATGATGTGGTTTGACTGGTTTTCAAAAATATCCCTAAAATTATTTTATTCTTCTTTGATGTTAATTGAATAGAAAATTATAGAAGGATGGATATAATGTCAAAAGTCTTTTGTTGTTTAAAGTAAAGCATTTCCTAATCTTTGTCTTGTCATTTTTATATTTATCTATCTATCGAAAGTGTATGAGATGAAACCGCATGGAGTCTTATAATAATAATAATAATATTTTAAATAATAATTTTGTGATAACAAATGTTTCTATGAGAATTTCATTTAACTATAAAAATATTAACACCTGATGGTTTTTATTATAATTATTTGAATACCAGTTTTATACCGATACTAATTCCATGTAGATCTTCGAGAATATTATATTTGCATCACATAATAATCATTTAATTAAAATTAAAATTTAAAACACTTAGTAAGAATTTTCTTTTAATAAGGATAAAGATAAGGAAAACAATCATTAGAAGAATATAACATCTCGAAAAGAACCCAATTCCCAATGAACATCTCGAAAAGAACAGATATGATATAGGATTGAATGCTTGCAAATGGAGATCAGCAGAATCAAGACTTTGTTTTATTTAAATTAAGCCTTAATAACAATATCTCTCCTTATACTTGATTTCACTGATCGCAACAAAAATTATCTGTCTCTATCTCAGGTACTAATTTTCGTCGTAACGAACGGGAAGATGGGGTTTGTGTTCTATAGATTGATGAGAATTAGATACTCGATTACTAATTTAACACCACAATTTTTGGTGTCTGGTCAGTTTTGAGAAAATATCGAATAACAATAGTCAAAAGACAATGTCATCGTTGTTAGTATATAAACCAAAGAAGACAATTTGTAGTCAGCATAATAATTAAATTAAGATGTAAAATTTAGAAATGTGACAGTTATAAAGTGTCATTATAAATTCACTGAGTTTTAAAGAACTGTCATTAAACTATAAATAATTACACAGATTTTGTAAATCTTAATCCAATTAAACATAATACTCTTGATAAACAGAATAGATTAATGACTTCATTGGATGGAAAATATTAGCGAATTTATATAGTCAAATATCAGTTTTGAGTGGCTGCTTAAATTAGTGCCTGATGAATAGGTACATGGATACATGACTAAAAGAAATTTGATTTTTTGCGTGAATTATATACATATATGGATTTATGGTGTGGCTAAAAATTAAAAAACTCCACTAATTCATTTATTTTCTCATATACACTAATTCAGGACAACCTTTTGAACCAGAAAATTATCATACAACTCCTTTCATTAATATAATAGTAATTTGTATATTATTTATATTTAGTATGTATTGCAGATACTAAAATATTTTGATACTACACTCGTAAAAATTTATATTTATTATAAACTTAAAAAAATATCAGTCACCCTGTCTAGAATCAACCACACTTTCATTAACTGAATCCATTCTCTATTTTCATGTTTGATTTAATATTTCTCTGTTTACGTTCATTATTATTTACCTGTATATAATTTGCTCACCTGTTGTTGTCTTTTTAAATCCAGGAACTACGAGTATAGAGTAAGTTAGTAAAAGACTAATTTTATTAGTATAAATACATAAGAAAGCTAAAGAAGCTAAGGTTTGGAAATAATATAATTTGTGAGATTTCACTAATTTTGCTGTTTTTTTTTTGTTATCTCATTAATTTGTATTTGTGAGCTAGCTCAATATTATGTTTCGTAAATTTGAAACGCTGCATTTGCCTATACATTATACAATATTTGTATCAACGTGTTGACAACTTTGTTAAGTTGTATCGTTTGTAGGCAAGTTTAACATGTTTATAATGGGTTCCAAAAAGATTGAAGAAATATTAAAATATTTTAATTTATGTGAACGTTGGTGGATAGTTGTAAGCTGTATAAGTATAAGGCGAAGTTGTATGTACAATTAAAATGGCGTTTCTTGATCGTTTTATATCAACAAAATCGTGATTTTATGTTTATGCTATTAATATTTATTATTGATTGAAATAATATTAAATTCACACAATTTTTTTTTGACATTTGTACACTATCCTGAAAAAAAAAACATTTTTTTTTTTTGACAATTGACGGTCGTTATATTTATCGGTTGTAAACCAAAAGTTAAAATTTCTGTAGTGAAAATTTACAAAACCGGTTGACACCACGTTGATAACGAGGTTGTACAATGTATGGATAGCATAACAATTTGTAATATAAATTCAAAAAATCTCTTGTACACTCTCAATATATATTATTATTTTTGTTTTGCCACACCAGCCACAGCCATGCCATCATCGTTGCTTCGTAGTCAAGTATACAATATTTTCATTAAAATTCATTGGTATATAGCTCTATATATATGAATGAATAGTGGTTTTACTTACTATTGGTGTGGTTACCAGTAGGCTAGTAAGCGCAGTAAGTCAGACTCACTGGAGTGAAACTCTAATTTAGTCGATAAATCGTGTTTGTTGTGAGAGTACGTTCTTTACACTGTGTATAAAATTATTATAATATAATTTTTAATAATTTTATTAATAACAAAAATAAAAAAAACAATTTCAAAATATTTTTTTTTATACTGTTTATAATATCTAAAGTTTTTATGAATTTTTATAATATAAGTAAAGTTTTTATTACTTTTATGAAGTTTCTATGTTTATTAAAGTGATTGGATTTAATAGATAAAATAAATCGTAAATTTTATTGAATAAATTGCATGTTTTTTTTATCAATGATGTTTGTAAATGTTGTGTGCGATGTGCAATGTATATTAATAATGTTTAGTAGATGCGTACTGTTGTGACTATAACTTAGCAACATTCAAGTTTTTATACATATATTTGTTTTTGTTATTATAGAACCGTTAGTTGTTCTACTAATTTAATTCGATTACTAATATTTTAATATTTTTGTGGAAGAACAAAGTTTTGTAATAAATATATCACGATATAGAAATATATAAATTAAATAAAGAATTTTGTTTTTAAATTAAATTATTAAAATATTAATCATTAATTTATTTATTATGCATAGTGGAAAATCAGTAAATCTATAAATAGTGAATTAAAAATTTATTTAATTTTTTACACGTTGATTTCATGCAGTGTGACTTTATTAAAATTTTACTACAATCTAATTATTAATAATCAATAAAAAATTAATGATTAAAAATTTACTCTTAAATTTGATTGGATTAAAAGATTAGATTTTCGAATGGAATTCTGATATTGTATGAAAATTTAATTTAAATCAATATAAAAAAAAAAAATAATATTGAACATTTTATGGTGAGTGTCAAAAATATTTAATTTTAATATTCAACTGATAACTATAAGATATAAAAAATTTATGTTTTTGATTATTTTCAATTTTAAACGCCCTCCATTTTATTTGAAAACTAAAAATTTAATTAAAAATTATAATATCAAATAATTTAAATAATGTTGACGATATTTTTTTATAGTTTAATGTACTTTCTATGAGTTGATTTCATTTTTGATTAATTGAACAGTTGGTTTTATATATTTATAATATTAATAAAATCGGTTTTTCAAATTTAATCGAATTCAATATTATTTTCAGTATATAAAGAAGAGTAAAAGAATTTTAATAGAAATTAAGTATAATAAATTGAAATTGAAAACACGCAATGTTCTATAGAAATATCAACTTACGTAATACTACGTAATATAATTAATATTAATGGAAATATATCATCAAAATTGTTATATATAAAACACGAAGATTTCAAACAAAATTTAACACCCCCAAATATTTTTGGGTAATTTTTAATATTATCAAGGTTAATAAAGGTTAATTCTGCAAGGATATTACGATAACGTATGTATATTTTGTCAATAGCAATAGCGTTTAAACTTTGAAATCATTTTTTTTTTTGTAACAATTTCATGTCTATTGGAAATAAATGAAATCGCCATCAGGAAATATGAGGTTTAGTAAATATTTAATAACACACTAATACGAAATAAAGTAAAGTTAAAAAGTTGTTCGGAAAGACGTTACGTAATTCGGAGGAAACTCAAGAAATGAATATTATAAAGAAAGCTTCTCATTTCGGATTTGAAATTTCATATTTTTCTTCGAGATTTAGTGTTTTCTATCCGTTTTTTTGATGTCCTATGTACGCAGACAAACAATTAGTAGTATGCGATTTAAATAATATTAGAAGAATAAGTAAAACGAAATTATGGAATTATATTTATTACGTGTCCTTTAACAAATTCAATCCCAACACAAATGCTTTAACCACGCTAATAAAAACGACATTATATGACATATATAAACAGACGTCAGATGATGAATGCGACTCACGACTCACACTTTTATTTGGAAGAAGTTGAAATATTTCATTCTCTAGAATATTTGAGGGTAGATTCTTGTAATTTATAAGTTAGTGAAGATTATACTCTACTTGGTTTTTGAGGGTGATGTGATGCTTTCATAAAACAATGTTACATTCCCTCATAAAAATTCATGAAAATTACAATAATTATAGAATACTATTTTACTTACACCTTCTCCAAAATGGTTTGGGGTCAGAAATTATCAATTTTTTTTTTAAATGGCATTACATATATCGAGGTTTTACGAAATCAAATTTTTGGACTATATCAATCCAAAAATTATTGTCAACAAATAATAATTTTGTCTTAAACCAAAATATGTCATTAATTCAACCTAGGTGAATCACACACACCTCAGTTAAGAACTATTGTAACTTTAAGTTTACCCTTCTTATAAATATTACATTTCACACCTACAAATAACTGATCTCTTGACGTATACCTGCAATAAAAATACGTGTAAACATATTATAAATTCAAAAATTACAAAAACAACCGAAAACACAGCGCCATGTTTTACTTAAGATCTTTTAGATATTCAGTTTCAGTTTTCTCATACATAATTTTCTGTATTGTATATTTATATGTATAAATACATATATATTATTAAATTATTATATGCACAATTTAAATATACATATATAAAAATTGAAGCGTCCAGGAAAAGATTAATCGCGGTTTCAAAACAGAAAAACAAAAAATGAAGTTAAGAAAGAAAACATACTGAAAAAAAAGAAGAAATTATCTCATCTCGAAAATTCTTAGAATTTCCAATTTTTCGTATTTTTTTTTATTTATTATAATGGGTTACACTACACCACCAAAGTAAGAAGATAAAAGAGCCGCATTTTGATTAACTTTACTTATAGTTTTCGGCAATATCAACAAACATGATTTTTTATTCATATTTTTCCAAAAGATTTTCAATTTTTTTTTTTCTTGTAAAATTTTATCGATATATTTAATTTTGATAATACATTAAATTAAATATTATAATGAATTCTGTAGCCGCCAGTTAGTGTGTAGTCTACAGATTAAATTGCAATGGGGTGGTTCATCAATTCTCAATTAAATATTAGTTACGATTATTTGGAATATGATTATTCTTAATTGTAAATATATTAAAATATATGAGATTTCGGAGATTATTTTTGTTTCACCAAACTAGCCAAATATTATAGTCCAATTATTAAGGTCAGATCAGACAATTAGCATAACTTCCAAAAAATTTAGCTCCAACCCAAAAATGCTTTAACAATTTTCTACTATTATACAAATATCGTGGTCTATCGCGCCAATTAACTTTGTCAGGTCCAACCTGTTTTCCTGGCGATAATTTCCAAAATCCTTCATTGTGTAATATATAAAATTTAATGAACTGCTACATTTTATATGCAAAAATATTACGAAATAATTATATAAAAATCATAGCGACAAAATGCTTGTGAAAATTATATGTACAAATGAAGAAATTGATCGATCAAGTGATTGACCATTTTGACAGTAATAATAAAATAAGATGTTTAGGCTGTTATTATCATAAATACATAAACCAGACCACCAAAAATCCAACAAGACATTCAAAAATTACAGTATATATAATTTTTATTTAGTAATTCTGGTCTATGTGGTCATCGATTCTGCAATTTAACAACAACAGCAAAATGTACAACCAGAGAATACAAATTAACATTCAGAACATAAAAAAAAAAAAAAAAAACAGAAAAGCAAGAAGATAATAAACTATGAAAAAAGTGGGAAATATAACCACATGAAATATAAATAATGCACCACCTAAACGAAAAGAGTTTGTTAACTAACGAAATTTGGATAATTTGTAATTCCTTGGAGGAGGAGTGTTCAAAATATGTTCAATATCATTTACTCAATCAAGTTTACAAATTTGATTATTTCCCCAACAAAATGAACAACTAAAAAGCGAATTGCTAAGCGTATTTAATAAAATAATATTCGGCAACATAATAAAACGAAAATGAATTTTGATTAAATATAATCCAAAATTATTGTTGTTTGTTAACACACTTTAGCAGACAGAGTCTCAGTCTCAGACTGTAACTAAATTGGATTATCAACAATTTTGTATTATGTGTTGTGTGTAGACAGAACTAATTGTAAAGGCCAATTTTATCGGCAGTGACTTAACCGATAAAGCAAGAAAATTTTGCATTGATTTGTATTTAATCGATAATGGTCTGGAAATTGTCTATCATTTATAATATGAATTTTCCTATTGTATTTTTTTCATTTTCCTTTTCAATATTTTGACATATCTTTCCTGTAACTTTTACTATATAAATTTTATTACTTTTAAATTTCTTTTATTTAATTTCAATTTCTAATAAATTTAAAATAATCCTTTAATTTAATTATAATTTTGAAGCAAGAAAGCTCTAACTTATATGTGGCATGTATAATTATATTAGGAAACTTTTAACAAAATCATAAAGTTATGTTGTTAAAGGTCATCATAATCTATAGAAGTTGGACAGTTAATTGTCATAAATCCATAAATCTAGGCTGTTATTGTCACAATATAAAAAAAATTCCTGTAAACAGTTGAAAATGGAGCACTAAACTCGGTTGTATAAACGAAATATAAGTTTTAATTAAAAATAATATTTGTATTAATTACGAAATATTAGAACTGTCAAATGTCAAAAATACAAGCTGAAAACTGTTAAAAGTTTATATCCAGAAATCTGTTAAATATGAAAAGTAGATTGCTTAATCTAAATAAACAAGTTTTTAGCGTATACATAATGCGTATGTATTTCGGGCTTTCCATTGATTATAAACAATCTCTTTACGTGCCGTTTTTCGTTTTTGACACACCTCGTCATACTCACTGATTAATGTTGATGTGTTCATGCAAATATCTATTTTTATTTATTGAGTTTTTAATAATTTCTTTCATTCATTATTATATTAAAATTTGAAATTATTACATTGATTTTTAAATTGTGTAAATATATAAAATATTTAATTACACTGGTTTCTTCTACATTAAAAAAAAAACTGATTTTTTCTTTGGAAAAGGCACGTATCAAATACGAGTAGAGAACGTGTTTATGACAAACACCAGTTCAAAGAGAAATTTTTAATACAAAATTATGGTAAGGAAATCTACTTTAAAATAATATTGCATTAACGATGAACTTAAATGAACTGAACTACATTGGATATTCAAATGATGTCGCCTAGACAAAATATTATTAAATCTATGGCAATGGCAATGAATTTAGATTTGTTATTTTGTTATTTTTTTTTTAATATTTATTATTATTTTTATTTGAAAAGAAATAAATTAAAAATAGGTGAAATAAAAAACTTCAATAAATTTACAAAAAATCTGGGGTTTTAAATTCGAGACAAAAATGTTTTGTTATGCAAATCAATTTTTAAGGTTGATTTTATTTTTGTTTATTGATGAGACTCGATTTAAATAATTTACGTTATTTAAGCGATTTACAAAAATGTTGATAAGTTTTTTCTATAATATAATAATGATTAGGATGAGTATTATGTATAAAATAGACATAGGTTAGGATACGCTAAGCCGTTCTTTAAAGATTTTCATTTAAATTAGCTATTTTTAAAGTGTGGGAATATGAAAAACTATTTTATTATTCAAAATAATAAAATTTCTTTCAAATTTTTCTATTTTGTTGAAAATTTAATATAGAATTGAAAGTAATATAATTTATAGAAGATTATTTATTGTTATAATCATTTTGATTAAATTCGTAGGGTATTCTTAATAAATGAAAATATAAAAGAAATTTCTTATTATATAAACTCTCCATTAGTAAATTATGGATGTAATCCATTAAATTTTCATTGTAATTGTCAGTTATAGGAGTGAATTTACAAATGAAGATCAGTGATCAGATGAAAGGAATAAAGATTCTCGAAGAACCAAATTTGGTTTTTAGCTAAAATTTAACTTTCCCATACTCGTTATCCATTTGAAATTTTGTTTTGAGATATTTTTAACTAATTGTTAATTTCGTTTCGATTTTAAACTAAACTTGTAGCCAATTCAACTTATTTTTTAATTGGCTATCTACACAAACTTTGACAGAAACATAAACCAATTTTTGGTTAAAGTGATTTGTTTGCTTCGATTAAACGATATGTTGTTCGTCATTACTCCTTGCAAATTTAACCTTTTCTTGTCGTTGATTTCATTCATTCTAAATATAGGCTGTTTGCAATTTGATTGAAATGATTTCTTGCATACAAATTTACTTTTATGAAAATCTATCATAAAAGAGGAGAGAGTAAATTTTACCTAAATATATAAATTATATTTTCCTTCTTATAAAGTTGCGAAAGTAAAAATTAAAGTATTACAATATAAATGCAAGATTTCCCCTTCATTGGTCATTTTCACTTTCACATTTTCTAAATTAAATCATTTTCTTCATAGTACAAATACAAAATTTGTAAAATTATTTATAATGATGAATAGAAATAAAATTTCGTTAATTTTAATTTAAGAAAATTATATTTTATTTTGTCGTCTATCACATTTTATAAAGAAAATTAATTAATACTGACTTAAAAATAATTATCTAAATTCAAATTAAATTATAAAGTTAAATTGAATTAACAAAACTATTGATGAGTATCAATTTATTCAAAAATATAATTTATTTGAATTCGCTAATGAAAAGTTATCAATCAGCATTTTTACTTGCAGAAACTCCTTATACTTATTTGTCTTTGGCTGATGTAGAGTTGTTGATAATGTAAAAAAGAAACAGTTTTTTTTTGTGTTAATTATTACTGGTTTTAAGCTATTTTTCTAAATACATATTTATAATGACAATGACTGGTCAGCACTATTTATATACATAAGTACCAGTACATCATTTCATCATTAGCAAAGAAAACTTTCTCCTTTTACAATTACATTTTTAAAACTATTAAAATAAAATATTTGTGAATAAAATTATAATAGAAGCCATAATTTTAAGTTAAAATAGCTGCAGTCTAGTCGGCATTCGGATACATAAACATTTCGTCTACTTATAATACTAATAAATATTATTATGCATCCAAAAGAAAATCAGTTAAAGAGTTTAAAAATTGAAAGTGTAACAAATTTTAAATTTCTTAACGATATGGCTGCAAAATAAGATTCGCTTAATTTTGATATTCATGCGTAAAAAGTTTTTTTTTTTTAGTAAAAATGTATATAGAAAGTTTGAAAACTCTACTAATTTTATGAGAAATTATGGAATAACTACGATGTGTTTGTGATCGTTAAAAAAATAGTTTTTTTTTTCAAATCAATAATTTTTTACGTTGGATGTAAATTCCATAAATAAGGAGAAAAAATATTCTTTCCTGCAATATTGTAATGTAATTATTAGTTGTCCAAATGAAGCACACCAGGTCGTACAATTTGGGGTTCGAAACGTCTATTGGTCTGTTTCAAAATTTCCGAATTATATATTAAATATACATTCATGATGTCCCAGAAACCTAACAAACTCCAAGTTTTCGACTACGCCTTCGCACAGAGTAACAGTCTACGGATTTTAATGGCAATAATTACAATTTTTAGAGATTTTGAGGTTTCATAACCTAAAAATATTATTTCGAAACACGTCCATGTTCTGTGGTTTACATTTTGTGTGAGCTATATCCTATATCTAAAAAAAAAAAAAGTAATCAATAAAAATCCTAAAACCAAACTTCACATTTAGCATAATTGAGGAAATTATCTTTGATGGAGGAAATTGTAAAGTATAAAAAGTATTAAAACATGTAAAAAGTGTACAGGTTAAAAGTGTATTTGTTAATGGTCAACATTATGATAAAGTTGTGTGTATAAATAAATGGTCATATCAAATTATTTAGTTCGACTGAACTAAGAATTTTAGCAACGTTTCAATTTAAATTTTATTATATAAATTAAATTTATCATATTTTTTTTATCAGTAACAGATAGGAAGAGAAAAATGTGATCATATTATTTAAATTTGGTTTATGATTTAATGTTTTTTATTAATTTTTTTAAAAATTTAATCATTTTTTGATAAATACAAAATAAAAAAACTATGTATAAAACATATTTCGGAAAGCTACCATAAACTTCTTTATCTTATCTCTATTTTTTATACAAATATTTTTCATGTTACAATTTTTTTTTATATCGCAATGACTCATAATATCTTCTCTTATGAAAACAAAACAAAAACAAATGAAAGATCAGAATATCATAATCGCATAAGTTTTATTTGCACATAAATTCAATGACAAATACTGCAGAGAAAGATAAGGCATTTATCTTCAATGGCACATATTTTTCAGATAAAGATAAGGTAAAAAATGTAAAAAATTAATAAAAAATTAAAAAAAAAAAACTTTTAGAAGTTAGATTATACAAATTGAAGCAATGTTTAACAGTTACTGCTGTCACGAATTCAAAATCCATGCAGTCATGTTATTAACAATGAGGTTTTAAAGTTCTTTAGTGATCGTTGACTTGTTTGCAGCTATAAAAATCTACGAATTTTTTACTAAATAAAATTGTTTTTTATTTCTATCTTTATTTTCTAATTTCGAATAACATATGTTTTCATATTGAAGAATCAAAAGTGAATCTTAAGCTCTACCTATCTGCGGCTTAAGATAAACCTCACTTTAAGAAAGGCTCATCTTTAAGCTTGCACTGAGAAACCAGAAAATAAGTTAAACCGAAGCTTAAGCTCTAGCAAAGGTTTAAGCTTCCACTGTGAAATTCGCCCTTAGAATCAGATATTATGTGAAAGGAAATTTGAAAATAGTCCGCTACTCTCCAAACTCTAAATATGTTTTGTTGATTTTAATATAGTAAATTAATGTAACCAAAAGTGGTGGACTTTAATTTGGAAAGGTAATGAAATCGTATAGATAAAATTACTACAAATAAATCTGTTTCTGATTTAAGAGGTGCTGGATCGTAAAATATATTCATATAAAGTTTAAAGTGTAATTTAATTAGTAAATAATTAAACTGCAAGTTTCTATTGCAAGGTATATAAAAATCAGTGGTGGCCAAAATGAAGCTCTCAGCCACATACGTCTATCCAAACATTTTTAAACGCTTGAATTAAATTTTACTATTTATAGTTATTAGGAGATGCACTGCAAATTTTCATAAAATAAAAGTTTCCATATAAAATTTGTAGAGTTTGTTGTCAGTTTAGTTATCGCAATTGATTTAGTTCGATTACACAACACAATTTTTCTATATTATTTTCTATTACTATATTAAATTATACAAAATATATATATAAAAAAAAGTTTGTTTAAAGCAATTAATCTAAAATCATCAAATTTTTTTTATTGCCACCGAATTACGTAATAAACACCTACAAATTTTAATTATTTCTTCAATCAATAAAAATATTTACTCTAAATAGATGATAGTTTACATTCGTAAAAGCGCTAACCAAGTTCAAGAGAGTATAAACTATTACATATCATCAGATCATTATCACAAAAAATATTCAAGTTTTCGATGTTTACAAAAATATTTAGTATAAGGTCATCATTTTATTTTTAAATTCTATAATATTATTAAACTTCACATTCAAAAATTGTTAACTCAATCTATTTCAATAATTTAAACCTAGATATCTTAAATAATAAAATTTGAAATGATTTTGCGGTTTAAGTATATAATAATAATAATAATATCATTTTTGTATAATTCAGATAATTATTTGATCAATTTGATTTTTAATTGCATTAATTATGTTATTAAATTTGTATAGTAGCTCAATAGTACAAACTATATAAATAACACTTATAAAATCGCTTAAATAGCTTAAATTAATTGCTTTAATTCAAAATAAAGATTTTACGCCGCTTCCGAGGTCTCTTCAATAAACTTAATTTATTATTACTATATTAATAATTCAAATCTTGAACTTAGTTCTTACGTTCTTAGTACTTGTACATTCTTGCAAAAATATAAATTTCCATATTACCAGATATAGACCACAAAATAAAAAGAAGCCATATTTTTATTAAATAAAATTATAAACCTCAAAAGAATCCTTTCAATATTATTTAAATTACAATCTTTATTACCACATTTATTGATGACAAAGTATTGAAGAAAATTTTAAATTATCTTCAATTCCTTATTTAGAAATCTTAAATAAAGTAATGAAATAAGTATTAAGTCTTAAATAAAGTAATGAATAAATATTAATTTGGAATGCAATTACCCAGCATGATTGTCGCCGTTTTTGGAAGGTGTGAATACATGACTGACTATTTATGTATGAAATTTTATATCATTTTAACAATGGCATTGTTACATGTATTTTTTTGCTTGTAGAAACCCATTCCCCCTATACCAATGCCTTTTCCGAACCGATTACCCTTTTCTGTACACAAATTTTAAAAATGATTTTAAACTGAATTTTCTCATCAGTCTCTAAAATCACTCAGAATTGCTAAATATATGAAAATGTGACAATTACGAATTTCCTAATATTTACATTATGCTTCATCATCAAACCTAAGACTATAATCGGACTAGAGAGTGGGTCAACCATAACGCAAGATTTGTATCATACAAAGTTTTGCGAGATATAATAAGCCGAATTCTAGCTGAAGTCTGCGTGCACGAATCATTCATTGATCCAATTCTTAATCATGCATCTACAATTAGATTACTTCAATTGCTCTTATTGTATTGATTATTGCAATTTTCTGTTCTGATTTAACCATCCATTATCCAGCTCCAGCCATAGAAAGATGGTTTCATATAAAACAAACAAATTTACTCAACATGTAGGATGTAGGAATGAAAATAATATTTATTTTCTTTATTATCATAAATTTGCCTGCCCTTCAGGCAGTAATAATAATTAAATTACCTTGTAGCATTTTTTTTCCAGTGTTGATTTGAAACAAGTTTACGAAAAGAAATTAATTTTTTATCCTAGTTTTTTTTTGCTAAACGATTTCCTGCTTAATCATTTTTCTTTCAGTTTCATAAATAATCATTTAAATTAAATGTTTGAAAAGTGGCGGTAAATAATTGTTTTGCCAGGAGAATATCCATTAGACACACACCCTGATTTATCCTATAAGAGACACCCTATGAAAATTCAATTTAGTCCCTCTCTTATTACTAGTTCATCGGCATTTACATAATGTGAATAAAACTGAATAAAAATATGTAACCAAAAAATTTCGTATTTAGTGCTACCTCTTAGAGTAGTATACATCAATATTAATTACGAATTTTCATCTGCTACTCTAAAATATAAGTAGCTTTGTACCACTGATTTCCATTTAAATATATTTTATTATTTATTAATTGTTAAACAATTAAACTATAGCTAGTTAAATTCTATTTCAATTTTCAGATCCTGGCACCGTTTATATTTAACTGTTTATAAAAAATGGGTGAACGTCGAGGAACAAAAGCATTAGAAATATGGTGCAAACGTATGACCGAAGGATATTTAAATGTTAAAATTGATAATATGACAACATCATGGAGAAATGGATTAGCATTTTGTGCAATGATTCATCATTTTCGGCCAGATTTAATGTAAGTTTGTAACTATATAACTAAATATTTGTTATTGCCTTTTTTGGTATTCGGTATATTATTTTTATAATTTCTACTACATTACAAAAATATCATTAAATATAGACAATTATCGCCATAAATAGAGAAACTATTGAAATGAATAGAGAAACATGGTCCAATAATTCCTATAATTGGAATCTAATATAATGGATTTTGTAATATGTAATAAATATACATTAAAATACAGAAAATATTGCAATTTAATGAAGTCTTGAAGATTATAGAGAGTACATTTTTATAATTTACAAACTATTGTGGTCGATATCATTTAGGAACTTGCTTTATGCGTCGGAATTAAACATATAATGTTTCACAATTTGCTTACTAATATTGTTAATGATATATTTTATTTTCATTGTTGAAATTGACCTTGTTTTCGAAGTATATTTAATAAAAATGTATTTAAATACTTTAATTTGTGCTTAATTTAGAATTATTAAAAAAAAATTATTAACAATATTGTTGTTATTTTACTTATGATTTGACTGTTTCCTATTGCTGTATAAGTTATAAAATTACTATTTATTTAATGACTTCAATTAAACCAAAATTAAAATACATTACTAACATAATAAAATTTGTTAAAAATTATTTGAAAATTTATCATTTCAGTGATTTCGATAAATTGAACAAAAATGATATTTATCATAATAATGATTTAGCATTCCGCACAGCTGAACAATATTTAGGTATACCAGCATTATTAGATGCTGATGATATGGCATCATATGAAGTACCAGATAGACTTTCAATTTTAACCTATTTGTCACAATTCTATCAAGTTTTTGCATCGCAAGGTAAGTTATATTCATATATTTCTTATTTCCGGTAGTAACAATTTAATTACTGCCTAATGTACTAGAAAATATTTTATTGCAATTATTGTTACCCATTAAACTGTTCATAAATCCGATCCGATATCGCGATTTTTCAAATAAATTAGAAAATTCTGAGCATAATTTATCAAGAATGAATTTCTAAAAGAATTTTTTAAATATATAATGAAACCCTTTCCGGTCTGTATTTATTGAAATTAACTGATGAAAATTTTAATCAAAATGTTTGATGTTTTTAATGAAAACTTTCCATTTCACTGAGTATTAATAAAATGGAACATTATTTATGTAAAATTACATTTTTTACATTTTATTTTAATGTATAATTACATAATTCATAATTTCTGTTTGTAATATATCATTTTAAATGTTATATATATCACAGATGAACTTTACAATTAATTATTAACTTCATAATTATTCAAACAGAAAATGATATTGTATATTATATTAATAAGAATACATCTTAAAATTATTAACATATTTTTTTTTTTTAATTAAAATTATCCTCTTTTGGTATAGTCGATTAACGCCCGCACCCGCACTTTTAATGTATAGTCACAGAAATTTTAAATCAGGTTTAACTAGATTACATAACATTTTTAAATAATATTTGGTTTGATAACTTTATGAAAATAATATAGTCAAATATAATTGAAATTAAATATATTTAACGCATTGTCGGTCGTTTATTTGACCATAATTTACGGAGTATGATTGATCTGGTACTAAAACAGAAAATACAAATTGTGAAATCACTAAATAATGCTACTAATTATTAGCACGTTTCGTTATACTGTAACGCAGTAAAGCGAACTAAAATACTTATTTCTATTTAGGGGTAAATATTAACTTATTAGAAATAATTAGTAATATTTGGTTCAGAAGAAGGGATTGCAAAAATAAGTACCTTGACATCCGACGACTGGCAATTTTTAAATTGTATTAATCCATCTACGCATTTTTAATGAAATTGAACACTTTGCCCTATTCCATACCGGCCTCTTTTAAATTATTGATTAAATATAATGCCGTACCGTATATTTCTTTAAAATAATATGGCCTGTACTAATGCCATTTAGGCTAAATAATATACTGTCAGCACATTTTTGTTTTAATCCAACTCTTTGATTTTGATTGATTCCATCTACGAACATCGTTTATGTTGATGAGACCTCTATCTTTTAAGACCACAACTGCCTTTATATATTAAGTGACCATCAAGGAATATTAAGTGACCATCTCATTTATGTTGTCCGCAAATATGTTAATAGCAAAATAATAAAGATTTTAAACTAAATATGAAATAAATTTAATTTATATATTTTTACTGAGCTGCAGGCAATAAGCTTTGGCGCATAATAATTTATATATTTGGAAAGTCATTCAAGTATTAAATATTACCTCCCCCGATAAAACTTTAAATATTTTTTATTAATATCAGGTCAGATTATATCAAATCGAATATATTAATCAAAAAAATTACTAGCAGCAATAGTGAAGTAAAGAAAATTATCAAAACTTTATGTAAAATTTTGATAAATCTGTTTTTTAAATTAGTTTCTTTAATTATTAAACATAATTATAATAAATATATAAATAAATAATGAAATTTTACACTTACTTTTTTATAACATAATATAAAAAGTTAATCTGCACGTTCTCTTTAGTGCGCTCATTCATAACCTTGGGTTTCAGCATGGTTGGTACTATGACAAGATATTAAAATCTTTCTTGGGTGTGTATTAAAACGGTTTCTGTCATGCTAGTAGGACTGTAAACATCATAATAAAGATTAATTTCGTAATACATATTTGTTATAAAAAAGATTTCACAAAACTTTTTTTTAAAAAAACTAACAATGTATTTTATATTCTTGTCTTCCCGCGGAGCAATAAAAACTCGTTTTTAAATATTATTCTTCATTTTTAGATAGTTTGTTTGGCTTTTAAAAAGTATAGGTTTATAAATAGAGGAGGTAAAAAAAAGGGTTTACAAGTAAACGGAAATTAACGTTTTGCATTTTAAACAATTGTGAAATAATGGAAATAATGATTCATTTTTTTGGTTTTTTTACTAAAAAACTATTTTTTTCATTGTGTATCTGTCTAAAATGTCATGAAATTCTTTTTTTTTATTAATAAAAAATATTTTTATTTTCATAAAGTACTAATAACATAACATAAAATAGATTTTATAATGAAGCCATTCATTCAACATTGCAATTAAATCATAATAATTTTAATAATTCTTTATTGTTCCCAAATTTAAAAAAAAAAATACAGGCTTTGAGAATTTACAAAACAAAAAGATAGATGACCTTATATAACACAGTATGGCTTAAAAATTAAGTAATTTACATTATTACATAACAATAATATTGTTAAAATAATTATAGTTTCCTCGAAAATTGTAATTTGTTGTTTAGTAAAACTTTTTGCTTTAATCAAGTAAATTTAAACAAAACTTAAAACTAGCTACTAACATTTTTCTTCGGAATAGGTCCATAATTAATATTATTTTATTGTATCTCTTTAAATTTTGTATCTCATGGAAAGCATTCAATAAGATGAACTTATCATAAATGCAAAGGCTAATAAATACATCAGCTGAGTAACTATAATGTGGGTATCATATAGTGTCACGGATATTAAATTTGCCGATGAACTTAGTTAGAAACCTGTCATTCATTTAACCTGAACTTTTCTGGGTAGTCCACAATAAACCATTTTAATGTACGTAGAATGGGAAAACAGCATGAAATTTCGTGGAATGAATGAATATATCAGGTGAAACGATTTAAGAGCTAAAGAAATACGTACTATGTACAATTAGCAAAACCACGAAAGTCAGTTATTCGTGCAAAAACTGGCTTTCGTTAAACGCTGAGATATCATCTGATGAATATATCTCAGAAAATATCAAACTGTCGGTTTTTAGCTGATGTGAATAAAACCGTGGAGCATATATTTTGTGATTATGAAGCTATTGCTCGGTAAGGACTTAGATGAGATACCCGAGTGACGATTTTGTGGCAGAAGTAAAACGGAGTTTAATTTACAATTCATTTCAATCTATCTATTTAAATTTAATTAGGTTTTCCCCTGTACCAACAACTATAATACATACTTTCTATAATTTTTATAATTCCATAGCCATACACATAATCAGTCGCAGACTTTCCTGCATATTCTTTGTTGAAATTCAATAAAATGGTCATGATAAGTTAGACAGGTCATGAATAGTAATTAAATTGACCCTAAAATATTAATATTTTGATTATATTTAGTGCATTTTTTATATAAATTACAATATTTGTTATATATATTACTATATAATATAAACTGTTTTCGTGATGCTGCAAATTTATCGATACAAATAAATATTTCCTGTAAGCATTGCTTTTCAACTTATAGAAATTTATAATAATAAACAAAATTTATTCATCATCCAGATTAACCTTAATTCCAATCCAAAACCACAAATAATAAACCCAAAAAAATAAAATGATGATCATTACTTTTTCAGTGATGATCATCACTTTTTCAATGTATACACAAAAAAACTAACCTAATTTTTATCTTACTGTGCGGTGGTATACAAGAAATAAATAACAATTGAACTAAGTAAATTTTCTGTGTTAATATGCCAGGCAAAATAAAGATCGTTAATTTTTTACTCTCATTTTAAAGATTAATATTTCATTTTCGTTGATCTTGTTGTCAAATAAACAAGGTGTTTTTTTTATATCATTTATAGAAACTATTACTTTTACTATGCCCCCAAAAATTGATATTGCTATGGATCAGTTTGATCTATTAACCCATTTACGGTCGCATTGCGATACGTCACATGCAATATTTCTTACATTTTTAAGGATTATTATGCTGTTTAGGCAACGACAAAATGAAAGAAGTGATGTATATTTATAATAATTTAATCATAAACCGACGATATAGACGTCATGTCTCGAAGCACACATCTTCCAAATGATTTGTTGAATTTGAATTAATTTCAACAGAACCATTAACATCTTCCACATCTTGCAAATAATTTATTGACGTTTTCCATCTGGTTTTAAAATTATGATATTTCTTTGCCATTTTGTTTAAAAGATTTTAAAAATAAATATAATATCATCATTATCACTTTTATCACTTATTGACACTAACTTATTGACTTTACATTGGGGCACTTTACAGTTAGGGAATCACAAAAATATATAATATACTTCCTGAAATATCAAAGCAACATAAATTAGTAGCATGACGTGCATACAAGTCATTCGTCATTAAAGGGTTAATTTTGTTGTGATATCTTTTATTTTTTTATATAATAAATTTATATGAATATATCAATCTTATTAATTTCAAAATATTAAAATGAATTTTGAATGATATACCAAATTCAAAGCCACAATTTTATTTAGCTTTACAGATTTTATTATTTTGACAGGACAAAAAACACTTTTACAATTTCATGTTAATATTTTCAATAATTTATTATGATATATTTTTTTATAAATCAGAAATATAATTCTTATTATTATATTAGGTATACATGGGGAGAGTCAGGTCATGGTATTTACAAAATTATAAAAGTATCTACATTTATATATAAAAAAATAATAATTTAAATAATATTTTTTTATTATTTGGGTGAGGGTCAAATTAAAGTATTTTGTTTGATATAAAATGGCAATTAGAATATAATAATTTCAACTATGATGTGTGAATGAAAAATTTATGTTAATCATTTATGGAAAAGAAAAGGTAATAATGTATTTAAAAAAAAACTGTCGATTTCAATTAATGGAGTATTAATAATAATTAATATAAAGTGAATTAAGTAATTATTTTTTCGGATATTATATTATTTTGGTTCACTCCAGTTGGGAGCATATAAGGCTCATAACTAGTTTCATAACATTTTTATTACAATTAGTAGTGTGCTATGCTGTGATGCATTAGGTCCCCGGGTTCAACTTCAAATCCAGACAGCGATATGGTTCTATGTTAATTCAGTTTTAAATGAATACCATAGTAATAAAATTTTGTAATTTGTAATTGTGGTTTAAAAAGACTGAAAAAAATGCTTGATCGATATTCATATAAAATTAGTAGGTCCAAGAATATTATAAATTCTATTACTAATAAATTATATAAAATCGTATTTTAAATTCCAAGTACAGATTTTTTTTTTTTACTTTTATTAAATACAACAATTTATAGTTCCAGCTTAAGATATGGTTTTAAGTTGTTAATGTTACCATTAATATATAATTTTTAGTTAATCTAACAAACTATTTAACTTAGATAATGTGAACTTTACCCTTCCGTTTACGAGGAATACAGCGTACTAGATTCTTCCAGGTTACAGCGTACTAGATTCTTCCAGGTGCCAGGTTTCTGTCTCTGTTGAATATTTCATTAGCTTATGACAAATAAATCTTTAATTACTATTTTTTTATAAATGATAAATCTTTGTTGATGGATATCGTAAAAGGTCAGAATATTCTTCAAACATTTGTTGCTGACTATACTTGCCGTTGATATCTATAGATTTTGTTCGGTACTATATACAATTAATTAACAAATATGTAGTTAAAGTTTAAAAACCTTTACTATTATTTAATTCTACTATTTAATTTAACAATTAAAGTTGAAATTAATGTTTTCGAATACTTTCTAGAGAGATAAGATTATATAAAATCTTACGTACGATAAGAATCATCTATAAATTTCCATGTTATGAATTATTATATTTAAATAATGATAACTTTTAGTATAATTTCAAAATTATATGAAATATATTTTGTAATTTTGGAATAGTATACATTATTTATATTAAATTTTTCTATCAATTTCATTGTTGCCAATTACCAGATAAATTTTCTTAAATTTATATACCCATTAATGGAACAAACTAAAATTAACTGACCTTACTTAATTGAACCTTACAATTAATATGTTTTTGAATATTATTATGTTCATGTTGATTTCAATTAAATAAAATAAGACAAATTAATACTAATAAACTATATTAAAAATAATTGTTTAAATTATTTGAAAATTTTAAAGTTTTTAATTTCAATCAATTTCATTTCATTTAATTAGTTTTTATTTGAAAACGAGTTTTGTTGAGAAACCATAAATCAAAAATTACTTTTTCTAAAATAAGAAATTATATTAGTTTTTATGTTATTTGTCGTTTTTCTTGTGATATGGTAAATTTATATTTGTGTACTTAACAACATAGTCGACATTTTATTCTACTATATGATGGTAATATAAAATATAAATATACAATTTCCGTAATGACCCACATCGACATCAAGCATTGACCGTTTCATTGTTAAAACATACATAAAACATAATATAACAATAACAAATTTATTATGAATTTTATGCCAACGCCTTGAAGCTTTCGTGTTGATTCTATTCATTTGAGAATTAAGACCCATCTACGACTATACGCTTCAAATTTTTCATTTAAGACCATCCACGACTAGTTGCAATAAAAATTTTTTGAAGTGGGATATTAAGTTGAATAGTTTGTAATTTAATTTTTTTTGAATATTTTTAATATATATTTGAAAATTGTAGTAGATAACAATTTGGGTAAGCTTAATGAAGCAGTTGATAGTGTGAGCTATTAATTCATACTTTTGTCGTATTTAGTTCATAGTTGCGTTAAGTCGCTAACAATAGTCGCGTGACAACATAAATTATAATGAATCTTTTTTCTCAGAATATTTAGTAATAGAGTATCTAATCCTCATCAATCTCAGGCACAAGCTCCATCTTCTCATTGATTAAGAAAACTGGGACCCGAGAAAGAGATATTACTTCTAAATACTGAATTATTTTCTGTATTATATATAAACAGATTCTTTTTTGAGTCTTAAAAGTTTTGAAATTTTTAACAAAACGCTCAACTAATTACTGGTGGACATAACTACGAGTTATCTGCTATCATTTTTTTTTAATATTAAATTTCTTTTATATTATTATTGATATACTTGCGTATTGAAGCAGAAATAATGACAGACTTCACATTTATTTATTTTATTATATATATTAACAAAAAACTGATTGTAATTTTTGTTGTATCTACAAAAAAAAAAATTTGCAATCCATTGGACTTTTGGTTTTTATAACGAAAAAATTATAATTATGTATTTAGATTATAAATCGCTAAATAATCAAATTTTATTTACAAATCGTATCAATTTTATTCTTAATTATAGCGAATTATATAAATACAAATAACTTTTATACATTTTCTCGACTACTATAACAACTTTATTAAGAGAAATTATTGATTTTATTATATGGCGATACCGCTACTAATTATTAAGAAAGATGATTTGAAGAATGGTTGGTTTTTTGACATTTATTTTCAATCCTACAGAGCCAGCCTCTCTTTCAAGATTTAGAACCATTTGGCCAAGATCTAAAATCCGATGGGATAGCAAGCAAACATCTGTATACATAGATTTACTTTAATTTTTTCATTATAATTAACCATAAAAATTTATCATATTGGATTTTATAATGCCTCTTACATTACATAAATTAACTCTTCATCCAATCCCAATCGGCATATTGAAAATTGTGAATAAAATCAAATTTATCATTTTATTAGACGTATACCTAATCAAAGCAATATTAGAATATAAGGGGTTCTGCTCCGAACATTTGAGACTAGTGAACTTCAGAAGTAGACTTAAGTTTGAATTGATTGGAACTTTAGTAACCACATTTGTAAACTGTATTTCGGTATTTTAGGTATCGTATTTTTTCAAAAACAATCTAGTCGGTAAGACTCTTATCAGAAATAATCAACTCTCAATACCCATATAGTTTTTAAAATTTTCTATTAGGTATAACTTTGATGATTTCATCTGAAATCTTTATATTCTTATAATGTTTTTATTCTAATTGGGAATTTCCGGAAGTAAGTAACTTTCTAGTATGTATAATAACATTAAAGTTTTTTTTTTTAAAAACTAATTAATAAAATTTTAACTTCTTTAGAAAGTACTATTAAAAAAATTATAAAATTTAATTAGTGGTAAAATGTATAAAAAATAATTATTTATTTAATATTATAATTTTAATTAATTTCAGATTCGCCAAACAGACTGAAACGTAATTCAACTTCCACCGTTGGCGTAGAGACAACAGTTTCAAAATCTGCAGGACCTCCATCAAAGGTAATTTTCATGTTAACATTATAGTAAATAAAAATGTTAGTTTTTTTTATATTATTTTCATGCTTTATGCTTGCTTAAAATATAATTATATTAATTCCATTTAACTTATTTACAAATAGTTTTATTAAATATATACTTCTAACTTCTAATACTTTTATTTAAACATACTTTATCTTACATACATACATACACACTGATTAATTTTTATTTAATTGGCTATTTATTGGATATCCTAAATTTGGTACTACTTTTCTAATATAAACTTTTCATTTTACTATATTTATAATTTGTAGATTAGAATTAAATAAACAAATATTTATAAACTTTAATATTTAATTACATTAATTGAAATAATAGTTGCAATAAATATATATTTAATTAATTAAAATTAAATGAATTAACAATACTATAATGAATAGATTTCAAAACCATATATTTGGTTTTAAAATTAGGTTATGAAAACTAAATGGTTTTTGTCTTTGCTAGACTTACTACATAAAGATATTAGTCAAGAAACACCTTTTATTATGATTATGAAATTGACATTTGACTACAACAAAACTAACAAATGACATATCATGTCAATTTTATAATTGTTTATTGATTTGGATTATTTTGTTTCTGTCTGTTGTGTTTCTGCTGCAAAGTATTTTCGACTTTTTTTTTTTTAAATAGTTTACATTCTCTAAGTTTGGTATTAATTAAATATATAATTAATTATAGTGAAAATTATTTATAAAAGTGGATTTAAATACGATTTGTTTAGTAGTATAATAATTACCAAAATATCGCTAGTATTTAATTATACATTATATTTTTGTGGTACGAGTTTCTTTAATTTTTCAATGTATGTAAATCGTTGTTAAATTACAATTATGAATTTCATAAACATAAAAAAAAGGCGAACTCTTCAATTGAAATAAGAATATTCTTCATAAAATCTTATTGGAATATTAAAAAATTAAAAGGTTTGTATATTATAAATTGAATTTAAAAAAAGATCATTGCTTTTATATTTCGGTTTCTTTTTTGCTTTGTTGGCTCTATTAAATTCCAACCTCAATCACGACTATTATATTATTTATATATTTTACAATTCAGAAACCTGTTTTTCTTGTAATAAAATGTGTGTAATTTGTAATACAATCAGCTGTTGCCGTAAATTATTGGTGACGCATTTGTTTTGCATCCTGAAACATTTCAAGATTTCACACTAATTTACCTTCAAAAGAATTTATCTTATATGAGAGTAGAAATAGGACAAATACTGGAATATTGATATTGATAATATAAATAACTATAAGCTATAAGCTATGTCAGTACAGTATTTTAAAAACATTGTAAATAAGACTATATAAATGTATTCTGTCTGGTATTAGTTACAGATCTTCATAACGAATTGTGCAAATTAAAGTTATTTATATTAAATGTGATACACACATAAAATTATTTATTTAATGCTGCTGACATTGATTATGAGCTGGTTTTTTATTAAACAAATGGTACTAGAAATATTTAAACTTATAGAATTATTATGAATCATTTTTATTATAGTTCGCTCATATAATTCAGGTCCCTGAAAAACCTTTTTCATAGTAGAAATTGTATTTTTATTTTAACAAGGTACATATATAATATTTATATAGTATTCTTATAGATTTATATAAGTTGGAATTATCCCACACTACCAGTAAAAGAAAAGTTCAATAATAATAATTAAATATAGATTGCTTAGCAATGATTAACATTAGCTAACTATAGTAAAGTATTAATAAACATTTTTTACAAGAGAATAAATATTCAATAAATCACTTTTTCCTGCTGAATTAGAATTATATTACATTGATTAAAATTTCAATCAACATAGTTTTTAAAAACTGTAACGAGTGTTGAGTTGAATTGACATACAGGTCAATAAATTTTATTTCTCTTTTATCAACAATATCAGTTCAGTTCAACTAGTTTTGTGGAGTTAAATTGGATTCAACGAAGACATAAGTCATACAAAAAAGTCAAAAGCCACGAGTTATTTCATTTTTCAACTATAATTTTGTTAATATATCAATGCTCCTAATTATGTAGGAAGCTTAAATATGAGTTTGCGATTAATTTAGCTATTCAGTCAATATAGGAGGATAGAGATAGTTCAAGGCACCAATCCACTTTTTCTGACTTACAGAAGATATTAATAAACGAATATATTTATAGTTCGAAAACTTTAATGATAATTGGTCAGCATCTCTAAAAGTTTAAATTTTTTCATTAGGTTATTCGAAATCTGTAATTTTAACTCTTAAAAAATTCGACTAATCATAGAAGAAAGTAAAAGATATTTGTAGTTTGGTAAAATGTTATCGCATGAAACTCATTGGGATCACAGTTTTAAAATTGGACGATCCGATGCCTAAATATTTGTAGATTGGGCGGAGATGATAATAAAAAAGATCGTATACATTTTGTTTCAACACTAGCAATTTATCTGAAATGTGAATTAATTGCAAACAAAATCGAAATATACAGCAGTATCCTCGGTTAAGAACATGAACAAGGACAAGGTCACCACGATGAGAATATTGCCAATAACAATTGATGTTGGTCGTGTCGTACCGTATCGTATATATTATTTTCGTAGTTTATTACAAATTTTGTCACGTTACCGAACGTTAAAATATTTTTAGAAAACATTTTTTATTTATAATTTTAATTCATTTATTTATTCACTAACTAATTAATGATTAATCACTAATACTAAAGTAATATTTTTTTTTGTTGCATACTTTCTATAAAAGTAAATTAACATTAAATAATTTACTCGTAGTTAAACAAACTAACAACGTAATTATTCGAACTAACAAATTAGCATATTTTGGTTGTAAATTTTTATTTTCAAAAAATGACTATTCTTAAATTTTACAATCAATTTTGTTTTTTGTATTTTATTTTTTCCTTTAGGACGAGAAAAGTTTGGACATTATGGGCCAATACAAGCCTGAAATTTCGTGCTAAAAATAATTTATATAAAGCCACAAATAACATAAATATATATACAAAAACAATCATTCACATTTTTATTTTATAATTTCGTTTATAAGTATTACAAGAAAAAAAATATATTTTTTTTATATGTTAATTTTAAATAAAAATAAAAATCATATCGAAATCAAATTCTGCAGGCATAAAATTGTTAAATTTACTACACTCATAAAAAAATATTTCGATTCTGATTTCTACCGAAATAAATTTTGTCTTAACAAAGATAAAAGACAAATTAAATACAGGTAAATTTTCATTTAATTTTAATTATTTATTATTTCATTTTTATTCGCTCGCATTGCTTTTATATTGGCTTTGTTTTTACAAATTCATGTGCTTCTAATTTCACTTTTTAATTATATTATTATTTATTTCAAATTTTAAGGGTTGGGTACATATTATGGCGACTGAGAAAATACTGACAAATTTTTCCAAAATTTTTGACTGGTAATTTATATCTAAATTTAAGTCGACATTTTTTTGTCTTTTCTTACTTTCGTTATTTATTTTCAATTGATCGACATTCTTTTAACCGGAATTTATATTTTTTTCTCATTTTCACTATGTCGACATTACAACTTTTTTTTTTATTTTAGGTTCTTAATCGACAAATTCGAAAATTATATAATATTATTTTCGGATTTTCTATTTAGCAATTACGAATTCTCACAAAATTTCTAATATTTAAGATTTATATATTGTGAAAACTTTGTAAATTGTTTTAACACCTTAAATTAAACCGACGAAAATTAAATATTTATTAAATATACTTGCTAATATATTCTTAACGTCTCTCTATCTTTATCTAACTACTTATTATAATATTCTTAATAAATAATAAATTAATGCAATCATTTCGATTTACAGATGGCACATATTGTTGGTGTACCAAAACGTGAACCATGCCTAAAATGTTCTTTACCAGTTTTCTTAGCTGAACGCCTAATAATTGGTAAAGCAGTTTATCATCGTACTTGTTTAAAATGTGCCCGATGTAAAACACAATTAACACCCGGCAGCTTTTATGAAACAGAAATTGATGGTGAATTTTGTTGTGAAACATGTCCAGATGAAGAACAAACAGAAGAAAAATTTTCAATAACTGATAATAATACCGATAATTATCATACATCAAATCTGAATATTAAATTATCACCAAATTCCATTACAGAAACGAAAAATAATCGAAGTTCGATTGCAGATCGTTTGGCATTCTTTGAAATGAATATCAGTTGTGGTGATGGTAAAAAATTATTACAAAAAAGTTTAAGTGATGAGGAGAAATCAAAAAGTTTAAAGAAAATTACAGAATTTAAACCTAACACTGCACTAACTAGTTTTATGAATAGCACAATAAATGATGACAAAAAAAGTGATGATGATGATGATGATTCTGCTGATGATAGGGAATATATTCAGGATGTTGAAAACAGTTTATGTATTCCACCAATGCTTCCAAAAACAATACCACCATCAGTTTCATTACAAGAAGAATACGAAGAAAACTTACTGGAGAACAGTTCGTCATCTGCTGAAAATGAATCAAATAAAATGTTTGGAAATATTAATACTGGAACGTATGATGCTCTAGATAGTTCAACAATATTACCATTAAATAAAACTCAAAATAATAATAATAAGTATAATAATAATGATCCTAATGTAAGTGTTAACGTTACCAAAGAAGATGATTCAAATTCGACAGTTAAACAAAAAAATGTACATATGAAAAAACATGCTGAATTATATATTCAACAGTTGCCTGATTCTGAAATTGAAATTTCAACAAAAAATCATAATTCAGAGGAGCCAATTACAAATGATTTGCCAGAATTAAATGTAATTCGTGCTCGTTTACATCAATTCGATGTAATAAATAAATCAGGATCAGAAAATAATACAAATTTAAATATAAATACATCATCATCAGATAATGATAATAAAATTCTTAGTATTAATAGTTCTAATGAAATAAGTAATATTAGAATTAATTTAGTTGATAATAGATCAGATCAAATTGTCGATGATTCAAAAAATATTCAAATATGTAAAGATGAAGAAAAAGTGCCTAAGTATACAGATAGCAAAGAAGAACAAAATAATTTTAAGTTAATTAATAATATAAGTAATGATAATACAAGTTATCTACAAGAAAATGTTATTTTAAAAAATATTAATGTAGATATTAAATCATCACCTGAAAAACAGGTTGTTGTAAATACAGAAACTATAATTATTACAAACAACAAACCAGTTGAAGCAAGTCAAGATAATAAAATAGATGAGGAACACGAACATATAAATTTATTAGAGGATGACAAACAACAAATGAATACAATTTCTAAAAGTAATGACAAAATCGAAAACCAAGAAAGTATTTTAATCATTAAAAAAGAAGCTGATGATGAAAATGATGAAATCTCAATCGAAATAAATTCAGTTGAGAATACCATGCAATATAATCAACATGTTGAAGAACAATCAACTTTAAATGTTGAATATCCTGAAGAATTAAATCCATTTCAAAGTGATGATAATGATGACGAAGATGATGTGCAATTAGATATGAAAAAGAAAAGAAAAAGTTTAAATCCATTTGGCAGTAGTGATGAAGAAGAAGATGATAATGAAGATGGAAAAAATGATTTAATTTCTGATAAGAAATTAAAACCACCTCGTCCGCCACCACCAAAAATTTCGAATAATCCGTTTGGTAGTGGAAGTGAAAATGATGAAGAAACTGAAAGCATAAATATAACAAATGTCAGTACAAGCATTGGTAACAATTCATCAAAGAAAATTCCGATTCCGACACCACGTACTCAAATGTAAGTTTAATATATAATTATATCTATAATTGAATGATTTATTGGCCATTGATGAATTAAAACTCCACTGTAAAACTTTGGACTGCTTAGAGACAATATACCTCTTCTTAGGGAACTAAATTTGCTTTATTATTTGTTCAATTGCGTTCCTTAAATGATCTTGTATAACCAATCGAAAATTGTGCACTGGATACACTTCGAATTTATATACATCGTTGGCCATTGATTGAGAGGAAATATTTTGATTTGATTGTAAAAATATGATAAGTTATATCATTTTTATAGCTAAGTTACGAATTGGAACAAATTAATTATTCAAAGTCTTTAAAATTCCAGTTACACTGAATGCTTCTTTGTAATAGTTTCTACACATTTATTAAAACAATAACTTATAACTATACTTTAAAAAAAACTACTCCCGCGTAAAACTGAATTTATCATTCTTCTTTAAACATTTCCTCCCACTTAAATCAGTGATATTTCACAGACAGTTTCTCGCAACAAAATTAATTCTTGATTTTATTATCTATTCATTATTAATTATTTTATACGGAAACTCTTCCCAATTCTGTTAGGCAATGAATATTTAATTGAATTCGTCTCATTTTAATAATTTAAAACAGCACGTACTATGTGCATATTTAGATTTAATGTATTCTTATATATTATAATATGCTTAAAAACTATATTTAAAAAATAACAACAATAGACATAAAGACATAAAAATTAGTTTATTTCTGTAAAATCAATGTATAAAATCAAGATTGTCAATAAAACACTTAAGGTAAATGATTAAATTTTCAACGCTGGTTTCAATTTAATTGTTGAATATTGTAAAATTTTATTAACATTGTAATATCTTAATTACGACATGAAGAAAAATTCATTTCCGTAATTAAAAATGTTGAACTTTTACGAAATTATATTATGTCTTTATACAAACCCATTTTAATTTTTCCAAAAAAAAATGAATATAAATGTATTCAAAAAAAGGGAAGAATAATAACGAAAACAACAGTGTAGAAAATGTTCTCATTATCAAAAAACACAGGTGCGTCAGAGAGAATCCAAAATATATAATTATTTATCATTATTTATCAAGGTTCCTCACTTACTCCACTCTTTTGTATGTAAGCTAAATTTGAATATATGCAATATTTAGAAAATATTTTTATGTAAGAGTATTCAGACAATCATTTTTGCATTTAAATATACAATAATTTTAAATTCTATTAAGGTGGTTCTATTAAATGAATAAAAATTTGTATTTTAATAATATTAATTTAAATTTATATTAATTTGTCAATAATTTTGTATACATTTGTGTTAGTATTAAGTGTTGTTAGTCAACCAACACCATTTATGTGGTGATTGTTTTCCAATTCAGTTATGAATTAATTGTTTAGTAATACAAACTCAACGCATGAAGTTTTATTTTGAACATATAAGTTACTACAATTAAATTCGTTTCTTTAATTTCTACTTTTACTTATCGAAAAAGTTAGACTGTCTGTGTTTTTGTTTTTAAATTTTGATTTGAAAAGTTTTGTCTGTAACAATAATAATATTTAATAATTCGTAACTGTTCACCGGGTCATTAGTTCCAAAATAATAATAAAAAAAAACACAAAAACGACAAAGAAAAAACTGAACTTTGAGAACAATTAATTTAACATATTATTATTATTATTTTTTTCCCACTTGAACAGTTCGCCATTGACTGACGACCTGTTCACAGTTTATTTTTTAAAATTATGTTGTTATTTTTTTTTTGTTTTTTATAGACTAATTTTATGTTATAATAATTCATAGTTAAATTAATTTTGATTGTTTAAATTATGTTGTCTTTGTTTCCCAATTAAAAAAATAAAATATAATAAAAATATTAATATAATGTTAAAATATAAATATATTCCACCATCTAATCGTAGTTGTTCATCATTAAAAAAACAAACACCAGAATCAACACCAATTAAAAATCTTAATAATTATGATTATTATGGCAGTAGCGCATCATTAAATGCAGCAGCAAATAATTCTGGTCATAGAGAAATTTTTCATCGGCATCATGAAGTACGTGGTTCAAATACTTCATTAACATCATCTACAAATGGTGGATCTTCTAGAAAATCAAAAAAAGCTCCAGCACCACCACCACCAACAACTTCTCAATTACATAATATTACAAAAGAACTTTTTGCTCCAGATTCTGTTAATAGTACAAAATCTAGTCCAAATTCAAGTAGTCCAGTAACACCGCAACAGCCGCGTAAAAAACGTCCAGCTCCGAAACCGCCTGCAACACCTAAAATAGAAATTGAGAAAATTGGCGATGAAATAAGTATTAATTTATCCGAGTCTGCTGTCCCAACAACAACAACAACAACAGTTATACCATCAGAAATTCCAAATACTACGACAGCAAGCTTCAAACATTCAAATATACCAGAAATTGGAAAATTAAGTGATGAAGAAAAAGCAGCCAATTTAATAGCAATGAATTTTTACGTTCCGTCCGATAATTCAGAAAGCGAAACTGAAATGAATGAATCACAAACTCCTCGAAGAAGATTAATTTCATTAGATAAAAGTTTACTCGAAGACACAACTTCAACTAATGATGTTCAACTGAAAGAAGAACACAATGTTATTTATAGAAGATCTATTCGTCCGCCATTAGATATTACAACACCAACTAAAAATAATGGTGGCGGTGATTTAATTGTTTCCTTTCCTATATCTATAGAATCAGCTACAAATAATCGACAATTGGAAAAAATGAAAGACAATAAAGAAGCAAAAAATCGTAACAGGCAAAGTCAATGTTCTGATGATTCTGATCCACTTATGAATAAATCAACTCATGGCAAGTGGAAGAGACGTAAAGGTCCTGCTCCTTCGCTACCAATTCCACCGCGAAAAGTATTACAAATGTTACCGCTACAAGAAATTCGTCATGAATTGGAAATTATTGAAGTACAACAACAAGGATTAGAAAAACAAGGTGTAATTTTAGAGACTATGATCCGGGAGCGATGTGAAAGTAAAAATGGTAAATTAAATGAACAACCAATTAATAATGATGTAATGGATTTACCACCAGTTCAAAATTCTAAAGAAGTTGAAGATTTAATTTTACAACTTTTCGAATTAGTGAATGAAAAAAATGAACTTTTCCGTCGACAAGCAGAACTGATGTATTTGTAAGTTTTAGAAGTTGAAAACTAAAAAAAAAAAACCTAAATTTTTTCTTTATTTTATAATTCAGGAGACGACAGCATCGATTAGAACAAGAACAAGCCGATTTAGAATATGAAATTCGAGTGTTAATGGCTCAGCCAGAACGAAATAAAACTGATACCGATAAGGCTAGGGAAGAAGCTTTAATAGCACGTTTGGTTGAAGTAGTACAATTGCGTAATGAAGTCATTGAATGCCTTGAAATGGATAGACTAAGAGAAGCAGAAGAAGATTTGGTATGTTAACGAATAACTATAAAGATAATTAAAATTCATAAGCTTTTTTTTTAGAAATTTATTAGTTATTTAAGTTATAATTTTAAAATGAACAAATAATATCATAATTTTACATAAATTTTAGAATAATTTCAATTATTCTAGTTTTAATTTGGTCCAATAACAGATTCTTCAATTCTATTATTATCAACAGCAATTGTTTTTACAATTCCATTAATATACAATTTTCTTATTCCACAATTTTTTGCTTCTAATCTAACAATTTCCTTGACTCGAATCACTAAATTATCAATACTATTATTTGTAATATTTAGAAATTCAATTTTAATAATATTTTTGAAAACATTTTCATCGATATTTTTTAATTGATTATCTCTTAAATCAATATGACGTAATTTTGTATTAAAATCGAAAATGCCATTTTCTAATTTATCTAATTTATTTCTACCCAAATTTAAATGTTCCAAATTTATTAATTCATCAAAAATATTTTTGGGTAATATTCTAATTTCATTATCTTCCAAAGATAATAACTTTAAATGATTTATTCCTTTGAAAGCATTCTTATCTAACACATTTATATTACTATTATTCATCCATAAATTCTCTAATTTCGGTGCTTTTTCAAATACACCTGAATTAATTTGCGTTATATTGTTATCGGATAAAATAACATCACGTAAATTATCAGCATTTTCAAAACTAACTGCTGTCAATGTTGTAAGCATTGAATTACGTACGTCCAGAGATTCCAAATTACCAAAAACTTTAAATGTACCATGAGGTAGATTATTTAAAATTGAGTCCTTAAATTTAATCCGACGATCAGGTTCGATACGATTAATTGGTTTATTAGTTTGTGCACCTCGTTCTATTTCCAAAAATGTTGCCGAATCGGAAATTACATTTGAGCAAGTTCCTTGATTACATACATTTTTCGTAAAATATGTTTTAATTCCGCCACTTACAATGGGTAAACAATAAATCCCAAAGATTACCAGGAATATTCCAGTTTTCATTTTCAATTTTAATATATAAATATGTTATTCGTATAACAATTGTAGATCAACTAATTTAATAAATTCTGTACTACTTAATAAATATTATCATTTTTTAAAAAGGTTAAAATTAATCATAATAACTTTTTTTTTATGCTGATAAAAAATTATTTTTATTTTAATTTATATATTTATAAATACATTTTTTTTTAGAGTATTAAACAACGGTTAGAATTACATACAGCAAAACGTGATGAGGAATTAAACAAACAGACACCAACAAAACTGTCTAAAAAGGAAAAGAAAAAACAGAAAGAAACTAAAAAAATGGGAAAAAGTAAAAAATTGGATGCAGATAAGGTAAAATTTAAATTATAAATGATTTTAAATTAATTAAATTAAATTATTTGTTATTTAAATAATAATATCTGTAATTTCTAGGATGCTGATGAATCTGAACTAAATGTTGATAATCAAAAGGATAAGAAAAAGAAGAAAAAATTCCTGTTTTGAATTAATATTGCTAATTTCTTCTAGAAGAAAAACCATACAAAAACAAGAAACACACAAATCTTCACATATATTTATGCCTAATGCCTTTAACTTGAAAATAAATTTTAATTGTGATAACTTGCATTAATGTCAATTTGAAATAAAGAGATAAATTTTTTGTGTACAGTTAAAAGTTTATTTAATGTAAAATTAGTTTTTTTTTTTTTATTTTTAAGATGTTCTATAAAAAAAAATTAAATAAAAATATTTTATTTGTAAGCATATCTTGAAAATAAGTTGTAAAATTTTAAACATTATAAATTGAAAATTTCAGAAATAAAAAAGATTAATTGAAAATTTCAGAAATAAAAAAGATTTAAATTAAATTACATAGTAAGTATTTTGTGTATATAATTGAAAGTCATTTCAATTAATTGATTTTAACGAGTAAAGGACACGGGTAGTAGCAATTAATGAAAATTGTACATTTTACAGTGAATATTAAAAATGATTCCAAAAATTTAACTTAAAATTTATACCATTTATACAAATTTGAAAGGGTTAGGAAGGATTTAAACTTAAGAGGATTAATTTGGTGAAGTAGGAAAGTAGCTAAAAAATATTTTATTAATTATAAAATATTACTTTCTATTAATAAAAAGAACAGAAGGATTTGAGCAATAAATGAATTAAAATTTGTCTTAAAAATTAATGGCGGAACTAATGAACTACGAAAGATTGACAATCAAGTTTAAGAGAAGTAGAAGAAAATGTTTGGTTGTGCAATTTGAAAGATTCAACTAGCACTCAAAATTTATAATGCCAGTGCATTATATAATAAGTGCATTAATTTTTTTTTCTATGTCTTACCTGCGTTTTTTCGTTGCTATATGTTTCTGCACCACATTGCGCTACATCGAAACGAACGGCAACTTTGGCTTATGTCAACGTTTTATAAAATAGACAGCTAGCCGCAAAAAAATATAAATAACAATATCATATGTTTGAAATTAAGAGTTTGAAGTTAAGAGCGTGAAAACTGCAAGGCAATTTATTTTATTTGTATAACAAAACTATAGGCATTTAATATAAAAATAATGAATTAAATATGTCACTAATAAACAATAATTCATACTTATTTAAAACTATTTTAACAGACTTTTCCCGATTAAGGTAGGTACATTAAAAAAAATTAAGTTTTATATTATAACCTACAAATAAATTACTTTAGAATATCATCAACATTTCTACAAATCCGTGAGAAAGGACATTTAAATCGCCCAAGAATTCGTAATCCTATATGGTTTGCAAAGAAAAATCGTGTTGTAAGAGTTAAATTTTCCAATTGTGAAAACTAAAAATAAAATTTATGTGTTTCAGGTTCATGCTGACTCTGTAACATCTGAAAATAAAATATTTTTAAAAGAAGTGTTACACGATCAATTTGGACCACCTGCTTTAATTAAAGGTATACCAACTTATAAAAATACTAGTATTGTTAAAACCGAAACTCTTGAAAAACATGAATGGACACCACAAATGAGACGAACTGGTTTGTTAGCTAAAAAAATTGGTCAATATCCATTATGGTTGAAAAATGGTGAACGTGTACGAACAACGTTACTGCAAATAATTGATAATCATGTTATTAAATATATTCCACCAGAAGAGTATAATCCAGCACAAAAACCAAATGTACAAAAATTACATAAATATGGTTGTCTGTTAGTTGGTGCTGAAAGTGTAGATCCATCATTGCTAACTAAAGAATATTGTGGTTTATTTAAAGATTCTGGTGTTATACCAAAAAAATATTTATCGAGATTTATAATTTCACCGGAAGCTGCCATTCCAGCTGGAACTCCATTAAATGCAACACATTTCAGAGTTGGTGATTATGTAGATGTTAGGGGGAAAACGTAAGTTAAAATTTTGCATATTTTGCATATCAGTAAATTGATATTTTTTTTGTTATCTACATTAGTGTTGATCATGGATTTCAAGGAGTAGTTAAACGACATGGTTTCAAAGGAATGCCTGCTTCACATGGTGTAACGAAAACTCATCGTCGTCCTGGTAATATTGGTGGTGGTGGTGAAAAAGGTCGTGTTTGGCCTGGAACTAGATTACCTGGTCATATGGGGAATCGATGGAGAATATTAAAAGGATTAAAAATATGGCGAATAAATACAAAATATAATGTAATGTGGGTTCAAGGAAGTGCTGTGCCAGGTGATACAAACGGTTTGGTTTACATATACGATACGATTTTACCATTAAGGAAACCAACTAGTCCTTTACCATTTCCAACAAGTTTTGATGATGAACTAGATGATTCTTTACCAGATGATATTTGGTTAGATAAAGTGCATAATTTTAAAGATCCGTCAATAGTTTTTGATGAGAAAAAAAATTAAATTAGAAAATTAGTTTATTAAGGAAATTTTTTATAAAATTTATTAAATGATTTTATAATTGAAACTGGATTTTATTTTCAATTAAATTAAATGTATTTTAATGTAAAATTTGAGCCTATTAAATTTATGTAGGTTATTTTCAGAAGAAGATTTGGTGAGTGCAGACATTTTACATCCGTTTAAATTAAACTAGAAACCGTAACGAGGACGTAATTGGCTTTTAATTATATAAGTTTGAAGTCTTCCATTCAAATAATAATTAGATATTCAATAATTTAATTTAACTCTAAATTTAAAAATTTTACTTAATTCAAATTTAATTTGATTGTACACTCAGTTTCCATTGTATTTACTCAAGCTTTGATATTACATAATTATTAGGCTGTGAAACTACTAAATGGTTTGTGTAAATTAAATTAAAATAAATTTGACTTCAGAAAAAAAAATATTGGAATTTTATTTCTGTAATCGAAAAAAAAGAAAAAAGTCTTAAAAATATAGAAAAGTTTCATTACAAACTATTGTAAAAATAATTTTTTTTTTTTAGATACTTTAATTATATTTTTTCGAACATTTTCATCTAATATACTATACTAAAAAAGTAACAATCTCCAGTACATCATATAATTATACATTGATTTTTGTTCATTAGAAGAACTCTTATAATTAATAATTTTTTATATTATATAAATTAGAAATTTAATTGTTCCAAGAAATTGAATCAAATAAATTTTAAAAATATATAAATATAAATTTAATATAATTTTTTTTTTTTTTTTTTTTTATTTTTTTTTTTTTTTTTTTTGTAAAAAAGACTAACACATTATTTTATTATGTATTTAAAAAAAAATCTTCTATCTACTACTAAAAATAACATGTAATGCATGTGACATACTTGCATTTTGTTTTTCAGCTGCTGATTTAATTACATTTAAATCAATATGTTGTTCATCAACAGAACTTTTTATTAAATTCATACCATATGCTAAATATATATTTGATAATAATTTATAAAAATTTAATGGTGTACCATCAATTCTTGAATTTTCAATCATATCGGATATAACATCTTCTAATACAAAATTATTTTTCATAACATATCTTGATATATTTTCAATATCCTCTTCACTATAACGTAATGCTTCTAGTTCTTCTTCAAATTGTCTTGATTTTTCTGAAATATTATCATCATCATATTCATCTACATAATTATTATTATTATTATTATTATTATTATCATTATTTTTATATTTATCATCAGTTATTTCTTCATCAATTTGTTCACTAAAATCATCTAAATCTGAAGATTTTGTTGTTGCTGATGTTGTTGTTAATGTATTACGATATGTATCTGCATCTGGATCATCATTTAAATCATTAATACCTAAATTAATATTTAATTGTGATTGATATTGTTGTTGATATTGTTGTTGTTGTACTACTTTTTGTATATTTTCATTATGAATTGAATGCTGTGATTGATAAATTGTTGGTATTGATTCATCATTTACTGCATCCGAATCTTCAATTACAACTATATCATTTTCATTTATAATATTACTATTATTATCATCATCATTATTATCATTACTATTTTCATCAATATAATTGATATCATCATCATTTTCTTCTTCAACAGAATTTAAATATCGATTTGTATGCAAAACAGTTTCTGATGTAAAAAGTTCTGAATTATTGATAGCTTCTTGTAAATAATGATTATTATTATTATTATGATTTAATATTGGTGTTATTATTGATGCTATTGCTGGTGTATCAATTCGTGTTATTGTTTGGTAAGTTTCATTACTATTAGTAACTTTATTATTTTCTATATTATTTGTATGTAGTTGCTGTAGTTGTTGTCCAGTTCTATTTGATAATATATCAGTGTGTAATGATATAGAATCTAATTCAGTTTCTTCATCGTCATCTTTAGATGAATCTGTCGTATTTAATGCTGATGTAATATTTATTGCAGATGTTATACCAACTTGATTTAATAATTTTGTTGCTGTTGTTATATTTGCGTTATCATTTTTATTAGTTACTTTCGATATTATTTTATTTATATCACCATAATTTGATTTAAGTTTCTCTTCCAAGAAACCGCATACATCTAAATGTTCTTTTTCAAATGATACACATTTCATTAATAAATCTGTATATTCATCATCGTATTCACCTAATGTATCTTTATAATTTAAACGATTACGTAACGTATAATATGTACCATAATCATCTTTTTTATTACGTTTAACTGTTACAATACCACCATTATTAACACCATTATCATTATTATTAGTATTTGTAGTATTTATATATGGTCTACTATATTTTTGTAATTTACGTAAATTAAATTTAGAAACTTGTTGTCCATACATTTTTCGTTTAATAAAAACATTATCATATTTTTTATTTAAAATTTTTATTTGTGTTGTATCATCTTTTGGTATTATCTCTAAATGACTACGATTTTGTCTTGAATATTCGTTACCTCGTCGACGTGACATACTAATACGACTACGACGAATTTCATCAAATGTACTAAATACTTTTTGAATTCTTTGATGTTGCCCTTTACATTTACTATCTGATGAACTTTTTTCAATATTTTGATGGATATCATTATACAATTTATTTAAACGAATTCTACGTAATTGTAATTCAAGAAAATCTTTAGCCGATTGCTGAACAATTTCTTGGGCTTCGCGTAAATGTCTTAAATCAGATTCTTCACGCATTCGTAAACGTTTAAAGTATGGTGTTTCTTGTATTCGATAGGCACGTGCTGAATCAACTAATTGTGATATGTCATCCATTCGTAAATTATGCTATTTTTTTTATAATTTAAATAGATTTTAATTTTTTATATATATTCTTTGTATTGTTAATTTGGAAATTAATACTTTGAGAATTTGCGTAGAATTATTGAATTTTGTATAAAAAACTTAAAATTTTTAATTCTTTGTACGAAAAAACAGAAAATAGTAATTTAATTAATAAGAAAATAAATTTTGTAAGACAATTATAATTGCATAGATTCCTATGTATTTTTAAAATTTTCAAATTATAATTATATTAAATATTTTTTTTTTGTTTTTAAATTTTTTACTATATATTTTATCAAATATAAAAGTAAAATTTCTCTTGATGCAATTATTTTGACTTGTTTTAGCATAGTATATATTAACTTATTAGCTATTCTTTTGGTGAATTTGTCCCAAGAGAATAGGGATAAATAATAACATTTAATACCAAATTCTAAAAGTCAACGGTCTAAAATTTACAAGACTTATTTAACTGAATTGGACCAGGTTTTCATATTATATATTAAAATATTCTAAGCAGTTTTTGTATGTTTAATTTAGCCTAATATTCCAATCAAACAAATAATTTTTTTGTAGATGAACAATGTTTCAAGATAAATTAGATGAAGATTAAGTAATTGCAATGGTTTTGATTATTATAAATAAAATTTAATAATTTAATAAATTTAATTATCAATTAAAATGTGATTATCTACAAATTTTCATTAAAATTCTTTAAATGAAAACTGGAAAACGATTTATTTACTAATTAATTGTGGTACCATAATGATATAATATTTATTTATTAGCACAAAATAAATCGTTAATATATTTCATTTTGGTGAATTAAAGTTAAAATTTACTTAATATATTTGTTCTAACAGTATGGTTTTTAGCAGCTTATTTTTCTCGAACGAAACGTATATTATCAAAAAAAATATTCTTAAATGTGTAAACCTATAAACCAAATTAAATATTTAGTATTGTTGGTGCTGAATGGCCATACCTTCAGTTCAAGACAGCCGTTTGATAAAAAACTAACATCTATAAAATTGATTCATACAACATCCTTGTTGCATCCTTCAAATGCACGCATTAATAATACACTAAAGTACAAGCTAGTAAAATAATATAATGGCCTTCATCAAAGATGAATGAGCAAGTACAATACAAAGCAAGAATGAATGTATGGAAAAATGTAAAAGTATTCAACCAAAGGAACTTATCAGACATAATAAAGACTGAAGAATATCTATTAAGCTGTGCGTGCTTGAAAGAAGCTATAATATTAAACTACATACTTGTATACTCTGGTTAGTTGGAGGAAAAATGGTTTGGGCCAAATATGCAATCTTTTTACTTCTAGTAAACTCTTTTAATTACTCTAAACTAAACACTGCTAGCATTTGCATGATTTTTATTCATTCGTCGTCCCAAGATGGAATTCTGAATTTTCAATTATTAGTTAGACTTAATCAATGCGGTAAATTTAGTATCAGTTTTGTAATTAAAAAAAATGAAAAATATTAAATATACTTAAATTAAAAATTTAGATAAAAAAAAATTATCCTCATGACAATTAATCATAGAATATATTGTCATTATTAAAAAAAAATATAAAAATCATCATTAAAATCAAAATTTTCAATTTCTAAAATATAAAAAATTTAATAATAGATATTTTAATAGCCCCCAGTTTAATATTAATAATAAATACAAAATATATGGGTCATAATGGTTCTCACAAAAAATCAAAAATCTTACATCACAAAAAACTGAAATCTCAAAAAACTGAAATTGCTCTGATGAAATTGGAAGAAGATATTGCCAATTTAGAAATCAATGTTTTATTAAATAATATAACAAATTCAGATCCAAATTTTCCAGAAGGAAATATTTTCGAACATGTAAAATTTATGACTCAAATTGATACTACAAATTTAATAATTCTTAATGATAAGGAAAAATTTGAAAATATTAAAAGTATTCATAGTTTAAATGTACAAAATGAAAAAGATAATTTAAATGTAAATGAAAAAGATTCAATTATCATGGAAACAGTATTACAACAAGGAATTCTTACAGCACTTCATTCTAGACCACCATCTACAATCAAGAATATGAATAAATTGTATGTTTTGAAAAAAATCAGTGAAGTAAAAACCAAACCGATAATTCGTTGGCTTTAGGGTTTCTTATTTATTATGGCTTTTGAAATCTTCAAAAAAATATATTTTGTCTGAGGGCTATAACAATACTAATCGCTAAAATTTATATAAAAGAATAAAAAAAAAATGAAAACTAATTTATTTTATTGATAGTTTTTAAGTTTTATTTGTATATATTTATAAAAAATTATTTATAAAAATTAATTGTACAAATTACGTTTATTAATAATCATTTCACAAAATAAATATACTTAATAAATATTATTTGTATATTTATTATTATTATTTCGTATTTAGACAAATCCGTTTTTAATAACATCGACATCTATCAGATGGGCAATTTGAAGGATAATTTAAACAACGATCTAGACAATAAACATCAGCACCATCACGTCCTTCTAAATCACCAATAGCATCGCAAGTTTGTCTGTACGAAATAAATGAAATTATATTTTTTTTGTTTATTCAAGTTAATTTGTATATTTGTTATATATATATAAATATATAATTAACTTACGGACAATGGCATACTGTTTCAGGACAATTTGGTGGATATCTAAGGCAATTCTGTTGGCACCAACCTTCCATACCAGGAATTGTACGATATAAATGTTGTGGCAAACATACTTGATCACTATGTAAAATTAAATTTAGAATTTTAGTTAATATTTTTAATGATATTTTTTACAATAATAATTTTTCAGAATTATTTTGAAATTTATATATTTAAATTTACTCTTCTTTCAATTTAATTGATAAATGTGTTAATTTAATTTTTTTTACAATGGTTTTGTTGAAAAATTACATACTACACTTTTGTCCAATTAAAAATTCCAATTATTGTATAGTAATAATTACCATAGTCTTAAATAGCTATTGCGAGAAAGCATAATTCGTATTTTATTTTACTAAAAATTGCCTAATAAAGATCTTAAATCAAATCAAATAAAACTTCTACATTTAAAGAATTAATTTTTACAGTGTATTCTACCAAAATTATTTAACTAATTGTTTTTTTAGGTTAACTATTTTAGTGGATATTTAAAAATTAATGGGTCGATCTTTAATCGAGGCACATTTGTATTTTATTTTAATTAAACACTTTCTGAAATTTGAAGGTCTCAGCCCCAAATTTTGGGATTTGTTTAAAAATCCTTTATCTTTGAAGAATGATTTAATTTAAAATATTTAAATTCGAACATGAAAATTTTTAAATAAGTGGACCAATATTATCCCGAGCACAGAGTATGATTATTTGGAAAATGGTTTAATTGTTCACAAAAAAAGCTATTTTTTCGAACTTAGCGTGTAGTAGCTTGTAATGTTGCCAAGTAATGTCTGTATCTTATAAAGTATACCAAGGTTTCAAGTACCTGTAGACATCAACTATAGAAAATATATATACCGAATGTCGTTGATTTGAAATTTCTAAGCCCTCCTATACATCCAGAGAATAAGTGAGAATAGACGAATAGTCGGACAAAATGTAGCCCTTTAAAAGACAAAATTGTATTGTCTTTTTGGAAGAAATTAACTTTCATTTGAAATATTATTCTTACTAAACAAATTTTTATTTAGGAATTATTTATTTCTTCCAAAATTCGGTTGTAGATTGTGGCCCTATTAAAAATTTTTGGTATCTCCCTTAATTATAAAAATAAAAACTATATTTAAAATTCTACTAAACTAAATATAGAAATAATTTCCAACTACAAAAAATTAAATTACCGGCCATTGAATATATTGTCATTTAAATTTTAATTTTAATTTTCATCTCTCAAATATCTCGGGGAACATTTAGAAAAATATATATATTTCCATTATTTTTCTATTCATTATAATTTTGAAAATAATTTTTTAAATGTTTCTAAATTAAGTTTTCGAAAATATAAAAATATAAACCAAAATATATAATAATGTCAATAAATAATAAAGTAACACAACAAAGAACAAATTCACAAAATCGTAAAATTTTAAAAAATGACATAAATATTGTAGTTAAAAATTCATTAAAATCCAAAACTAATAAATATATTAAAACTAATCAAAAATTAAATGAACTAAAGGAAAATATCAATCGTCATAGCTTAGAGGAACATATTGAAAAACAGACAACTAAATTAGGTGAAGTTTACAAAAAAATTATTAGCATAGATCCATATTTTCCACAAAATGGTATTAATAATATTAATATGTTTGCACCATTAAATATTAATTCATCAAAATGTAATGGAAAAAAACCAATTATTAAACGTAAAGATAAAGACCGTAAAAGTAAAGAAGATAAATTAGTTACATTACGTAAACAATTTCAACCTAAAGTTGGTATAATTAAACCAATTAAAAAATTAAATGAAATAAATGATATCGATCGATATACATATCGGAAGAATCAAACTAAAATCATCAATAATAATGAAAATGTAGATTTTTTTGTAAATGGTCGTAAATTATTTACTACAGATAATAAACGTAAAACTATAATTGAAAAACAACAACAGCCTACAATAATTAATAATATATTAAAAACATCTAGTGATGGTAATCTTAATATTGAGACAACTGATCCAATTGAAGAGTTAATGATATCAAAAAATATCATTGAAAGTCTTACATCAACGGCCCGTTCTAATGGTATCAAATCAACAGAATTGAATACATGTTGTGATGGTGCAATTGCACCATGTATATCAGTTGAAGATTTCTTTGATTGTTCTGATTCGAAAATTGTTGGTTTAGAGAATTTTTTTGAAATTACATACTTATCTAATATACAAAATTTTTGTACGAACAAAGTAAACTGTGATTGTCAAATTGAAAATAATAATAATTTGGATACATTATGCTGTCAGTCATATCAATTAGAAGAGCAAAAGCCAATGCCGCCACTTACAAAGAGTTCAAAAATGTTACATCATTTCAAAGAATTATTACATCAATATTATAAACAGAAACCAAATGAAAATACTATTGATAAATTATTAACCGAAAATGATATTAATTTTTTGAAAAATCTTGTTGAGGCTGATGAACGTTATCATGAATTGAAAAAAGAAGATCATAATTTATTGAAAGAAATATTAATATCACAATTAAATCAAATTGAAACCCAAGAAAAAATTGTCGATACTGTATTACAATCATTACGACGATCTGAAATACCACAATCACAATTGATACGACATGATACATTACCATTATTACCACTAATTGAAAATGTACATATTGAAGATATTGGTTCTGAACGTAATTTAGAAAGTATGACTTCATTATCATTATCTGATAAATGTGTAATGAATAATTCAATTCATATTCCGCAAGGACAACCATCATTTTTCCTCAATTTACATAATGAAAATGAATTGGACAATGAGAATAAAGAAAAATCATCATATGAATCATATGATGATATTGATGATAATATTGATATAAATACACCAATTGATAATAATAATATATGTTTACTACCATCATCAAGAGCAAGTAATAATATCCTTTATGATTTAATACCAGCAGTAGTAGATCAAGTACTAATCAATAAAATATATAATAAAATTGAATTGTATATTGTGAAATATGAATTTTATGCAATTTATGAATATAATTACATATCTGAAGTATATACAATTGGAATTTTGAAATCATCATTATTAGTTATGGAATTTGTTTTACAATATCTATCATTAGATGATTTACAAATTACAAATGAATTTTATATACCTATTGATGGTGACGATTTTCAATTAAAACGAACCAATTTTTATGAAATTGTTGGTAATTTTGATGAATTTCGTAAAATTGTCAAACCAACAACAAATCATAATTTAATTGATGTTTTCCGTAATGAGTCATCAACACTTATTAATAAAATATCTGAATTAAATAAAATTGATATTCGTTTAATGGATTCAACATTATTTGAAGTATATAAAAATAGTTTTAATTTAGATGAAACTGAAATTAAATTAAATAAATTAATACTTGATGATAATGATGATGTTAATAAAAATATAATAACTAAAGGTGGTGGCGATAGTAAGGCACTTAATTTAATTGAATCCTCCGCGATTAAGGATGATAAAGTTAATTGTAAATTTAAAAATAACGATAATAAAGTGAAAACATTTCCGATAAAAAAATTAAAAAGAAATTATAAAAAAATTGGTAATTGTTCAAAGATAATGAAAATGGACGAAAAAATTAATAAAAAAATAATTTTGAAAATGAATGAAAAAAGTAATAATAATATTTCTAATGGAATTTGTATTGAAAAAAAATTAAAATTATATAAAGAAAATTCAAAGCGAAATACTGTTAAAAATTGCCTTGTACTTTTTGTCCAAATTTTAGTTTTTATTAGTATGGTCGCTGGTCTATCAATACCGGATGTCGTCTGTTAATATTTATTTCATTTCAAATTTATCGTATATAAGTAGTTTTTAGAAATTTTTTTTATTTATAAAATTTCAGAAAACAATTTTTTCGTTAATTATATTTTTTATATTTTATTATCCAAAATAAAAAATAACAATTCCAAAAAAAAAATGGCACTTTTTTTTTAGTTTCCCTTTATAACTATAATTATCTTGTTCACGTGGTGAACGTAACGTATTATGTAATTCACTCAAAATGTGTGCAGCATAGTTAAGTAAATTATTTACAATCCACGTGAACAATTTCGTGCAGCGAGTTTTGACAGTTAATCATCATGGGAAGGACGACATTCATCATTCATCGGTATTTTATCCTTTTGTTTTTTGTTAATTAATCTTGCACCGATGCGTACAGTGAGATATTTAGTAATATACAAAGGGTTAAAATTAGGTTGCGTATGTAAGATCAATCTTTTATAAATATTCTGAAGCGTTTAGAGGAGAACAGAACAGATTAATTTGTTGTGTCAACAGGACACTTGAAGAAACAATCATCAATTTGATATTTTCATTGTGATCTCATATGGAATCGTATTTACCAAACTACTAACTACACTACACACGTGAACAAGAGAGATTATGAAATTGTATGGTATAAATTTACAGTTTATAAATTATTTTGCATATCTTTAGGCGTAATAATTTAGTTTTATCTAAAAGCAGAAGTTAATTATAAATATCGTAAATTTAAGGCTAAAAATTAAAACACCTTTTGAAATGATAAATTATAATAATTTTTTTTTTATTCAAATATTTTTATTAATTAACTTAAATTACCATTTACCTGTTTTATGATATATGAAATATAATTAGCTATTAATTTTTTATATATATTATGTAATGTTTAAAATGAAAATTTTACAATGTTGGTAAGCTTTACGTATAGTTAAACTTAAATCTAACTACTAATTAACCAATTCCATTTATATTTTTTTTATGTTTATGGCCAAATCTCTAAAAGGCAAAAATTAAATGATGAAACCTTTTTCCATATTTTTATTTTAACAAAATAATTAAAAATTTACAAAAAGCGAACCTTTTTATTAAGCTTTTATCTATACACTTTTTTCGTCAATTTTAACTTACCGAACAATCAATGGGAAAATATTATTTTCTTGTGGGGCACGTAGATCTCTATAGTATAATAAAAATGGTGATTGACTATTACTAACAAATTCTGGTGGAACACCACCTCCAGTATTTGAAACAATAGCAATATCTGCACAATTTCTAAATGTTTCTGATTATTTTGATAACCAAGAATAAAATAATATTTTAAGTTAATTATAAAGTTTTTGGTATACAGATATGTAATATAAATTTTTTACCTGCTTTACCACAGCCAACAGCTTCTGTTCCATTATCACATGTTCCCCACATATTACCTGTATAGTATGTCCACTGAAGGACACATTGTGTACATGTTACATATGGTGGTAATCTTACATGATATTTAAATATATCCTTTTTCTTAGCATTGATTGGTATCAAATAACGATTTTCTCGTGTTCCTGATATATAAAGTGGATAATGATCAAAACATTCTTGTGTTGCTTCATAAGATGGATCATTATTTGGACATAAATTCATTTCGAAACGTCCATAATGATTGGCTGTTAATTCAACTTCTACTTCTATTTCCTAATTTTAAAAATTAATATTTTAAAAACAAGAACTTTTAATTAATTAAAATTATTATTCAATTTTTAGACATACTTATTTATTATCCGAATTATTAGCTAAGTAAAAATAAATTAGTAATTTTAAAAAATTAACTATTTTATCAGCAATTATTATATTATTATTTATTGATCTTCCATTTTTTAAGTAGATAATTATATTTATTAAATGAAATATTTGAACCTATTTAATTACTATATAAAAACGATTGGCCCTTGATGATAAAGCTATGAATGTTCAGATTTTTCATATATTGAACTTCATTCTAAATAATTTAACTATAAAATAATTAGAAGATTGAATTGCACTTCCTATAATAGTTACAAAAAACCAGCAATTATTTATTTTTTAGCATATTCCTCAATACCATTTAGTTTTGAATACAATTTAAAAATTAATGAAACATTTTTATTTTTAATCACAGACTGAGTTTTTTGAACAATCTGTAATTTTCATTTTCTTTCAATCGAAAAAGTAAAACTAAAAAAAACAAAAACTTAATTAAAACGGTCTCAAAAATTTAACTTTTATTAGATTCTTATCAAATCCTTTTTTTGATAGTTTTTATCGATTTCTTTAAACTTTAATTACATCTATTAAAAAAAATGATATCCTGACGATTGTAAAATATATAATAAAAATATTTTTGTTTGGGTTTTAAATTTTAATTATTCAGGCATCTTTTAAAGGTGCAATAAACTTTTAAATTCTTTTCGATCATTATTAATTTATATTGTATTTTACATAAAGAATTTAAATATATATAAAAAAACGACGTATTTCGATTATATTTTTTTATTTTTTGGTTAATTATTTTGAAGAACTCCAAAACTGGTTTCAAAAAAATTTCGATATTCATTGAAATTCATATAAATCGCAAAATAACAAATTTTTGGAGTGGGCGCCAAAAAAAATTGATTTATAAAAATTAGAAGAATTAACTATAAAATTTCTTCAATACCTTTTTTCATATATAATTCAATTATTTTGTATTTTCAAATTTGAATAATATTTTACCTTAGTATACAAGAAATAAAAAATAATAATAAAGAAATATTCGTCATACTTGACCAGATGCATAATATCGGGATATAATTCCTTTAGCAAATTCACCGCCAGCTTCGTGTGGTCGTGGTGAATTAATATGATATGCATCACCACAAACTCCACATTTACCCTGATTTTGTTCCCATTGTACAGCATAACCGCCACAAAATAATTCATTATCATTATAATTAACTGCATTTGGATAACCAAATCGCCACATAGCATTTCTTGAGGGTGGATCCATTAATCTGCCATGACCTTGAACTATTGATATTCTACTCCATATTATTACCTTTACAAAATGATGATTTTTTTTTTGTTTTTTTGATTAAAAATCGTAGATTCATTTAAAATCGTCGTTTATATCAAAATTTACTTACTTGTACTAGAATAAGATACGTAAAATTACCAATTGTATTGAGGAGCATCTGAAAATATAAAAATTAAATAAATTTATAATATATTCAAAAAAATTTTGCGTGCATCTTCCATTTATTTTGGATCCAAATTTTTTATTGATATCCAAAACAAAGATAAAATAATAAAAACATTTTACAATAATTGCAAGGAGTTTTGTGATGGAAATATTTGTTTGAAAAAATTTAAATTGCTTAAATTAATTCCGATGGCAGTGAGTTATTCACTGAGGATTCATTTTTCATAGTATTTAAATGAAATTTGGCACTCAAGTTAGAGTTAGTTTCGTAATTTGTAATTAGTTTCATTGATGGCCTTAAGATTTTGATGTTAATCAACTTACTGGTTCTCTTTTCGAATTATATTTGATGACATTTGACCAGTTATGCTTTTGTTGGCCTGAAAATCAAAGAGCTAAAAAGTAATATTTCGAATTGGGACGAGGGAGTAAAAAACTTTACTTATGTGACATATATCACAAAATGATGACAAATATTCCGCATCAGAAAAAAATCGGCATATATGTAAAAAAAGCTGTAAAGCGAAGAAATGAGAACTTATGAGAAGAAATTAAATCAAATAAATATTTGAAAAAAGAATTTAAGAAAAAATTATGTTCCAGTTCAAGAAAGTACAGGATTGCCTTAATAACGAATTTGTACCAACTAACAAGCGATGAAAACATTTACGAAATCTTAACGAATAAAATGTTTTGGACACCTAATACGAATGCCAGAAGCCACAATCCCCAAATTAATAAAAATTTTACCTGGAGAATACGAGCTAGAGTGTGTCCAGAAAGGAAAGATGGAATGACGAAGTCATTTCTTTTTTTTACAAATAAATTTCTTTACTTATAACAAACTCCCAGCTTTAGGCTATCCCTGAATAAGCAAGTTTTATTTTTCCTGTGGTAAATTTTTGAAAATAAGACCAAGTAATTTGATTTCATTAATGTTGTTAAATTTTATTAATATATGTAGTGATAAAACATAAGTGATAAAGTTAAATAAAATGTAAACAACGCAACTACTAAAATATAAACAATATTATTGGTCTCAGTCAAGTGCAAGGTCATTCTGACAAGAAAAATATAACAATTGACGTGGTTCAGTCGATAAAGTACTAAGGTATTATTTCGAGGTTTTTGAACTGCATTATATATTTGTATAGGGTGGATATATATATCAGAAATTAAATACCTTGGTTCAAGTTTTGCTTTGATATATAATTAATTGAAAATTGATACTTCGTCAAAGTATTGGAATAGCAAAATATTATTAAATGGAATTTTAACGTGTATTGTTCAATACATCTCGTAAAGTACAAGTTGTATAAAAAAGTCTGTTAAATTTGAATTTGTAAATTACATTAATATATTCGTATCAAAACTCTGTCCTCCAATCTAACCAATTACTTTTTAAATAGTCTTAACATGGGTCAATTTCGTATTAATATATATTAAATAAATAAAAACGCAACAATTTTTTTGATAATTTTTTTTATAGTATAAATTACCATCAATCTAATTTATAAAAAGCTGGCACATTTTCATTTTTTCAAAATTTAATTATATAAAAAGTGTTTGTCATAAATAATGATGGCAAATTATGCATTTTGCATGCTAAATTAGAATATTATTACGAAAAATTATTCTCTTGGAATTTTTAAATGTTTCATTATTCATAGATTACCTAAATATAATTGTTGAACAATTTAAAATCGAATAAATTTGACGCATTATTTAAATAATGAATGATTTATAACTACTGAGTTTCTCTTAGACTGAATCCATTACCATATTTTAATTAAAAGAATTTTAGGTTAGGTAGGTTAGTTGTCAGGTAATGCAGGGCCATAAATAGTCCTAATTACTGGAGTTATTTGGATTATTGTGATATCACTTATAAGTATGTGTTACTGATGAAACAGTAGAGTTTTTTTTTAATAACGAGGAGCAAAATACTGACAGAATTCTAGAAGGCGACTTATTATCAATGCTTCACATCTTTATTGTATGTATTCCGCCATTTTTACAAATCCAGTCGCTTAAAGTCCGATTCTTGTGTATATGCTTTTTAAGATTACAGTAGCCTATAACGAAGCCCACCATATTAGTACTGCTGGCGCTTTCATTCATTTCTAAAAGAAGCTCAATCGTTGAATATAATTTTATTTAAAATATATTAATAATGTCAAGATTTTTTGTCTGTTTCATTTATCATTTTTTATATATTTATTTTAAAATTATTATATACAACATCATCAATTGATTTAGAAAATTTTATATTTACATATATTATAGTAGAATTTTGAACTGGTTTCAAGTTCAATATTAACTACTTTGTCGATTGGTGAGACCGAATATAATCTGGAGATTCAGGTATTTAAATTGATGTTGAAATGTTTATTATTATCGTGTTAACAAGTCATTCACCGTGTTTCTTTTTATTTTGATAACATTTTGAACTTATTGTTCCAATTGTTATTTAATTGAAATTATGAACCAGTTTTTCTGTTATTTAAAATGTAAAGAATTTCGTGAATTATAGAGTGACCTTGTTGTTCATCTGATGCATATTAATATCATATAATAAATCTAAATTAATTTTTGATATCGTGTAGTATGGATTTTAATGTGTGGTATTATACAGACAATAATTAAAAAGTTTATTATTTGTTGGATTTTGTAATAAATAATTTTTTTTTGGAGTATTTATGGAATTACAAAGTGTTGTGATGAACATGTACCAAAAAGAAAATTAATTTCGAAATTTTGCAACTTCAATGGCTTAATGGATAACTTAAATATGTGCAATTAGTTTCCTAAGTAAATTTAATGATATCCTTTTGATCCAGGGTTAGTTTGGTTATATAGTTTGTTTCTATGAAACTTGGGTCGTTAGATTTAGTGGGTCCATTCATATAATTATAAACTCATATTTGTATATAGTTAATAATAAATTTTAATTCATATTTATTGTGAATCAAATCAATAAATCTTTAAATTATTCTTATTATCATTTTAATTTTACGATTTACAAAAATTAATTATAAAAATTACTCAATTTCATATATATCGATAATAACTGGGTAAGTACAATTATTATAACTAAAATAATTTTGCTTATAAAGTTTATTAAAGCTAATTATTATAAGTATATAATATTTGTAAATTACGAATTAAAGCAACTATATAAAACATACCAATTAAGATAAAAACAACTATAGCATTCGTATTAATAATGTTTTTTATAATATGATATCGAATATTTAATATTTTCTTTAAAATAATAATATTATTATCATGAAGATGTGACTGGTTTACCTTGAAAAACTCCTTTTACTTAAAGGTGTCCATCTAGAAAACAATATTTTAACAGTGTTCTTTTACAATCTCAACAGTTCTTCAGTACCGCAGGTTCATATTAAAATATATTAAGAAGTCTTTAAAAAAGTTAATAATAATGCGACAAATAAATTTTACAAGATATTTTTTTTTTTGGTAAATTGAAAATTGGTATAATAATAATATTCAGTAATGCTATACTTTTAATACAAATATTATAAATGATTTAAAAAAAAAAGTTAACCAAAGAAAATTGGGATTCGGTAGGCTTTCGATGTTTATCATTTTTTTCATAATCAATTATATCTCGGAACCATTAAAAACGTCCACTTTAAAAATTGATATATCACGACAGCAAAATATTGACAAATTGACGTTATACGACAATGATACATCAATATATAAAATACTTGATAAATACAATAGTGTAAAAAAATATCCAGCATGACATTAAGAATTAATGTGAACAAATATTCGGTAAGATATTAAGAATGCCACGCAATGCAAACTTTAACTACCGAACTGCAAAATAATATTTTTATTACTAATAAAAATTTAACTTTTGTAAGTATAATTAGTAATTCATAAATATGTAGTGAGTAAGTTAATTTAAGGGGCTTAACTTATTGGAATAATGGCTATCAGTAGAACAATTGGGCTATTATTGATTTGTAGTTAAATTTATACACCCTTAAACAATTCTCCAAATCTATAGAACGTGATATTAATCGGAAATATTCCATTAAAATAATTATGCTGAAAAAGGATTTATTTTAAAAATGAAAAATGATTTTGTTATTAGGGGTGGGGTTCAGGGTTGGGTATCTCGGGTCTGAGTTATTGTCAGTCCATGATCTGTCATCAAGAACAAAAGTCTTTATTTCAAGCAAATTGGATGGAAAATGGTTTAGTTTATAATTATTTACAAAAAATAATTTTGTGGGATTCCGTCTGTATAAAGCTTTATAAATTTACCACGATTGGAAAACCGCTGGAACTTCATGCACTTAGCTCAAAATTAGGCCCAATCTTAATATATTTAGCACTAATACAAAATGTCTAAACATATAATAATGTAATTAATTACCTTGTCGATAGTTTTACTTTATTCAATGTAATTGGTTTAAGGAATCACTTACTAAGAAGAAATTATGAATATTGTATCTATATGAAAATATACAATCCGTCCAGTATCCGCTCAAACAATTTTTGACCTTAATTATTATTTTTATTCCGTTGTAATACATGAATTATGAATATTGCCTTAAGAATGAATAAAGGCTGAATATATTAACTTAAGTCTGCTGTTCTGTACACAATAAATCTGCGCAATTACCATCAAACCGCCAGTGATAATAATATATAATTTTGATCTTCTTTGATCGGAAAGCAATGTATAACGACTAAGTGGGATTTTCTATTATACTCATAATGTTATATCAAGATTTTGCTGCTACAGCTTATTTTAAGATGTATATTAATAATATCTTTTGTAACATTATTTGACATAATTTATTTTAGAGCGTCCGTTTATTCAAGTGTTCTTAATAATGATGATGGATTGATTGAGCTGAAAGATATTAATATCAAACGCGTGCCAAACATATAATTTTATTGCTATATGGAATATTTTGCTGTAGTGCTTGATAAAATTTCTTATGTGATGTTAGGTTATATTTATAACTAACAAAAAACAAGATTTATAGTCCATGTATGAATGAAGAGTGGAAGAAGCAAACTATAAATAAAGCAAAAAAAAGAAAATTGCAACTGCTTCAGGCAATATAATTTGAAATGTTAAATAATAATAATTTATCAGTACACGAAACAAAATATGTATATTCAAAATGAAATACAAAATAATAAAATTAATGACAGTTAATTAATTCAAATCATTAAAATTAATAATGTTCATCAAGATTTAACATGTGTAGCAATTGATTACAAATAGCTGTCAGTAAGCAAAAGATAACTACTGAATAATCAATGACTTTATTTTTTTAAACAAGCAAAATTGAATGTTAATTGAAGTGTAAAACCAGTTTCCTGGGTGCATCTTCAATTATTCATCAAGAAAAACTATATTCTGTCAAGGTCAAGGTGATATTTAATCCATAGTAGACGTTACGGAGCTGCATAATTCATCTTAAATAATTACCAATAACATATAACATCGAATTTTCAATCAAATTTTGAAAATGATTGAATTTTCAGATTGTCTATAAAATTTAAATTAAATTACATATCTCATTTATGGTGATAATTTTTCAATTATAAATACTATTTTTAAATTTACCTAAATAATTTATATGAAATTTTATAAAAAGCTAAGTAGCCTTTATTGCAACAATTTCTGCAATTTATTATTTTAATCAATGCGAAAGGTTGTAATCTGTTAAATTACTGCAATTGTCTGGTAGCATAAATATTATCAAAAGTTGTCACAAAATTATTCAGGTGTTTTTTTTTCGTATGTTTATCTTTACTGGACAGGTTAAGGTGCCACTTAATCAATTTTACCATTTTTCTCTTTCTGTATGGTGTATAATTGTACAACTCCCAGTTGAAATAATGTAAACGTAAACGTAAACGTTGTATATTCATTCAAATTTGTATATTTTTTATGAACGAACCATTAAATAAATAAAGATAAGCTGTTTTTTTATCACTGAATTATTATGGAAATATTATTATTTGGTTTTCCATGTTGACAACTCAGCCAAAGCCAGTGTGGGTTAAACAAATACTATATGGATAAAACATTGAATGTCATGTTCATAATTAATGAAATTTTGATTTATATTTTATATTTGAGGAAATTTAAGTAAAATAAATTAAAATTTTATATTAATTTTGTTTATAGAACTTTAATAGAGGTTCGAAGAATTATTCCAATAAGCTAAGCCCCTTAAAGGCGCATAGATTTATTTACTGTTGAATCTAGACTGTTATAGGTATGTCGTATGTCTAAGTGTTACTCAATCTCTGGAAATATTAATTCTTGGTGTCTTTCCTCAAAACAGTAAGATTGCTTTAAAATATAGATGAATTATGATTTAGGTATTACCGGAAATAATAATGCTAAATAGCTATAGTAAAAGCACGGGCCGACCGAAATTTTTAATCAATCCTGAATCTTTCTATAAATTCTCCTGAACCCATCTAATCGAAGCAACTCAGTAATTGTAACAAAACTTGAATGATGTCTAATGGAGTAATTCCTCAGCTATGCGTCAGGATTAATAGAATTTAAAAAAAATATAGAACGAGGTATACTCACAGTCACAGTGAGAAAACTTGAGCTCCATGTTTTTACTGGGTATTTTCACATTCCACTGCTAACAACATTAGAAAATCGTGCTCGTATTGTACTGTACTGACTATCAAACTATGGAGTGTATTTTTTGTACATACGAAATTATTTCCCGGAAAAAGCTAAAATATCTGGTGAACTTATCTAATGATCTAATTGAGGAAATGAGGGAATGTAAATCAATTCGAAGTCTATGTTTACTAGAATAATTCCCCAGTTATTCGCCAGCTGTTAATAAAATTATAATTCTGACTGTTATTAAATTCATTGCACTATTAAAGCAAGTATAAAGGCTTAGAAATCTTCCAAATATGCCTGGCAGAAGATTTTTTTAATCATAAGTTGGTTTTCGGCTAAGGATATCAAATTGTCCTACGAAAATTTAGTCAAATTAATTTCTTATTGCCAAAAGTATGTATATATGAAATATTACAACGCATTCATTATTCATGTTTATAATTATTGTTCATGTAATCTGTATTTAAATTAAATATTGCTAGAAAAACCTGTATCGCATTTCGCATTGATGGTATCAAATATATGATTATGCTGCCGGTAAAATAATTTCCACTAAATCACTTCATCTCCATAAATATAATATATAATTCTTCGATATAATAATAATTATATTAATTAAATTATTGATGGTATCAAATATCCAGGGTTATTTATTGAATTAACACAAAACTTATTATTTTGCCGGCCGGTCATAATAAATCCTTCTTAACAAAAGGTGCCATAAATTTTAATGTTGATGTATTTACATATTTTTACTAACCATAATCAATATTTTTTCTACCTTAAAGTTTTATATATAAATTGTGTATAATTTTATTAAATTGGTAAATATTTGAATTGGATGAGACAACTGATATCGTTATTACCAATTCAAGGTAAAATCTGAGATGTTTTAATGTTAAAATTTCATGTATTACGATAATTTATACGAAAATCTTACAATTCTGGTAAACGAAATTTGTAACGTTTACGTAAAAGAGAAAAATATTTAACATTCATGAAGACTTTATTTAAATAATTTTTGAATATTTTGGGTTGGTTTCGGAATTATTTTAAATTTCTTTCATTACAATACCGAATAACTGAAATTTTAATTGATATCTAATCAAATATGAAAAGCATCACTTCGAATTTGTCACTTATATTTTTTGTAAAGGTAAGTCTACCCCGATATTGGTATTATATTAAAAATTGTGTTATGGTAATATTAACTAATTTAGATTATCTTTTAAAATAGTTTGATATTTAAATTTTATTTAAAAAAAAAAATGTTTATTTATTTTATATTCTTCTATTTCATAGATTTGTAACATTTTTATGATTATATCGGAATCGAAGAAGAACGAACCAATTGGCAATAATTTAAAAGTCAGATATTTTAAAAGTCAATCAAAAATTAAAATAAGCCATTGGACTTTATTTTATTGATGAGTTTTATTAGAGTTAATAAAAAACGTAGTGTTATAGTATTACCGATTGTATAGTATTTGCGTTTTAATATATTATAATATTTTAATAATATGTCAACAACAGTGCAACATTCTCAATATTAGAGTAGTAGAAATTAAAATCATGAAAAATTAATATAAAATTTTAATCAACGACGCAATAATTTGATTATAAAATTATAGTAATTTTAATCTAACTTTTCGGCTCGTTAAGAAATGTTAACAAATTAGAAATACAACGAAAAACCGAAGGTCGATAATATCTAACAATATAATTGAGTTAGATTACCAATGATCGCAGACAGAATTTTGTTAACAAATGTCAAGAAGTGAATAAGCATCTTCAATAAATTTTCTTCCAAAGATATTAGTATATTAATTATATAAGAGTTATGCATAATTGTAAAAAGACGACGTTCTAACTAAATCAATGACATAGAAGAGAATTGTTCTGTGACAATGGTTTTCTAATTTCACAAGCGTTGTCGTTATACAATTCTGATTCTGTTTAGGCCTTCTAGTGGAAATTGTCTGAAAGTATACATAACATTTTACACGTTCATACGATATTTACTTGTCAGTGTAGTAAAATAAATATATTATTTGGCGAATATATAGATTTAAATTAATCGCCAAGGTGTTAAAGACACGACTGAAAATTAAAAACTCGAAATAGGAGTTTTACACCATGGAAATTTGTTGTTTCCCCTAGTGTAAAATTTATTTAAGAATTTTTTATAATCAATGTAATAGCAAGTGACGTCTGGTGGAAATAATTCTATCATTGCTAATTTTATAATTTTCATCATAACTTACCACCACTGACAATATAAATTGAAATTTATCAGATTTGGGACTATATTAATATTATTTATATAATTGCCTTTATTAAATATAAATTAAATTAATTTAAGCTAATGGAAATTATCATTAATCTATTAAATTAATTAATAATAGTTAACAAATTAATACTCTGGGGTAATACAAACAGATTAAATGATTAAACTAATTAAATAAATGAAAATATTTGCAACATTGAATGAAACCAGTAAAGTAAAAGTTTTTTTTTATTTTTTTTATATTCCTGATCCTAACTAAATCATATTAATCTCTCCTAGTTTATAAAATAGTTTTTTTTTTTTAACTTAATTTCTGTCAGGATTGTAATCATTAATATAAAACCATTAATTTAGTTCATAATGAATTAGTGTTTATTATTTTGCATCTGTTAAGGACGAAAATTAATTATTACTGGTTGGTTTTATTTGATTTAATGGTATGAAAATAAGTTTTATTCATTTTAACATTTTAATACAATTTATTTTCTGTAATTTCTCTAATATGTTTTTGTTGATATTAATATAAAATTAAGAATTTCAAATTTCTGAATTCTGGTGTGTGTGTAACATCATTATTGCGAATATACAAATTAGAATAGTTTTATATATAAATAATAAACATATCAACACCAAATAGAATTTTTAAAAATGGGTTTAAGAAAATATTTATACAGTTTTTTTTAATTTAGAATTCATTATTTTAAGTTGAATGACATCCAAAAATTTGTTGTCTATAATGTAGAGTTCATATGTAAATAAATTGAATAATGTTAATATCAAATTTTTTATAGACGTTTGGAGGAGTATCCGATGATGTTATGAATCATAATAAGATCAATAAGTTTTGATTACAAGTAATAAACATTTTGTATTGTTAATTTTATTCAAATCTAAGAAATGATTAATGATATAATGTAAAAGTGAAGATCAGATCTGAAAGAATGAAAATTGAAGAATCTTTATTAAATTTATTAAATGAAAGAATTTTAAATTAATTTATTAAATGGATAACTTGAACTAATGAAATTATGTTAATTACATGTGTTCTTTCACAATTAAAAAATTAAATATTTCTTATAATGATGAAGACTGTTCCCGATGGAATGTTGTCGTATGGAATTATGAACAATGAAATGTGCGTTATATAAACCATGTCGGAAATACCAATTAATATTTTTATTAATAATCACACATTTAACAAAAATTATTACAAATTTACTTTAATATATACTTTAATAAATACTTTAATTATATATACTTTAATAAATTATTCGCAAATTAAAGTTTAGATACCATCCATTAAAATTATAATGGATTTTTTTTTATAAGCGTAAAGATTTTCCAGTATTTTGTAAATCACCTGAACAGTTTTTTGTCATAATTAATTTATCGTCATGTCTTCACAAAATACCTTTAAAATTATATCGAAAATTGTAAATTTTGAAGGTTTTATGTAATTTTATTAAAAAAATTTCTTCGAAGTAAATGATTAATTTTTATATACAAAAAATATTGATTAAAGTAAGTAACTTTGTGGACAGTGTACATGATAAATTTTTAAAAAATAACGAATGAAAAACGTGGTAAAAAAGGGCGAAGAAGAACATCCTTTTCTGCCACAATTTGCAAGAAAAATATATGTAGAAAGTTATCTTATCACTTAGCCCTAAGTTTTACTCATTTTAATCAATTTTTCATCCTTTTTTTTGTATTCGAATTCTTATTAGTTTTTATAGTATAGAAACTGAACAATTTTAAGTGAAACTGAAATTAATATGATTTTTCTAATTACAATAAATTAACTAAATTATAATAATTTCAATTATAAACTAAATATTTATAAATTACTACTTAAAACATTCGTGAGATTTCTATATCGAAAATGCATTTAACATGCACTTAACATTTTTAATGGTTTAAAATATTTGAGATAATATAATGCAAATTTCTTGGAATATTTCGTTATAGTGCAAGATTACAGAATTGTCGCGCTGATAATTATTGTTAATACAAAACATTTAGTTGGTCCAACTAGAGGTAATTTAATTATTTTTTATAAAAAATCTAACTAATTACGATTGTTATGGAATAATCTAATAAAATTTATTAATATGTATAACAAATTTCAAATTAAAAATGTAATGCTTAATAAAATTGGCTAGACTGGATTAATTTTATTTGATTTGAAAGACCACAAACTGATTTTAAAATTTTATTTTGTATAAAATATGAATTTGTTTCGGAATAAATTATATCATCACGAAATATTTTGGAACACTTACATTTAAAATTGACTATCAACACTGACTATCGAATTCCATTTAATTATTATCAACTTAATATTAAATTTGTTAGTAATATTTAAAGAATATTATCTAAATAAACTAAATATAAATGCAGTAAAATTGTGGCTCACATTAATTTAATTATTCATTACTCATTAATATATTGCCAATCAATCAAAAGTTCTGTCACAATTATAAGGAAATTTATTTAAAAATTCTTATTTTATAAAATAATTTTGTTATTTTGTTTTACAATTTCATCTGGGGTTTTAAAATTTCGCAATACATATAAGGCTCAACATAACTTTTATTTTTATTTTTATGCTAAATGCATTTTAAAATTGTATAAATATTTTATAGATTTTTTCATTGCCATCATCATATCAATCACTTACCTTCTTTGAAAAATGAACTCCAAATGAATATTTCAAATAATAATTTTCGATAAAAAAACAAAAACTTTTTATTATTATTATTCAACTGAAATAATCCGTAAACGGTGGAACAACGGATTTGTAATGTAATATAGTATCTCTATAGTTAAAACCGAAATAACAATTAATATTCTAAAAGTGTTTTTTCAGTGCTGTCGTATTATTTTTCACCTGTTAAAAGATTAGATTTACTTAATGGGAATTTTAAAACTAACACACTTTAACCGTCAAACAAAATTAAAAGTCCAATGCAGTCCGGATTTTTAAAAAAAATTATTTAATTATTTATAAAATTTATTATATTTTACGAAAATATCACTTTATTTCATAAAAATCGTACATAATTTTAGTTAATTAAACAAAATAAAAAAAAAAACACAAAATTTAATTTCAAAATTTTAACACAAAGTTAACAGACAAACGAAAAATTATATTTTAAAAACACTTTTATAAATTTTCGATTTTTCGGTTTACTGGACGAGTGTTACTGTTTCACTGAACTAAACTGTTCAGTTTCTGTTTGGTTTTCTTTAAATCGCGTTGCCTTTCAAAGTGTGAAACATCAACGAAAAAATAAAATAAAATAAAAAATAAAGTTAAACAAAAATTATATTCACTTAGCTTAGAGTACGAACCGATAAGAAGAAGACGAGCTTCACTGAAAATTTTAGTGCTTTTGTTGTTGTTTTGTTTTTTGATTTCAAGCCCCCAGTTAATTTGTCGAGCTCTTCTTTATATAATTATAAAGTTTATCTCTTTTGTTGTTGATATATTAATTCTTATATTTTTTTTTTTGGATTCTTTTATTTTCAAAGATTCTGCATTTGTCGTCGTATAATTTTAGTTTAGTTCACATGCGTTCATTATTGTCATCGAATTTTGGTAGTACCGATTTCATTAAATATCTTCCATTCTTTTTATGTATACATATTAAATAAGACACCTACTCTCACGAGGAACGTGAGGATTTTAGAAGATATTTTTAAGTGGTGAAAAATTTAATTTAAATATTATAGTATATTCTCATATAGCTTTGCATACGCAATGTAAGGTTCGGGTCTGTACATATCAGATGGCTCTTAAATACTAAGAAAATAATGTTGCATACATATTTAAAAAAAGGAAAAGTTAAAGCTAATAAATTAAACTCAATCAATAAAAATTTGATATGACCAACATTGAAATTTTCCAAATTTTCTTAATTTTATTTAATTTTAATTGATTTTTATAGATCATTCAAGTTATTCCTATGACTCTGCAATTTTACAAAAATGAATCATTCAAATAAAAATTGTAGGATCAAATTATTTCATGTCATGATGTCATTGCGAAGTTTTAATGAATTGTATAATTAAGGCTTTAAGTTCTAAGTAAATTAATCTCCCTCTTAGATGATTTAATTAATTTTCAATAGCTTTCAAACGAGAACAATTAAAGTTTTGAATCATTTCGTTGCTTTATTGAGAAGCTATATCTTTACAAAATTGGTCCAGGCAAATTCGACAATTTTCCCTGATAACAAAATATTTTCCTTGTTTCGGAATTTCAAAAGTAGAAATTAAAAACGATTTCTGATAAATCTAAATTCTCCGCCATATCCCAATTAATATTTTTAATGCAATCAGCCCATTTTTTAATATGGTATTGGTAATGGGTTTTGAGTGCTCTTCCTTTCCAACACTTTCTGAATTGATTTAAATATCTCTATACAGATTCATAGAAAATCCAATCATACTACATTAACATCAACAGTTGTAATAGATTCGTATTCGTACATAATAAATAGCCTTCAGAATTTTAATTTATTGCTTATAAATTTGTATATAATTTAATATTTTATTTAATTATTTATTTTCTTTCTGAACAATTCGGTATTCTCTATAAATTTGTGATAAAAATGTTTTAAAATCTTTGAATTTAATATTAAAGGTGCCAGTCACCAAAATTCAATTACAAAAAAAAAAAAGCTTTTATATCTTGGAGAATTGTAGAACTTGATTTACCTTGATTCGAATCTCCACTAATTTAAACTTATACCTTTCGTTAAAATTGTTATTATCAAGATTTGGTTAATTTCAAGTTATTGTTATTAGATACATAAAATGTTTATATAGTGATTTATATCAATCAAACTTGCTACAAATTATAAAATTATTTTTAATATTGAAAATTATCAAATTTGATTTATATATGGGATGAGGAATCAATCTTTAATTTATATATGGGATGCGGAAGAAATGTGATTGTATCCTTAATAAAGAATTTGTTTAAAATAATTTTTTAAAAACCTATTTAACAAAATTATCGATTTTAAGTATGACTTTATTATAGAATCGACATATCTGCATAATGAATTATTTATCGATGCCAATGATGTGACCGATGTATTACTGTAATAGTGGTAACATTGAGAGCTGGAGACCTGGAAGGCGACCGATACAAGGTGAATTTGTCAGTAAACTGAGAAATTATTATGATCGAGACTTATCTCGTGATAATAGGTCATACAGGTTTAAATAATCTCGATCATTATGGTATTCGGTTAATAGTTCATCAGCAAGACAAATAATGTTAGACAAAACTAAATTGTTTTTAACGCTATTTGCTTTAAGAAGGCGAATTATTACCAATAATTTAGGTCACTAGTTTTTTGTAGCCGAGTTATAAATTGTACCAAGTGCATGACATCTTTCAACAATGTGTAAAACAGTTAATTACCTTGGAAAATTGGGATTTGTTTTACTCATTATCGTGTTTTGTGTTACTCGTGTTAATAGACTTAAGAGCATTGTAGAACTTAAAATCATTAAATTTGAAATACGAACCCTAAATAATTATCCAAAAAATTTAACGAAATTTACATTTCTGATAACAGTAGAATTAGTACACCTCCTCGAGTATAAGAAACTTTTAAATTTTATGTTTATTTAAAAATTTATAATAATTATTGTTAGCTAAATATAAAAAATCATTTTTAAATTAATTTTTTATTCTTACTAAAACATATTTTCTCATCACATTAAATTTATATATTTAATATATGGAAATATAATAATTAAAAACATTCTGTTTCAAGTCGAATAATAAAGGATTCGCAAAACACTCAAGTAAATTATATGAAGAACTTGCAAATTGGAAACTCTTTATAATATTTTTTTAGTAAGAACGAATATTGTATTCTTACAAATTTTCTTCCTTGAAGCAACTAAAGTGCTGTGTCTTTCATTATTTTCGATGTCCATATGTTTAACACATTAAATAAATTAGACTTTCCAGGATTAACAACATAAAATATAATATTGCCGGAAAACAAATATGCCAAAAATATTATGTTCAAAAAATTATTTTCTTATTATGTTACGATAATCATAAATAAAAATAATATTATAGTCTTTAAGTACATATTCATAAAGTTGATGCTTTACATAAGAAAATCAATATTACTCAAGGTATAAATATTCAGTATTTTACTTTTATTAAATAAATTCAATAATATATTTTATAAATAATTAGATTAATTTATTAATTTAGTTTTTTGAAATTTGAAAATTTGTTACAGCTTGACACATAGGTCATACTGGTGCCACCATCATGGCCACGAAGTTTAAAGGAAATTCAGATTTTTGAAGATTTGAAGATAATTCAGATTGTTTTCTATATTAATATTTTTCCTATCTTACTATACAACATTCATTAGTGCTTTTCTACTTATTACAAGACTAATTAGTGCTTTGCTACTATTATATTATGTTATGTTTCAGCTTCAATTTACATGCTTTAACTCTGCCTTTTTAACAACTAGCAGCATGGATTGATGAAAGGCAAATCTATTGTAACTAATCTAGTTGAATAATTTTATTTTTCTAGGTATACAATGGAAGTTGGTTCTCAAAAAGTGATGTAATTTACTTGAGTAAAGCTTTTTTCATTTATTACCCTCACTATTCTGGTTCAGAAGAATTTAAATTCTTTCCAGAACTAGTGGAATAACAACAATCTTATGTAAAATATTGATAATTATTAACTACTTACACCCGTCGCACAGCATCTATAATTAATTATTAAAAGAGTTATGCAATTCAGAGACAGGTGATATCAAGCAAAATTCTATGTTGGGTTTACGAAAATTCATGATCCGTATTTTTGTTTAAATTACCCATACTAGGAAAAATTAATTGTATTTAATATAAGTAATTATAAATTAAATCTCGTTTAATCAACTTCACAATATATTTATTATACTGTCATTATATTAATTCAAATCGACAAAAATTCATCCTAAAATTTACGTATGTAATTAGTTTTTTATGGTTCTATGCAAACTCATATGTGTAAAAAGGTTTTAAAGGTAAAAATCAACTTTTACCTTTTTATAGAATTTTAATATTTTATTTACGGAGTAGAGCATTTTTCCAAATCCTAGATTGGCCGTTCAAAAAATTACATGTATCCTAATTACATGTATCCTTATTACACACGTAAGAGTTTCCATATAATAGCAGACAAACAGTTTTTTCCGTACTTTAGTATTTAACCTTAACTCACTTAAGATTCTCATATTAGTTAAGAATTGAATCTAAAATTGATTTATGATTAAAGTGCCTCAAATCTATCTTATGCCTTGTATTTCCCAAAACTGTGAGTATACGATTCTGAAATATTTATATAGTAGTAGTAGCTAAAATCTATGATAATAAATTATTACATAAAGTTTTAACTTAAACTTTAAGATTACTATTTCAAATGTATAAATTTCAACTGTTTGTAATCTGAAGATATAAACTTTAAGATAGATTAAATATACATACATATTTATTAAATTTATATTTGTATTAATGTTTCTATAAATATACAAAATATACATAAATATAAATTTCAAATTACGACAATAACACATGTAATTTACACTTCTTCAACACTTTAGATGATTTTGTTTTTCCTTTAAGAAAGTGATGCTTTATTTGGTACACCAGAGCCTCTTTATATGTTTAATATTAATTCTTATATATATAAATATATAAATGTATATATAGGCAGACATATTTATGTAGAAGCAATGCCTTAAGTGTAATGTAAGGACAACTAAAGTAGAAAATTTATTTATCTGCACAACACAATATTTTTATATAAAATGTTCTATATTTTTTCATTGTATTTCATATTTTTAGTTTTAAGATGTTCAAATTGCTTTTTTCCGGAAGTTTCTGTCTTTGACAGGATACAATTTTTTGGCGTAATCGCAATTAAATTAAATGCTTTTTCACTCTTCAAATACGTGCATTAAATATTATATAAAAAATATTTTCTGTAAAATATTTAAAAACTAAATAAAATATATAAGAAAAAATAAAAACGATTTTTTTTCTATTTTGGAATTTATAGATTTCAATTAAATTCAAATTTTAACTATAATATAAGAGCTCGCAATCGAATTTACTTTTTAGAAGTCATGAAAATTAATTAGTAAGCTAGTAATTTTATAAACTCACTAAAAATAAAATTTAAGGTCTGGCAACTCATTCCATATTGGAAACTGTGGGTTTAAAAAAAAATAAAATAAAAGGATTTCGAAGGACTTTGTTTATATCAACAGATTTGAAATTTTTTGTACGATATTGATGCATGGAAAAGGTGCGTGCGTTATTTTAAAAACGAAAATAGCAACATTAAAAATTCTTAGTAAATTGGAGTCGTAGAATGATCGTATAAACATTCCATCAGATTCAGTAGTGGTTCCGAGAGACTTGAATGTTGATTGGCGTATTATATGTTTACCAATGATTTTAAACAATTCTACCTATAAAATTTAGCGTTTTCAATACACAATGATGTCAGGGTTCATAAGAGTTTGTCTAATAATTTTCTAGACTGCTAAAATTATTAAAAATAAATTCGTTTCGGTCTCTCCGGCTATAAATACTTATAAGAAAAATCTTTAAAATTTATTTATATGGAAAAATTTGATAAAGTTATTTTTTCAATTCTTAATTTTTATTAATATATTAAATTTATTTATTTCAAAATATTTTAATTATTTTTAGCATAATTTTTTTTATAAATTATGCTTGTATTTTTAGTGTTAACTTTCGGTGAGGTTTAATCAAATATAATATTATATTTGTCAGTGTATTTTCTTTTAGTATTCGAAATCAATTATTATTGATTTCGAATACTAACGAAACATAACTTAATATTTATTCATATTTTTACTTTTCAATTATTTTCATAATTTTCCATTTCGGATGAATGGAAATTGATTTTCTCTGTATTTTAACTTTTTCTGCATTACATTGCGTTGTGATGCGACATTAAGAATATTATATATTATGGAAAACAAATAATATTAAAAAATTAAATTTAATTTTATGTTTAAATTTATTCATCCGAAATGAATTCGGTTTGGGTAATTAGTAATTTATTTTTTTACTATTAATTTACTATTAATTTACTATTTACTTTACTATTAATTTAAGTTTTTAATTGAATTGTTTTATTTTTATATATTATATTATTATAAAATTTGTGTGTTAATTTAGTATTGAAGTTGTTGAGGCTCAATAATTATTTGCTATACAATGGCAAGTTTAATGTCCAAATGTCGACAATATAAAATCAATACAAATTCGACATTGTCTACACACCAAAGATGTTTGTCTACACTAAACTGTAGACAATGAAATCCTAACTGTGGAGCAACATTACTTCTATTAGGTACTTTAACTCTAGTCAAAATGTTTAAGATTTTGATTTATTCAATTAACAACTGATATCTTAGTTCAATGATTTGATTTTTTTAATGATTTTTTCTTTTTTAATTAAAATTTAAATAAAACAAAATCCAAACCATTTTTTGTCAAATATTTTATGTAAAATTTTATAATTTCGATATTGTTTCTACCAAAAAAAAAACTGCATTGATTTCCAATTATAAATTTTTTTTAGATTATTTTAAAAAAAATATTTACGGAATCCACAAAAAAATGGGAACCCACAAACTCGTAAAAAATATTTTAACAAAAATAAGAATTTTATATATTTTAATGTGATTAAGGATTAAGGAAACTGAAGTACTTGGGCCATATTATGAGAAATAGCAAGTATAGAATTTTGCAATTGGCTCTACAAGGCAAAATAATAGGTACTAGAAGCAGCGGAAGACGCAGAACATCATGGTTAAAGAATCTACGAGAGTAGTTCAGTTTATCCACCATAGAATTATTGAGGTAAGTCATGTCTAAGTCGGTAATTCATTCAATGTTGACCAACCTCCGCAACGGAGAGGTACTCTAAGAAGAAAAAAAATGTGATTAATACTATTCGAAAAAAAAAATGTTATTAAAATATGTCAATTAGCTCATAATTAAAATGTTAACCATAAGAATTGTTCAGATGAGTTAAATCAATGTTTAATTGACTGTTAATTTAACAAAACATTGAAAAACTCAATTTTATATTTAACTCTTAGTGTTAGCTTGACAGTAAGTTTTTCCTGGGAATATATGAAAAATTGACCTTAAAACTTATAATCACTTAATAATGTGTCCATATTAATAAAAAATTCAACTTTAAATCTTGTAATTTAAATTTAATTAAATATTTTAAATTAATTAATCTGTTTCTATCTATAAAGTTCTTATATAGTTTTAATATTTTATTGACGTATTAATAGGCTTTTAAAAGAGTTAATGCTCATAAAATTCTTATCCTAAAATATTGTATATGAATATAGTAATATAAATAAAATTTTATTTTACCTTTTTCCACTTAAGATTTCATTAAAACCCTATTTTTATTTGTATATTTCTAATTAATTTCATGAATATATAAGGAATATAAATATATATAATTATATTAAAGGGTTTAGAACACCGCATAATCATAAAAAACATCATCATCCTCAATATTACGATAAAATTAAAATTAAAAAAAAAAAACGAATATATACAAAAATTGAGGTATTTCTTGCTCCTGGTATATAGTTTTTTTGTGTTAAGGGATGAATATTAGGCATGAAAAACAAAGGGTGATTTTTATAATTTTCTATTTTTTTTTTTTTTTTTTGTATTTATAATTCCAAACAAAACTTTTTTTGTTTTTGTTGAGGTTTTCCGTGAAAATGACCCATTTTATTTGATGAAATTGGTGTATCATTGTCTGTTTGGATTTTTCTTTTTGAAAGGATGATTTTTCTTTCTGTGATAGACAGTTGTTTTCTAATGATTCTATACGTAGGTTTTTTTTTTACCTAATATTCGTAAATTTAATAAAATGAAAATTAGAATATAAAGTAATTTTCAATTTTCATATTAAATATTACATTAAATTACACATAAAATTTAATAAATTATTTTTTAATTTTATTTATATTTTTTAGTAAAATTTAAAATAATTTTTTTTAATTATATTGAAATTTTGATTTTTTTAACGAAATATTTTGGATCATCAATTTTATAAAAGTTATCGACTATTTAATGTTAAACAAGCGTAAACGTTTACATTTGCTAGAGAATAGGGAATGAATTTGAGTTTGATAGAAATAATTGAGATTCATTAATTTCATTTTTGTATCTGCACAACGTTAGAATGATAATTCATTTATGTCAGCAATCGACAGCATATTGTAGTTTTTGTATCCATCACAACAGTTTTTCTGTTGATTTTATCATAGATTTTATAATTGTCAATTAATCTTTATAGTTTTGGATGAAAATAATTTCTTACCTCTTCCTAGTAGTCCATGAAATTTATCTAAATCTTTGGTAACTTGTATCATGTGATCCTTTTAACTGCTATAATTTGAAAATCGTGTTAGTTTCATAATCTGGACATATTTCTGAATATGGAAGAACTATTTAATTATACTCCGTCCTCTTACTAGCATTACAAAGCACAAACTTAAATAATATAATGAGCTGTCAACGTTCTTAATGCTATGGGCTGGTTATAATAATGACAGGACCGTGAAAATAGGAAAATTTGACCTATGGAAATGTAACGTATGTCGTGATAAAAACCAGTTGTTAAACGTACGAGACAGAATTGTTAAACGTACGAGACCGAATAACAAGAAAAATTAAATTATTCATTATCTTTCTAAGACGAGGTCATCATACACATTAATGTCAAATTTACAATGTTATTTCGCAAATCTTTGTTGAAAGAACACATTGCCTTGAATCCTCAAGTTTTTCTATACCAATAATAATTTTTATTTAACATCTTACAAAATAGGCAATCAATAAAAAGTTATTTAATTAATAATTAATTAAATCTCCATTCAAATATTTAATATCCAATAATTTATAATTATGCTTTACGAAAGTTTAGTTTTTTTTATTAACATTTTCTGTTTTTTCAATTATCCTTAAAAAAATTTTATGCTTTAATAAATTTCATATTTTCTCAACTTTTTGAAAGTCTCGATTTTGATTAACTTTTATTGAAAACAAAACATTCAAATTAATATTTATAACTTTGATTTCATTATGTTGTGTATTAGCGAAACACGTTCCATTTAAATTTTATGCTTCTTAGAATGTTATGCGTTTCTATATACATTATAAATATACAAAAAAGCTTTAGATTTCCCAGTTCCCACTACATAAAAATATGGAAAGAATGTTTTATAAAAAATATAATAATTACAAGAGCAGAACAATAATTTTTTTCATTTTTGTTAATTAATTATGGGGTTTGGAATTTATTTCCTCAATTTAATTAAATTATGTTATAAATAGAAATGGATTATTAACATTAAAAAGTTAGTGATTTTAAGCTTTTAAAATAAATTATATTAATTTTTTTTAAAAAGATAATTATATTTCTTATAATATAATTTAGTTTAGTTTGGTTTATATATACCATAATGTTAGAAGAGAAACTGTAACATTTTTAATTATAAGGACAATTATTTGGTGGTATTTATGTAGGGACACAACCAATAAAAACTAATGGTAGAATGCTTCATATTTCTTTTGTGATCGAACTGCAGAAATATTTTGGAGTATAGACTAAATTATAAATTTTCAACATTACATTTTGAAATTCTTGATAAGGATTTGATATAAAAAATAATATTAGATAATTCTGACAGACTCCCAACCAATTCTATTCGATATGCTTTACAAAAGACGAGATAAAAACTTGAATATTATCAGTTTTATTAGTATCACTTCAAAATCCAACTTCTCCCAATCATGAAAGTATGAAGCGCATAGTTGAAAATTTTCGTATTCTTCATTGGGCAGCGTTTTCGGGATTCTACTGATAGTTTTTTTGGAGCGTTAAAATTTGTTTTTGCGGATTTTGATTCTCTGATGCTCAAACGGATACAAAACAAGATGTCTCAAAACTCAAAAGGATATTATGAATTTATGAAAGTATGAAAAAAAAAAAACTTTTTCTTAAAAAAATCACAAAAACTATTTTCATTATTCTGGAAAGATTAGAAAATGCATTAACGCAAATGTACTTTTCTATCGATACTTAGTTTTTTTCACTTATTCTTGTTTTAAATTTAATATTTACAAATAATTTAGAATAGAATTTTGTAATTTTAAAATGCTCAATAAATTATAAATACATTTAATGACAAAACTACTATGGAACTCATTAATTTGGTTTCATAATAACTGGGGACACCCTGTAAATATGAAACAAAAATGAAAAAAGCTAAAATATAGTTATTTGACACTGTTAAAAGTTAGTAATTTCTAATAGCATAAATATTTACAATTCATATTACTCAACTATATTGTTTTGGTTTTCACATTTCTGTCATTTGAACCTTAAAAAAAAGGATATAGACGAAAAAAAAGGATGTAAACAAATATGTAATTCATTTGAATATTGTAAACAAAAATATGGTAAAGAAAAATTATAGTTTGGGTATGGTCCCTCACAACAGCAACAACAAATATGCTGTGTTAATTTAAACAGAATTATTTAAAAAAAAATCAAAATTCAAATATTTTTTATTTAAAATGAAACTATGGCAGTACAACATAATAATAATTTATGTATTTAAATAAGTGTTTGTTTAAGCAATTTTCATCTATAAAATTTTACTATTATGGGATGGTTAAAAAAGGAATGTAGGCAAATTTTTTATATATTTTTTTTTTCAAAAACATCAACCAACAAATTTTTATTATTAACATGTTAGCATATAAAAAGTACCATATGTCAATTTTTTTTTTTTATGTAAAGAACGTGCAGATAAATAATTAATTGTATGTTTAAAAAAACCAATGAAAAATGTTGAAATTATATTAATATTTATTATATACATATCTACATAGTCGTTTTTCTTTGTTTTTTTTTATTTTATTTTAAATAATTCCAATATCCTTAAATATACGTTATAGATTTTACATCAGATACTTTTCAGCAAAGCATATTCAAACGTAAATTGTAGAGAAATACAAATATATCCTACTGTAATGTGTTAGTAAACAATATATACAAAAATATTTATGGGAATATTCCAAATATATATGTATATAATTAGTTTTTGGATGACTGAGCGTATCTAAGTTACGACATCAAATGACCTATATAACCAAGATTCTTCAGCTTGATAACATACAAAAAAAAAAAAATATAATATATATCTAAATTTATAGTCCACCAAAAACACAGTGCAGATCAACACTGCGCCCTTTCTTTCAGATTATATGTGATTTCAAAATTGAGACAATATAGTACAAATCTGTATTCTCTATCTAAATGTCATGTTTCGTTCATGTACCACAAAAAAAAAATTTTATATGGAGAATTTTAAAAATACATTGGAAAATAAAAATGATTTTAGCTGAAAGACTTGCGCATAAATTTTCTCCTTTTTTAATTATAAAAATTATCCACCAGATGTCAACACTTTAGTTGTTCTAAAAGTTGTAATAATATTTTAGTTAAGTTAGAATTTATGAATTATACGTCAATTCAGTACAATTTATAATATTGTTGGTTAAAAAAAAATCCAATTTTGTATATTAAATTTAGTAATTTTATATATTTATTAATAAAATATATTAAATAAGAAAAATACGAATTGTCCAATATTTCCCCTATATACATAGCTAAGTGACCCTGAACCTTAACCTAAAAGATTTCAATATTTTGAGAACAGGGATAATAAATGGATGAGCTATAAATCTATAAATAAATATTATTCCCATGTTAATTTTAAAATTATCGAACAGAAAATTAAAAAACAAATTGTTTATGAAAATTATATTAATAAATAATTATATAATTATAAATTTAATTAATATTTTTATTATAATTACGAATAGAATGATAATCTGGCAACGTATCTTGAAAAATATTTGATTTTTATAAAGTTTTACCAAAAACTTTTAATATTTATATTAGAAACCGCACTGATTATTTAAATAAATCCTTAATTTTTAATAATATATTTTGAAAATTCAATTACTTTAAATGAAATAGTACCACAATTATAAAAAATTTATAAATGTGGTAAAGTTAATTTGGGTTTTCTATTCAAAATGTTTATTCAGTACAAAATTTTACCATTTCAATAATTAATTACGTAACAGACAAGCTCTTCCGTTGAATTTGGATCAATGTGGAAATTTTATGTTTAATGTAGATGAACTGATGAACAACATATAGATATTATATGTGATTCATTTTTATATTTAATTTGAGATGAGAAAATGCTCTTTTTCAATCTCATACTGTTTGTTAGTCAATAATTTTTTTTAAATGAATTTGGTATTATTTGCATTTGCATTTACATTTCATTTATTTTTAATTTGGTTGAACGGATTTCAACTTTTATAACTATTTAGCTAAGTTTTAAATGTGTTTTTGTAAACGTATTTATCTATACTTGTCAAATTTAATTTGATTTGAATTCAGTTAACATAAGTATTTAAATTTTAATATATATTAGGAGCTTATAAAATATTAGTTAAGTAGCATGTTATATATGTACTTATCAATTATGTAGTTTATTGAACTAAGACGGAAATTATATTTTGTACATAAATAATTTAAATTTTTGATTTATTTTCATTGAATTTGAACAAATTTTAATATCCTGTCGTAAGTTCTTATAAAAAAGGTATTATCAAAATTAATATAGCCATCATTATTCATTATTCTGAGTCATCTGAAATATATATTTCTATATATACAATTGGCATTTAAGAGAAGTGCAGTATGGATATAATATTTTCGATGGATGGTCACTTTAGATAACATTTACGGGCACATTAGGAAAATTTTAATTCAATTTAGATATTAAAATTATTAAATTAGATTTAATAACATTATAATTAATTACTAATTTATTAATAAGTATCACAAATTAGAAATAATTAATAAATATTATAAACTTTTGAGTTATAAATTTTAATTGTAATTTGTATATACAAATTTATTGCCAATCAACAGCATGGCTTTATAAAGGGGAAATCTTACGCGTAACAAACTTCATCGAAGTTACTTCAAACACGGAAGATGGATACGAAACGGATGTCAGTCTAAAACTTCGAGCTGGTTCGTTAATTGAATTTATTCATACCTTTCTAATAGACAATACCAGGTTCTTTTTAGGGGATATACTTCAAGTCATTTACATACAGTCCCACAAGTAAGCCATCTAGGATCTCTAATTTTTGTTTTCAGTATAAATGATGTTGCCAATATAACGCAGTAATTTAAACATAAATAAATTAAATATAAGGGTAAAATGAGACTTCTAAGAACCATGGATACGTTTTCTACGGAATTCCATTGTACTTCTTATAATTTTCTTATAATTGTAATTTTCTTTTTTTCTATTTTGCTCGTTTTTTTTTCACTTTTGTTTTTCATTAATTTTTGCTAATTGTTTTTTATTAATTTTCCTATTAATTTTTTTATTAGTTTTTATTTTTGTTATACTTTTGCATATTAGTTAAATGTGATTTCTCTTAAACGCTTAAATTTTCTTTCCTTTTTTTTATATGTATTTATTTATTTGTTTATGATATTTATTAAATAATTATTAATTTTTCTATTATGTGTTTGTCCTAAGCAATTAAAGATTTTTTTCAATCATCTGAGCCTGATCCAATGGATGGGGTGAATGTTTCTTAACATTATAGTTGCGAAACAGTTGTTATTTAAATTATTCTATCTATATATATCCAAAATATATTTCATAAAATGAATAAAATTACCTTATTTTTGATACCAAGTCAACGTGCATTGAGGTTTTTTAAAAAAAAACCTTTGCTTGATTGTGGTACAATATTGGTTACCAGTTATAAAATTACTATGTAAGATACGACTTCTTGGTCTTTTTTATATTCTTTGGTTAAAATTTTCCGTCTATCACCTCTAAATATTTTACATGTTAGAGAAAATAATAAAAATATATTTTCTATTTTAAAATAAACAAAATGATTAAAATAAAAATAAATAAATTACTTATATAGGAAAATCAAAATAATAAAAGATTTTAAAAATAAATATAATTAGTATTAATTGAATATTATAATTTACAAAAGATTTATTTATAAATATAGTATCAAATTTCTATATAAATTCATAATATTAAATTTATATAAATAAAGAGGATTACGAATAATATATTAATTTTAAAATCTCATGAATCAAATTTCTATTAATTTATTTACGTAAATAAATATGATAAATATATAAGAATTAATATAAAGTTTATTATTATTGTAAACATTAATTTTATAATTTTATTTATATACATTATAAATATATAATTTATATTTCGTAAAACACTAATCACCATTATCACGAAAATAATTTATTTGACATAGAATAAATTCGTGATCCGTGATGAATAGAAATAATTATATTTTATTCCAAATTATATAATTTATTAATAGATTCATCATGTGTTAATGTCCAAAATATAAAAATGTTATTTAAAATTAAAAAAAAATGTTTAGTTACCTATTTTTATAAATTAATTATGATAATTTTTATCACGTCGGTGACTTCAATTAGGTCCTTCATACAAATGTTATCTGTGTACTACATATGCTATCGGTTTACTTAGTATTTCAGGCTGTAACATACGAATTTATTGTTGAATTTGTTTGTGAATGCTTACATTGTTTATGATTTTGGTTATGAACATGGTTGTTATGAGCGTTTTTTCAAATATCTCGAAAGAAAAAGTATCTAATTCGATTAAAGTATTCGGTCTCCAAAAAATGGTTCTTACAAGTAGAAGAGAAACGATATTAGCGAACGAAGTATTTTGAATTCAATTATTGAACGATATCAGTCGCTGATATTCGAGATTATCTTTCTGGGTTAATTATATATTCAAATATAACACTACCTTAACATGTATGCTGATGAATGATCCTTGTATTTTCTGCAGCTCATAATCTTCTAACCATTGATCGTTGTGATTCGTATAATATATATCAATCATCAAAGGAATTCTTGCTTTGAAAGATAAGATTCAATTATTGTGCTTCATTTGAAATTATGCATTAAAGTGCACTTTAAATTATTTTAAAAATGGTAAAAAATACAAAAAATACAATTTTTTTTTAAACTGATTGGTCGGTTGTGATTATGGTTTACCACCCAATGTGAATATTTTTTTTTATAATACATATAATCATAATGTTAAATAATTAAATATAAATTCTTGATATTTTATACCATATATAAACTGAAATTAATCACAAAATGATTTAACTTTAAAAGTTATTTATATTAATTTAAAGCAGTGGTTCTTAAGCTTTTCCGAATCATCCAGGCCTTATGCCGCGCCGTTGCCGATTTGAAATGTAAAAATAGGTTGAAACGTAGAAATATCAATGAAAAAGAATAATTGTTTATAAAATTATTTAACATTTCTTAGTCGCCAGAGCGGAAAAGTACAATTTAATGAACTTTTCTGCAGAGCATCTTGGCACCGCCAAGCGTTTAACAAATTACTCTCATATATTTTTATATTTTTCAACTTTTCCGCACGGAAAGCGGTGTGGCGACGTGGTGAGAGTATTATCCAGGGTTACAAATTTACAATACGGAACACAGTCGTAAAATAAAACCAGTATGCATAAATCATAACTTAATGAATTCTTTCAATCTTCTTTTCACAAAGTCATAACTTCATGGATTTCGTTTCCAACGAGAAAGATTTTAGCTGAACACTTTCGTTAAGCGGAATATACTGATTAAGAACCACTAGCTTTTAAAAGCATAATTTTTACCGCATTATTTAGAAACAGAGATGACTTAATTGCGACTATTAACAAATTTGTTGTTTAAATTCTTATATTTTAATTATATTTACTGAATAAATAGTATAACATAATTGAAATTTTATGTTATCGTTTTGTGTAACGCCAGATCGTATTACATTTTATATACAATTCAATATAAAAGTTTTTATTTTTCACAAAAATTATAAAAAAATATTTATTTCCTTCCTCCTATTATGACTGGAAAATACAGATTCAAATAATTTTTTTATTTTTATTCTTTGTATTATTGTAAATGTTGGTATCAGAAATGACATTTTAGTTAAAAAATATATATAAAAAAATTGTCATTAAAATTAAATGAATAAACTTTTACAGGAAATTTACAATATAACATTTTTTAATGATACAAAATGAAATAAACAGAGAAAATGTTATAGAAAAAGTTTTTAATTTTGTTTTTAGTGTGCCCCACTAAATCAGAATTATTAAGTTATTTAATTGAATTTTCAATTATTTTTTTTTTTTTTTAAAAATGTATCCTCAACAAATATTAAATTTTTATATTGATTGAAGAGAAATGTTAAAAGTTTTAATTATAAATAATATTGTTCATTTAACATTTCGTATAGTGTGCGAGAGTTAAATTAATGATTTGTTCTATTTCTTAAATAATGGATTATCAATAAAATATTGGTAAATTGCAAAGCTAAATAAGAATTTAGAAAATTTAATGTTTATATTATAATAATTCTTAATTAGAAAAATTAGATTAATTTAAATTTTATTCGAAATATCGCTGTCTTATATAGTTATCAGAGTTGTTAAGTAATTCATTATATTCGTACTGCATTACCGAAGCATTACCGCATTACCAAATAATTCAAGTTGAATTAATTTACTGCATTACTTGTAATGGCGTACTTAAATATTTTCATTACTTATTACAGTACTGGTAATGGAGTAATGTATTATCTCAAAAGCAATGAAATTTTTGAATTACTTTCCTGCATTACAAATACTTCACATTTTTATGGTGAAGTACTTTAAAGTATTTTGAAGTACTTTTATTTTATTTAAATTTTTTTCGGTAAACATACGTATTACTCCATTACCAGTACTGTAATGAATAATTGAAAAATTTAAGTACAGAATTACTTTGTAGAAAATAATCAATTATATCTCAGCATTACTCGATAATAATAATGTATATAATATTTAATTTATGTAAATTTTTATTAGAGAAAAGTTCTAAGCCACACATTTTGATTAATATGATTAAAATTTAGATTTTATTTTTGAGTAAAAAATGAATTTTTATTCTATAAATTGAATAACATTAAAATGCAATATTATTCACAAAAATTTAAATTTAGTCGGTTAAAACAATTCACAACTAAGGCGACGATATAGAGCCAATTAATAAATATGGATAGATTTATATCATGATAGAATAAAACCAAAATCATGATTATTATTCCGTTTAAATATCCGACTCGAATACACTAAATAATCAAGATGCTGTGTCACTTTCTATGGTTAACATAAACGCTCTATGTCACAATATAAAATCTCTCAACAAAAGTAATACACTTTTCAATATAGTAATATTAATTTATTTAAATGTTATACATTATTTCTCAGTCGAGATTATGTTTGAAGTATTATTATTAGATATTAGTTTTATCTTTAATTATATTGTATTTATATCTTAAAAAAATATGTTTTAATTTAATTTACAAACAAACCAAAAAATATTCATTTTGTTATATATTTTGATAATCTATCTCCATCCATAATCCTTTTTTATTAGACAGGAATTAGTTTCTTCATTCTTTTTATATCTTTAGTTTCTTCGTCATTATATTCTGGATATTTTATCTTTCGTAAATATAAATTCAATTGAACACTTCGGCTTAGTGCTGTTGAACAAAAAAATGATACCTTGCCAAACTTTCGTATTTAAAAAATCAATTCGTAATATTGATTAAATTTTGAACAGCATTCGTTGAACTTATTACTACAGACAGAATAAAAAATTCCATTTTTATGTTACTTTTGGTTACATTATTAATTGTGACTAAATAGGCTCTAAATAATAAATTCGATTGTATATAAAATCAAATGTTAATAACAAAAATATAATTTTCATATAACTCAATCGTTACAAAAGATGAGGACAAAGGTCAAGTACGATTCTAGCATTATTTTTCCATAAATATATTAAATCTTCTTCGATTTACATTATAGATGAATTAGAAAAAGAAGAAAAAAAAAACACAGGACACAAATCGGATTTAAAGAGAATTTGATATTGTCTTTAAATAATTTTCTTTTTTTATGTATGTAACATATGTATGTACATATATGTTTATACATGACAAAGAGGATTTTAAATGAACATAAAAAGATATCCAAAAAATGTATCTTCTCTAAAATATTGGCAAAAAAACGATTCCTCTATAAAAGGAATGGACAAAAATAACGATTCAATTGCTCTAAAAGAGATATAAAAATGGAGTTTTTATTTTATTACTTTTTGGTTTTATTTCTTATTTGATTACAAGGAGATTTTTTGTCTTTTTGCAAGGAGATTTTTTGTTTTTTTGCAAATTAGAAAAAAAATTGTTGTAATAATACTGCATAGATATTTGAAAAATCATCGTGAATGATGGACCTTTTTGGACCAATATGAAGAGTATGTATATGTTGTTAAAGCATACATATATTTTATACCCCGAATATATAATACATCACAATAGACAGTAGCTTGTAGTGTTACATGTAGCATAGATTTGTTTAAGAAAATGTCGTTTTATGGATCCGTAAAGGTAAAATTAGTAAATTGGTTATTACAAATATGTACATTTTTAATTTAATTATCATTTGCTAGTTCAAACGCCCAAAAATAAACATTCTAACTTAACTTAATCGGCAGATGAGTAAAGCTTAATTTGACGAAATGGCAACAGATGAGTACCAAATATTTAAAGAAATGTCATTCAAAATTTATAAAAAGTTAGAAAATTGAAAAATTTGTAAGTTAAATTAACTTAAGTTGTAGTCTTAAACCATCACACAGAATCAGTTTAGTTAAGCTTAAGCTCACACTGTTAAACTGGGAATTATAATTAAGAATTCTTGTGGAAAATTTTTTGTTTTTAATTTGTTGATATCAGTTTGCTATTTCCTGGGTCATTACTGATGGTTACTGTTTTTAGACTCTGACCCGGCACTGTATATAATACTGTATTAGAAAATCAAATTATAATAGGTATAATATTAAAAATGGTTTTTCGAATCCAATTCTAAATGAAAATAATCAAAGATTGTATACGTAATAAATCTAAAGCAAAATTAAAGTCCGAAATACAATAATATATCAAAACCAAATAATTTAATTGGAATCATAATTTACATTCTCATAAATATACATACTTATATAAATATAATATATTGAGATTTTAAATTTTCAATACAGGGTGGCGCAAAAAGAGTTTATAAAAGAAAAATCATAATAGAATTATTTCAACTATTCTGTTTAATAATGATTTAATTTCCTCAAGAACTGGTATAATAACAACAATTTTATGTTAAATATTCATAAGTATTAACTACTTACAGGTGTAAGTAGTTAATAGTTAATATTAATACTCGCACCTAATTAAAGAATAAAAGTTCGGGGATTATAACATAAAAAAAGTTATGTAATTCAAAAACTCAAGTGTTATCGATGTTGGACTTCATTAAGAGATGGTATAATATAATGAATTTGATGATTCATACAACCTAAAATCCTTCTTCACTTCTATTTTACTTAAAATCCAAGAATATGCTAGCCAAATGTTATCGCGTAACTACAGTGTACATATATTTATAAAATCGAAGGTAAGACAGACGAAAATAATGAATTTAAATTAAAATTTTTATTATCAATGAATGATTAAGCTTATTTTAAGTCGCTTATTTTAATTTAACTTATTTCAACACCAATCCTGCACCAAAAAAATAAAGAACACAATATTCATAAAGAAATTTGAATTGAAAAGTATAATGATTATGGAAAATGCTTTAGAAAGAGCTCACTATTGCGATACCGATAATGGTAAGTACTTAAAACTTTTTTTTAAAAAGTTCTATACTTTTTTTATATCATTTTTTTTTAAAAAATATAATTACCTTTGCGTCACCCTGTTTATATTTATATAATTATTAAATTTTCAGTATTATTAAATATGAAATTTAATAATACATTTATATTGAAAATTTAATCATTTTCATATCAAATATATATAATAAAATTATGATTATTATATAGATTTATGATACATTATGGTATTTTTATATATCAAAAACTGAAACTACTGCTTTGGGGTTTATGAATCATTAATGATAAATACCTATAAACAATTTTATTATATAAATTGAGCATAAAAAATACGCTTATCCTTATATATTATTGACAAATTTATGGTTTGGGAATTAATTCAATTTATATAGTAAAATAACTTATAAGAGTTAAAGTAACGATTCCACGAGTCGACAACACTGTTGGGTATTATCAATAAATCTATTCTATTAACATTTTTCATACAATTTTGTATATTATGTATTGATAAATGCCATCGTATTGATAATTTTGCAATATCCAACAAGTCCAACTTTTAATATTGAAATTCCAAATTGTTAATTTCATTGAAATTTTCTTTATATTGAATTTATTGATCAAAATTTTCCATTTAATAAAAATCCAAAACTTTATTATTATATGTAGACTAAATAGAAAATATACAAATGACTTTAATAATTACTGTGCAGTCAAACTTTCCTATAGGAAAAAAAGGCATTTTCATAAAGTAAAATAAAATAAAAAAAAAATACTACTGATGATTATTTATTTCATGAACGAAGAATAATAATGGAAGTCGTAATTTACTCTGACATTTTTACAGGAAATAAAAGTTGTCTTGATCCTATTGAATAATCGGAAACGGAGGCTATGTACAATATATAAAAAATTATATGAATTTCTTTTAAATTATTCGTTCTACTTATTATTCATCTGTGTATGTATATCTTCATTGTTTTGTTATTCTTATATAGTATTAAAAGCAATTCCTTAGCAAACTGATTTATTTCATTACAATTTACATGGATTAATATTGTCGTAATGTGTATAGCTCTATAGCTAGCTGTTAACTATTATAAGAATATAAATTCAATAATAGATTTTTAATATATCAATTTTTAAATAATGCTGAATTTTATTCGAAATACTTAAAAAGAAAAAAAACAATTTAAATAATTTAAATTTAAAGTCTTTAAGAAAAAAAAAATATTATTGAAAATCTAGAAGTTTTTGTGAATTTGTGATTAATTTAAAATGGTTTTGTGAAAAGAAATTCATCAAATTTAATTAAGACCTGTCAAAAACCCAAAATTGGAAAACGTTATTCAAATGTTTTATAATTGACATCGTTTCATAATTTAAATTGTGTTACAATATCGAAAAACGTAACGATACCGCAAAAAATATGATTCGTTTATTATCCAGCAAAAATTATCTGATTAAAAAATATTCTTTCACAACTATTATTACTTTAGTAAGTTCAATATTCTTAGAGCGGCATCGATGTCTACATAAGTTGACTCAGATTTAATGGAGCGTACCAGTAATAAATATTTACAAAACGTAATTGTGCAAAACGGTTGAAACCATTATAAAGAATGTTATGGTTCCGAAATTTTAAGAAAATAGTAGTTTCATATTACAATATAAATTCTATGAAATGTTTATCATTGTCATTGAGACTCTATGCTACTATATGAAAACTAAATATTACTTTTTAATAAAATGTTTTTCTTTAATTTTTTTTCAGGAAAATTGTTGTAAAAGAACGCTACATACAAAAGCAAAGGTTAATTAACATAACGTATTATAACGTGATAACATAAGGATATCAGAAATTTTTTCGTTACATATTGGAATAACCAAACGGCAAAAATATATTATTACGTTATAAAACGAAATCTGTAACGTTATCTGTTCTCATTTGGCAACACTGGTAAAAAATCAATAATTTAAACTAATTAAAGACATGATTTTTATAACGAAAGGCAAATTGCTAGATGAAACCTCAAGCATCAGTTAATAATAATTTATGTTATTATAAACTTTTCTTATGTTATTAGTAAAATTCCATGAAATTTTCATTGTATATCCATAAAGTTGACACATTGTATATAAAATCTAAAGTTATTTTTCTTATATGTACACAGTACAAGTGCATATATCTAAAAATTTAATAGTTTTGATAATATATAATAAGAAAACTCTAAAAGATTAATCTATTTATAAGGACATATGGTGTAGTAGATTCATGAGACAACAATGAAAGTGTCTTCTGACTTCCTTTCAGACATATGAAAATTTAAAATAAGAAAATGATGTATGATGTAAACTTTTTAGTAAACTATACAAAGAAGTTCATTCAATTCTATAAAACGTGAGCAAAATTGGTTTTGCATCTGTAAAGTGAATTTTCATTCATATGCAAATAAAATTTTCGTGGTATCTGAATTTAAAAAAATATTAAAAAAAATTACTTTAAGTTTTATAAGTGTTTTAGATACCAAGGAGAGGAAGAAGTTAAAAATACGCATATATAACTACAAGTGGTTTAGCTATGTAGAACTTTGAAATTTGTATAGAATTAATTGAACTTTTACAATCACCTCGTTCTTTCTTTTGAACAAGCTGCACTCCATCAAATAGAAAATATAAAAATAAATGACTGAAGTTTCATGTTCTCCAGAAAACAAACTTCGAATATTCATTCTACTGGTCTTTGAGGGACTATTCGGTTGCATATAAAATTGTAACAAGTCCGTAGAAGTATTTCTAATTAGTTCAGTAAATATTATATTTAATTTTTACAACCTATCAATCTTAATATTTCGGCAATCTTAAATAGATTAGTTATTTTGAAAATATATAATATAAAACGGCGGATCTGCATGTGTGTGTGTTAATGAAAGACCAAGGTTTAGGTCAAAATTTTAATGTACTACAATCTATAGCTACTACAAAGTAAGTAATAAACTTAAAATTTACTGGTAAACCGGTCAGTGATTGATGGAGGAGAATGAGAATACATAAGAACTAGCTAAAAACGGAGTCTATTGACAATTCCCTGAATTTTTACTCAATAGCTCAAATTATAAATATTCAATTCAAATGAACACTCTTAGAGGGAAACAGCTGAACGGTTGCATTAACACTAAACTCTGGTGTATAGTAAGAAAACAAGAATTAAATTATCCATAATTAAAGCCAGTACACACGACTGACGACTGAGACTAACCACTGTCTCACTTTGCAGAAGCTGTTAGAAAAAATAAGAATCCTTAGAGTATTTTCTATCACTATTCTGCAGTGCAATATAAAATATTCGGAATACTATTTTCGATTTCGGAATACTATTTTCGGCCCTGGTAGTAAGATGTAAGATGGGTTGATGTGCTCTTGGTTTACATATAAATAGATTTTAAATTGTAATTTTCGAAAAATCTATTTTCCTTTTAACAAATCAATAAATTTTAATAAATATCCTTTTTTTTCATTATTATCGGGAAGTACAATTATCTAACAAAAGAAAAATTAATTTTAGTTTATGCGCATTTTTTTAACAAATCTAAAACCTCCTGAATATAAATGCCTTTAAAGTATAATATAGTAATACCAATACATACAGTTGCTAAGAATTATATCCTATTACTTTTCAGTTACTATATACATAAAATTTATGAATATTCTGGATAATACTTTTACTCCTATGGAGCTGTAAATCTGTCATTCTATTGTATTTTAAAAACCGATATAATCCTAGAAAAAGTTATATGAAAAAGTACAAATGGGTATGTGCTATGTGGATGGGTAGGGTGTAGAGATATAGTGTAGTGTCATATAATGCAAATAATTTTGTTGAAAATTTGTTTAAAGATTACTTTAACCCAACGACATAACATAATTATTACTGTATTATAAATGAAATTTTCTGGCTTTTATTTTTGTAGGACAGAAAATTAGAAAATGGATTTTCTAAAAACTAAATAAAATTTATTAAAACAAAATAAAATACAATATTATTTTAAAATCTTTATAAAATAGACGAGAATATTCTATTCAAAAATGGGAAAAATTTAATTTAACTTATAAAAAACTTTTCATTTTTTCATTCAAAACTAAATTGAAATTTTCATCACTCATTCAAATGATAATTTTAACAAGAAAATTTAAAATTCAATTTTCGTATGACAGCTGGAGTGGAAAATTGAAAAATATTGCCTCCAGAATTGGAATTTCCATTTAAAAACTACATTAATAGTGTCACATGAAAGTAAAAAGTAATATTTTATTATGGTATAAATGAAAAAATATAGCTAGCAAAATAAAGAGTTTGAAAAAATATTTTTTATATATAATAATTTAAGAAAAATACCAAAATTATAGATTTGTTATGTAAACTCAACAATTTCCAATTCAATTTTAATATTATACATAGGCTAAAGCTAAAATTTACATAAATTAACACTAACAAAAATATTTACATATAATGTATATAATGCTGAAAGTGAACAATACCTCAAAGTGAAATAAATTATTCAAAGTTCTGCAAATTTGGTACTTATTATTTTTTTTTTATGAATTTTTAAGATGCTTTACACATTGATATATAACTATATCTCATTTAACATTATCGCTAGTAACCTAGAAAAACCCCTAAGGCCTAGAATATCCTGTCTTCTATATAGACTAAATAACATTTTAGGTTTCTATATTTTACACACAAATTTTTTTGTGCTACGAAATGTGATCCTTTTTGAGGTTTAGAGAATTTTATTTAATATATTATATTCTTTGCAAAGACGATTTTGGTAAATTCACTTTTTTATTAAAATATCCTTTGAAGAAATGTTTTTCAAAAAAAAAAAAAATCATTTTACATTTAATGATGTCTAATCTGTATTTATAGAGAAGTCTGCAATAACAAATCGCAGAGTCTAAAAAATGTAATTATTAAGTATATATAATTGTTTAGCGTTCGGTGATGTGAAATGATGAAATACTTATGTAGCAAATAATCCAAAATTAATGGACAAATATTATGTAAATGTAAAGTTTTAATCTCAATATGTACAATAGTAAATTAAAAGAAACTGCAGTAATTTGTGAAATCATGTAATTGAATGGAAACTGTTGAAATTAATTTGATTTACATTTCCATTGGTTCAAAAAAAATGAAGACGAAAAATCCATTCTAATTTGAACTAGTAAAGTTTTGGATCGGTAATTACATATCAAAAATTCAGTCCATATCAAAAATTCCTGAAAGTTTCGAATTTTTGGCTATCGCTGTAAAACTTTATTAGCTTTACTTTTGGTTGGTATCAACTGTCAAATTAATTTGTATCGCGATAACGGAAAGAATTTATGATTTGTTGAATAACCAATTAAATGTATATTTAAAAAATATATTTGACACTTGATACTGCTGTCATAAATTAATGAATATTTTTTGTTTACAACACTAACAACCTTTGTAATCACAAATCTTATAGCTTCGAGTTATGAAGTAAACATTGTTTGTAGTAATACAAAAAAGTACGATTGAATTTTTATAACTATTGGTGTGCAAATGGTACTCAATTCAAGAGTATATAATTTATACAGTGTGTATAGTGTCGGTTCGATTGCCGGTCATACCATACAAAAACTGAAAGTAAATGAATTTTTGAAATCGGAAAGATTTTATAAAAATTAATAATTTCATAAAAAATGTTAAATATTCTTTTAAAAATATATCCCAAATAAAATTGAGAAAAACTATGACTGTTGAATTTTAATATTAGTCTGATATGATTTTCCATTTTTAATAAAATCATAGAGCTCTAATTATGTTCGTAGTTTCGGCAAATATGACAAATATAATTAGGTACATACAATATGCTCTACTTCTGGTAGGACACATTGTTCCATTAGTAATTATATGTGTGCCATTTTGTATGTGATATTTATATGTTTTTTTTTTAAAATTATGAATACCAATTGATTATAGTGATTCAATATCTGATTATGTACGTGACATGACATATTATATCAATATATTCTTTTTCAGTTAAATGAAAATTAAATGCATAGCCACATTTAAAAATTGGTGGGACGTTATGTGCCCAGAATAATTGGAATTAAAAATAAATAAATTGGAATTTGTTGTTTTAATATTCTATTACTAAATAACTATAAAAATTCAACTAAAGAAGTGGTAGTCACGGGGTAAATTAACTCAACAAAAATATTGTAGTTTAATATAAATAAAACATACTTTTATAATATGAAAACCATTCAAAATGAGTTTCACTCATTTAATTCTATATTTTAAGAAGAAAATTTCCAATTCTAAATGACGAGTTAAACCTTGGTATGAAATTTGGTGAAATCACACACATTCAAAGTTAATTTTATCCAATCTATTTCACTATTTGATTATATATGGATTTAATGAATTTGAAAATATAATTCACTGAGTTTTAAATTTCGTTAATTGTATTGCAAATAGCTAACAATCATAATAAAATATTTTTGGTAAACTATATAATTCTGAATGAATTGGATTTCTTTCCAATGGAAAATTTTTGATCAGATGACAATTTAAGGTCCGGATATTTTTTGGGTAATAAAATTTTATGTCCTAAAATATTTTAGATATGTATAAAAATATTTTTCTATTTTTTTTTGTAATTCATTTTTATATACTATAAAAAATAAAGTTTTTATTTTTTATTTTAAATACTAATGGAAATAAAAACCTTATTTATATGTTATGCCCCTGCCCAATGTGATGATTTGCGAAATAAATTTATTTTTTATTCCTTGTCGAATTCATTCCTAAATGGAATTCAAAATAATAAATATTTTCATATAATATCTCACAGTTAGCTAGTACTTCTATTTATTTATTTTTGCAATGTCATTAATGGTTAATGGGAATTTGAGCATTCGTCGCACATATTATAAGAATTTTTCTTTAAAAAGATAATTTGAGTTTTCTTCTTTTCCATATTTTGTTTAAAATATATTGAATTGTGGAAATCAAATACATGTAAAAAAATAGAAAATGAAAACGAAAATAAAAATTATCTTTTTGCATTCAATATTTTTATAAAATTGAATATGAAATTAATTAAAATATATAAATATTTTTTTTTTTTAAATAGAATCAATCGTAAGATGAAAAATCAATTCTGATTCTGAGGTCAGTCAGTATAGAATTCAAAAAAATGTTGGTACATGAAAAGTGTTTAGATTTGTTGTTTAGGAATTGGACAGATATAATTTTAATTTTCCTGCTTATATGGTATAATTCTGGCTCATAGATTTCACTTCATTGGAGAAGATACCTGAATGTATGACTTTTAGTGTCATCCACAACTTTCTATTCAGCGAGATAGATTAATTTATTTATTATTATCTAAGGTTAAAATCAGAATTTCGTCGTGTACTGTCCGTACTTGAAATAATAAAGAATTATCTGTCTAACTATCGCTTTGTCTTTTTCTATTAATTTTTTATTAGCACGAATTTAGTTTCATGTAAATGCAGTGATTAAGTTATTCAGAGAAAATGTGACCATTTAAATATTTTAATAAGATATTTAGAATAATTGTAATCAAAAGAATAACGCAGTGAAACCAGGACTTAGTTATTAATTAATAATAATTAAATGTTTTACAAAAATTAAAAATTATTTTATGAACACCAAAATACTTATTGAAACATGTTTTAATGTTAATTTACCTGCTGGATCCAATGGTACGCGAAAAATCCATTAAATTTGTACAAATCTGTTTTGAAATCTAAAAGATGGCAATACCTGCTGTATCATACTAACACGTACTGCATCGTTACCACCTTTGTTACTCATATTAATATCAATTGAAAAGTAATTTGATAACTTTGATTTTATATAAATTTTCGTTTTTGGTTCTTTGAATGTTTACAAATACAATTTGAAGTTATTCAAATTCTGCAATTATAAATTTGTTATACAAACTAATTACAAAATTACATACAAAAAAATTTTCTAATAAATTTTGATTTTCAAAAAAGAAGATACTAAAATTAATTATTTTGGTTTTATATTACAAAAAATTATCTTTTGAGTAAAGCAGTATCCATTCATAATGATGCAAATAATATAGAACAAATTTAATTTACTATGTGATTGCTTTGTACCCCATAGATGGATACAAATAAAAATTTATCTTTGATATTATTACAAATAATAGCAAACATTTCTACTATATACTTCCTCGTTATACGTTTTATGTCATCATCAAACTTTGTTTCAAATTTACTCATATATCATCAGAATAAAAGGATATCGTTATAATATTATGGATTTACATTTCATTGATATTTAAAAGAAGAAGCTTGAAGCTAAAAGTTAAAATATATGCACATAAAATAATAAAATTTTATAATAATTATTTGAATATGCGCATAGATTTTTATATAAATTTATGCTTAATGAATATTAAATGATGAAATCAACACTAATTTAAATATATAGTTTGAATTAATTTAAAAAAAATATTTATACCAAAATCTGGTGTCATAATAATTATTTTAATTAGAATTTATATATAATTAATAATTAATATATTATTTATGTAATGGTCCGAAGCTGATTTACTTAAATAGTCGAAACTTAGTAAATTAATATTAACTCGGTAATCCTAGAGAATTATATAGTATTCACCGGATGTAAATTCCGATCATTTAGAATTAATTTTAACAATTAACCATCACCGATAAAACCATGAGTAATAATAAATTTCGATTGATATTTTGTTAAATTTTATCACTGAAATGATATTAATTTCATTTTATTGCAGAGACACAACCTTTCTTAAGATTATGAAGATTATTGGTGTAAATTAAATGAATATAATAAAAATAATCAATTTGAACGAAACAGTTTCATGTTATTAACTCGATGTTTTCAATCATAAATAAGTATAGCTCTCAGTGGCGATAGTTAATTGTTTACCATCTATTACTATTTTAAATTAGTTAGATTTGGTAATTCTTCAGCTGCTTTTATAATATTTCCTGCTCAATAATTTTTACTGGACCGGGAATTGTAAAAATTTGTTATCTTCATCAAATTAACTTCAATGATGTTGCCAACTAATATTATATTTCATTTATATGTTACAAACAAATTTAAAACCAATGTAGTTAGTTATATGTCAGGATTAGAGGTTAATTCAAGAATTGTTTGAACACCAAATATAATAAGGATACTTTACCTGTGTCTGGATTTACTTATTTGTAGAATGGGCAACCCCATCGCTATATGAACTTAAATAGTAATAAGGAACAGTTTAAATATAAACGGGAATGCCAGTTGACTTAAAAACATAAACGGGATGGAGGAAGGAGTGAAAGTTAAAAGTTTATTTCTTGGTTTTACAGCTAGCGCAATAAAATGAATAAAATAGCGAACGAATACTTTATTAGGAGTTAATATTTTTAATTCAATTTATATTAATTATGTACTGGGTGGTGCAAATGTAATGAAATTAGTCACAAGTACTACACATTGATTGGATTAGTTAATTATATCGATTCGATAAGCTATGTATTCAATCGATACATTAATTAGCTGATTTAATGGTTAAGTAATTTCAATTTTTAATTAGTCATAAAAGACCAAATCTGTAATTTAGCATCATGTTAAGTTAGAGATTCAAAAATTTATGAATTGGAAATGCAGAAACAATGACAAAACTCTAAATTTTCTAATCTTAAATTTGATTTATCCCAAACTTTGAAATATTTTTTTTCTTCTCGTATTTCTGGTTCATCTTCTACGATCATTTTATATAGAAATTTTCATATGGTTAAATTCAAATATTTTTTGTTTCAATTTAATACCAAATTTAAAGACCTTTTATTTATTTTTCGTATACTTATACGTATTTGCAGAGGTGTATTTTTTTTTTTATTCCGGATGGGACAAATGTAGCTAAAATAATTTTAAATTACAAATATTACTCCAGGATGAGGTAGATGATATACACCAACAGGATGAAAAGGTATAATTTAATACCGAATGGAGTTCATTCAATTTATTTTCAGTGGCATATCCTGCAGTATTTTCAAATTGAATTTAAATATACAACCCCCCACCCACATACGCACACATGTTCAAATTGACTTTAAATGCTCTTGCCTTCTGATGTTAATGTATGTTATTGCCAGTGGTTATTTTATGTTTTATACACCGATTATTTTATGTTAAATATTAGAATTAACAATGTATATTGATATAAATGTATATGGCCCCAGATTAAAAGATGTTTTTACTTATATATATTATGTTGTTTATATATTATTACAGCTGATTTAGAATATGGCATATTCAGACATCCTGTGTGTTGTATAAAAAAAAAGGTAATTTAATTTTGTGGCAGCATAGTGTAATAGAGTGTTAAAAATTTGTTCAGTTCAGTGCGTTTTTGATCAATGTAATGATATATAAAATAATTAAATTTGTTGTTCAATTCAATTTATGAGAGGACTTTTTCATGTTTTTTTTATTTTTATATTAAATTAATAAAAAAAAAATAGTTGTATTTACCAGAAAATTATTGAAATATCAAATTTTTCGATTGGTTAATATATTTCTGATTGGTTTTTCGATAAATATTTCCAAAATGATTTAATATTATCATTAAAAATTAAATAAAGATATTTTTATGTAAAAAATAAAAAAATTACTTAATTTTTTTAGTGGTTTTTTTTTTTCAAAATGAAATTATTTTTATTGTGGTGAAGGGATGATTTAGAGAAAGTAATTATATAGTTTTGTTAATACCGCATCAAATCTAGTATGTAAAATAAATTTGGTTGACATTCTGAATTTCTAATTGTTACCTAACTTAAATTATTATCCTTTGCTGATCATAATAAGTCCAGTATTGTTATATCAAAAATTGAATTATTCGTTATATGAATACAGAGATAAGTAATCTGGGAATGAAATGTTAGGAACGTAAATGGAGAAAACATTTAAATAAACAGATATTAAAACATATCTGCACACATGTAGCATACAATTATGAGGCTGTACTAAGAAAACACAATATTCATAAATGATTCAAACCTACCAAACCTACCAGAACGTCATTTGTATAATAGTTAACGCTCCATTTTAGTGTACGTAAGTAATAAGCATCTGCATACCGAGACTTACAAATTGAGTTACTTACGGAGGACTATGAAACATGCAAAAAAACACGATCTGCGTTTGCAAAGACACGAAAATTAAGAGATGAATGCTGCACTTATCAACAGCATACACCGACTAAGAACAACCTTAAGAACTAATGCCATAACATATTCGGAAAATGAATTAATTACGTACACATATAATAATTTTCTTATATATACGACTATCAAAAAAGGTGAATAAATCATTTTGTCTATCGCTAATTGATTGATATTGATTACGAGATGAGTGTTTTTAGTGGGTTTGATTCCTACACTACGAAGGAATTGATTCCTACTACACTAATTCCAAATTACCTGTGTGTTTTCTCATATGGTCTTTCGGTCTTTCACCTTATATATTTACAAAATAAAATCCATTTTGAATTTAAAATTAAAATTATTTGTTTAAAATACTTACTTAAAATATCTTTTTTTCCAATCAGGCGTGTTTAAATCAAGTGATTAAAAAAAGTTAAGATTATGATGATTTTGATGAAATGCTAAAAACTGAAAAATCACGTTTTCCAAATAATGTCTAGCTTTGTAATAAAATATATCCTTTTCATAAATAAGCAATAAAAAATCCAAATTATTCTTTTAAAGATTAATAGCTAATTATGATTTTATGAAAATTATGGTTCATAGAAATTATCAGTGTTTTTTTCTGAACTATTGGGCAATATTATTCAGATATTTATATAATTACATTATATAAGAAAGCTGTAAATCTTGTTAATGATATATCACTTGCAAATGCTAATACAACTGCGATATCAAAGATATTATAGCGTTTAGCTATTAAAGTTTATAAAATGGACTAATATGATAAAAAGAATACTATTAAAATAACTTTAAAAAATTAATTTTTATTTGTAAATTTCTGACTATAAAAAACTATAAATATTTCACAATAATAATACAGTATTATTAATCATATGATTTTATTATTATATATACTTTTGAGGTTATAACAACATTGATAATTTACTATACTATATTTATTCCTGGCATTATCCTCCGTTAAAAAGTATGTACCGAATATTAATCATGATGAAGATTTATCGATGTTAATCTCAAGATGTGACATATTCAACCAAAAACAACATCGTAAATCATATAAATAAAAATAATACAGTATTGTAAGTTTTTATATAAAATTACATTAACCATTTCACTGCAAAAAGAGGCAATAAAATGTTGTCCCAGATGAACGTACTACCATAGTCTAATCACATTAATTAAAAGATATTTTTTCAATTTAATATATTTCATTTAACAGATCTTTGAATAATTAAAAAACTAAAGCTTACGAAATATTAGGTAATACAGAATGTAGTAGCGGAGCGTAAGAAATTAGTGGTTAATTAATATTAAATTAATTTATTAGGATATAATTAATTAATTTATTAGGTTATGTTAATTGTCTTAGGTTACGAATTTGATTTGATGTAATAGAAAATATTATTACCAGCTATCTTGCGATAACTGCAAAGGCTGTGTTTTTTATACTCTGAATTTTAATCCAAAATATTGTACTCTGTAAATCTGAATTAATGACTGACTGACTGACTACAAAAATTCGCAACGGCTGAATTCATGACCGCATCCGTATAGTTCACAGTATTTCTGGAGAGATTCCAAATTGACGAATGCACGTACAGTATTAAGAATAAAAACGCGTTTTTTTTTGGATTTGTCAGAAGTTAAAATTACTTATTTTAAAATGTCTGCGATTCTGTAATATCATATTTCGGCCATGTCATTTCATAAAATGAACTCAGGATCAACATATTAGTTACCATATTATCACCATCAGTAAGACGTTCTGCATCTGTCTCGCAATTTTATAACGAAATTAAAATATTATGTAAAATATTTTAAAATTAGTGTCGGATTTAGGGTACGTTCTTACAATATGGTTTCCTGGAAATCAATCAATAATGACAATAATAAAAGTACTTACTTTTCTTTCCGTCAGAAAATAAAATTTGACACATGGTTTTTTTTTTTACTGAACATTATTTTTTATTTATATATCAATAAATTTTTTGTTTCATTTAATAATTGTTTAGTTTATTAATTTCATTTTCTCATAAAATTTTCTCAGTAATGTTTTTATTTTGGTTTTCGGTTTTTTTTTTTTGTTTTTAATTTTTTGGATTTTTTTTTTAATTACTTTTAATTATTTTGTATTTAATATAATAATATTTTAACAATATTGACAAAAAAATAATAATTTTAATAATAAAGTAAATTTTTATTTAATTTTTTTAAATTGTGTCTTTTCATATTTTTATTTTTTTTTGTTTAGTGTAATTCTTTATTTATGTGCAAATGCAATAGTTTTTTATTAATTCTAAAATATTTTTTTTTTAATATTTTATGATTTTATTTATTTTCGATTATTTTTTCTTGTTTTTTTTTTTCTTTTTTTGTTTGTTTTATTTTTTTTAGCAAATACATAGCAATATATATATTAATTTAAATTTATTGATAATTTTAATTATATTTTTGTTTTATTAATTTTATTATTGACTGTTTCTTTTTTGTGTTGTTTTTTATTTTATTTTCAAAATTTCTTTAGTTAAAAAATAAAACAAAAAGAAAAATATTTTGTAAAAATTAACAATCTCTTAATTAAGAAAAATTAAAAATATTTCAAAAACACTAAAACATTTTTTTTAATATTTCTTAACTTTCAAGTTTTTTACTTATAATATTTAAGTACATAATTTTCATTTTTATAATAATATTTTTAATAGTAAGTTTTAACATTTACGACGGAAACCATCACCATTTTTTTTATTTATTTATTTTATATTTAAAATAATTAATTTAAAAAAGATTTTATACTTTTAAATATATTTTTAAGTACATATCTAAAAAAGAAAAAAAAAAAGAATTATTGTAAAAAATTCCAATTTGATTTAGCATATTTTTCATATGCTTATAAAAAAATTTTAATTGAAATTTTTTTTTATTAAAATAAATAAAGAAAACTTATTAAATTTAAATTTTGGTAATAATTATTTACTAATATATTTAATATAATTAATTTTAATGAATTTAAGTAATTAATGATACAACGCTACGAGTTGCTGTTAAATCTGTTTTAATATTTTTTTAAGTGTTATTTATGGAACGTTGATATAAAATCGACAGTAATAAACTTGTCCAATTTTATTGACCACGAAATCTTAAAGACTTTATTTCAATCTTCCTTGAAATATGGCAAACTTTAAATTCGATTTTAAAGTTTGTATAAGAAATAAAAAGTCAAATTGAAATTAATTTTGTTCAAATGTTTTAAAATTGAAGTTTTTAGCGCAAGTAGTGAATTTTTTTCAGTCCAGGGCAGGCATTCTAAGATCCACAACGATAAATCGTTAACGTTCAACATCATACAAAAAGTATGTGCGTACCGAGATAATGATTGATCGTTGTTGATCTTACAATATCTGACCAGCTTTTATAAAATATTTTAATAATTCAATTTACAAAACAAAATAATTAATTTTTACCATTTTACCATTTTTTTATATAATTTAATTATTAATTTACTTAAAATATAAATTTATTTATTTTAATTATTTTTATAAATATTTTAATATTATTTATGTTTTGGACAGAATAGCGAAAAAGTGTGTATGTACTTCTATAAAATACAAATGCAAATTGTTTTTTATATTTAATTTTTTTAATGATTTTTTTATTGCTAAGCATTTTTATGAATAGTTTTTTTTTTTATTTTTTTATTAAAAATTTATTTATATCTAATATTAATAATTATATATAATTTAATATTGGATGGCGGAATGTTAACATTTCACAAAAATAGTTTTTTTTTTAATTTTAAAGTTTTATTTTAAAATATGTTTTTAAGCATTTTTTTATTTTTTAATAATTATTATTTTTATATTTTTAATATACTTTTTTTTATGATTGTTGCGTAGCTGGAAAAAAATTATAATTGATTTTATTGATATAATTTTAACATAAATATAAAACCAATAAAAAAATTAATGATAAAAATATTTTGTTGTGGTGGTGAAAATTGTAGAATCTTTAACAAGTATAACAATTTATAATTTTTTTTATGGTTAGGTTCTATCGTACTATATATAAACGGCGAGTCGCCTTTCTTTGTGACACAGCTAAATCCTAAATCTGAGATAAAATCGACAGTAAAAGCTAGAAATGACACGGGCATGCACTGATATAATACATTGTTGATGATAGTAATTTAATTAGAATAAATATTGTGATTTAGAGTAGTTAGAGAAGGAAGTAATTGTCGGTTAAATATATATGAAATTTGTTACATCTGAGTTTGGCTTGGTACATTTAGTTCGAAAGCCAACTTTTGACTTTATTTGGGAGTCTTTTTACTTCCATTTACTATTTAAAGATCCGTCATCTATATATAGTTATATAGTTTAAAGATCCGTCATCTATATCCCGCGGACAGGCGAGATTAGAAGTTTTCAATTTCTTTTGTCAGGTCTTCAATTCTAAATTATTGAATATATTTTATTTGAGGAAAGCTCTCATGAAAGTTCTTTTTTATTCCGTTTCCAAGTATAAGTCTTCATTTTGGGTTTTTTTTAAATGGCTCTACTGTCTCTCTATCGAAACAAATCTATTTTGTATATGTGAATTCGATCAACAATTGGAAATGGATGGCGTATACCATTCTGTTTATGGTTTAACTAAATGATGTATCAGTTCCTGGTTATAAGCCAAGGACTCAAGGTATTAGACAGTTTATAATGTACGTTATTTAGAAAAGAAAAAAACTATTAAAGTCATCAAATCATTTCTATGACTTCAATATGGCAGAAAAGTATACTGTATCTCAGATTTTCTGAACATTATGTCCAGATGTAATTTTTTTATGAAATAAATTAATTATGGATCGCTAAAATATCACAATGTTAGTCGACAAAACCGAATTTTCGTTATAAGATTTTAATTGGATTTCTACAATTCCTTATTTTTATTTATATATATATATATATATATATTATATATATATATATATATATATATATAATTAACCCCTTGTCATACGATTATTTAGCAAAAAAATGTTAATTTCAATCTATAATTCATATATTTTAATAAAACAAGCAAAATAACCATAGAAGATTTTGGTAATTTATTAAAAAACTGGACTAAATAATGAAAAATTGAAAATATCAACTTGATCTTGAAAATATAAGAACTGTCTTAGACCTGTTGATATAATAATATCACTAACTATCATCAGTGTCTGTTTCAATTTGTGGATCTTCAATCACAAATTCTTCATCAGTATTTTCGTTCCAATCGAAATCTTTCTTCACTATCACTTTCATATAAAAAATCATCATTTTGAAGCATAACTTTTTTGGGATAGAAATAGAAATGGTAATTACAAACCGAACCAATGTGAAAATAAATTAAATTATTGACATTATAGATAAAAGCATTTTTGCCTACTAATTTAAAAATATTATAATATATTAATTGGTATAGTAATTAACATTTATGTAAATTAATGCAATAAATAATCTCATGATGAGTCTTATTCGTCTTGGTACTGTTTGGCATTTAGAACTTAAAAGGAGTCAGACTCGTAACTCTATGACAAGGGGTTAAATACGTCTATCTCTATGTTAATATTGTTATCGATAATTTCAAAATTTAATAGTTGTATAATGTATAAGTATATTATAAAATAAATTTTATATGAATTTGAATTATTTAGATAACTAAAATCATTTTATCGCAGGGGATCATACAAAAAAACCATATAATCATTTTTTTAGAAAAATAATTATATAATTTTTATTTTTTTAATATTATTTGGGTTGTAAATATATCTTTGAAAAATTGCATTTAAGCTCTTATTATTTATGATTTCTAAAAAATAAAAATACAAATTAATTTAATTGTATAATTGCTTAAATGTTACTCTCCTCTAGGGTAAATCGTTGATCTGAGCTTAAATTTTTTTTTATTATGTATTTAAAGTATTTTTAATTAAAATTTTGTTTATTAGTTTACTTTTTTTTTTTTTACTTTTTATTTTAAATATAAAATTATTATTTAATAAGAACTCGTAATTTTATAATTAGGGTTTTTTTAAATTTTTTTTTTATTTAATATTTACATCATAAGTACGTGGTTTTTTGTTAGTTTTAATATTTTATAATACGATAAATTTGTTCTTGTGAATTTGTTTGTTTTCTTTTATTTCGAATTATGAATTTAGTAGAATGTATTTTAATATTTGGAAAGCATTGGTATATTTTGATGGGGTCTTTTTTCAATCTTTTAATCTATATTTCTATCCTCCTTTGAAAAGTAAAACGAAAAAAAAAATAGAAATGGAACAGGAATTATATTTAAGTTATTTGTTTGCACATAATAGTTTTACACCACACCATTTCCAAATTAAATTAGTCTAATTGGTGTAAAAAAAACACTAAATTTAGATATTTTAGAGGAAATTTAAAAATTCTTATTGTCAGGTGGTTCACAAGAATGGGAACTTTTGAAAATCTTGTTATTTTGAAGATAATAAGTTTTCATACTTATAATTGATTTCACCTCTACAACGTCTGCCATAATATTTTTTGAACCTATCGAAATACGCGAATTCGAATTCGAATTTCCAATTTTGACAAACGTATTTAAAGTTTCTGAAGATTTGTGCCATTGTACTTTTGTGCAGTTGCAAAACCAGGCACCAGGCACCAGAACCTTCAGTTCAAAAACAATGCCACATTCTGTGATTAAGTCTGAATTTTGTACAAAGATATAAATTTCACATCTACAAAATTCAGAAATTCGTCTAAATTTAATTGGTATATTTTTTTAAGAAATCAAAATTAGATTATTGAAAAATTTTAAATCAATATTTATTTACACAAGTTAGAATTTCCAAATTGAATAATTGAAATAACTTTAATTAAGTACAGACAGGGAAAATGTTTATGAGAATGAATATAGTAATATACAAAAGTTTACAAATAGTATAGAAAAAGGAGAATAGATAACAAATTCTGAATATTGTAAATTTCTATATAATTTTTTGTTTTGATAAATACAAATTTTTCCCCTAAGTAAAGACCATATTACAGAATGAAAAATACTCTATGCTAAAAATATGTAAATAAAAACATAATTTATACAAAAAAAAAAAAAAAAAAATGTCTGCACAACAATAATTATTTTTCGATTAATTTTTTGTTTTTTATTTAATATACAGAACATTTTTCCTATAAAACTTTTCTATTTATAAATTACTCATTTGCTTTTCTTGTAATCTTAAAATCTATAAGTTTTTCTTTTTTTCCTTTTAACGCTCTTAAATTTTACCTATTTTATTATTATTAAATGTTTAATTAAGCGCTGTCACCAAAAAGTTTAACCGAAATAACTTTATTTATATATATATTTATTAAAATAATTAGATTTACTTAATTTATTTATAATAAATGACAAACTAAAAAACAGAAATTGTTGAAAAATTAAGAAAATAAATTTTTACTATTTTTATTTATTTATTATATATATTTATTTTGGCCGCAATTTTTTTGTTGAAGTTGAACTTTTTAAATTATTTAATTTGAAAAGAAACTTTAATTTTAAATTTTTGTTTATCATTTATTTATTTTTAAAACAAAAATAGAGTCAAAATTAAATCTTATTTTGGCTATTTTAATATGTCCATCATTTAATAATTTTACGTTTGAAGTAAAGTTAACTACATGATTGTAAATGAAAATTTGTTTAAAATTCAGGGAAATAACGACTTAAATCGATTTATAATTAAATTATGTTTACCTTACATAAAATGATTTTTCTAATAGCGTTGTTGATATTCGTGATGCCATCTATTGAAATCAATATGGAAAACAATTATAGATCCTGTTGATAGTCCTGCAAGAAGGTACCTGGAAAAAAATGTATAAAAAAAATTTCATATTACATTCAGAAATTGTACATTAAACAGCAACTATACTATTATACAATAATTAATAGTCAACTTACTTTTGATCATGTGTCAGTGCCAAAGATCGTACAGCAGCATTACATGCTGGGAATGCGTATAAAGGTGCTAAATTAAATGTTCGCCAAACCTCAACGATTCCTCTTTCGCCAGCTGTCATTAAATATTCTCCATCACGTGACAAAAGCATACACTACACATAAACATTTAAAATAGATTCAATAAATTAGAGCTATTCGCAAAACTGCAAATGCTTAGTTTAAAAAAACAAACCTGTAAATTATCATTATGTGTTTCCTGACGTAATTCTTTTCCATTGATTGTATACGCAGCAACACTTCCTTTATCATAATTAACAACAATAAATCCTTCCCGGGACATTGCTATTAATTCGGGTGAAACAAATTCTGCTGGTGGTTCAAGTGATCTTAATAAATCCCCAAATGTTGTATGAATCAAAACTGGTCCATCTTCATAAACAAATATAATTTAAATGAAATTAGTATATTTTGTTATTATATATAATTTGGATAATCAAAACTTACTTGTAGATCCCGAAACTACTAATCCCAATTCTGCACTAATCACAACCGATGTCACAGCCTGTTCATGGCCAGTTAAAGTTGCACGTGGTGTTGGTACATCACCTTCACCAACAATACTTTGAGTTCGGGCATTCCAATGCCACAAGAGAACTGTACAATCTGCTGATCCAGATGCAATATAACAATCTGATGTGATATTACATTCGGAACGCGAAAGACATGTTACAACTCCAAAATGGCCAAAAACTATTTGAACTATTTTTGCTTCAGATATAAAAACAAAAACAAATATTAATCTTATAAATTTACGTTATTGTAATTGTCATTTTACCAGCTTCTGTAGAAAAAACTCTGAAACTATTATCCCAAAATCCACAAGCAATTAGGAATCGACTATCTACTGTTGTTACAAAGCAATTTGATCGAATTCTTAACTTTTGACTGAAATTATCTCCTAAATGTCGTCTATTCATTGGATTATTATGTGTGTTAGTTTGTGCTAATCGGAATATATAAAAAAATCATTTATAATATAATTGGAATACAAATAATTTATAAATATTTTCGAGGCATATATAAACGTTACTCACATAGTACTGGATCCATTGTTAATGGCAAATTGGCACCAGGTGATTGAGGTGACTCTGCATAACTAGGACTTTGAACAGATGCTGTATAATTACAATTCCATCTATTTACTGCGAATTGATGACCAGCTGTTACTGTTACAACAGATGGTAATGACAATTGTGGATACGTGTTTGCGGAAATATGTATAACTGGTGAATTCAAATGGAATTTCATTGACATACAAACATCATCTGGCATAGCACTGAACATCATAGGTGACAAATGCATAGCTGAACTACGTGGTGGATGTGGCTCCATTAAAAGTTGGCTTGGTGTTTGCCCAAAATTCTTTATTTGATTCTCAACAGCTTCGCGCATTACTGGATCTAAAATTGCTTCCAAATCAACACTACCTTCATATGTTAAATAATAGAAAACATTGGTTGCACGAACAGCTTCTGGTCCACGCTGTTTATAACCAAATATTAAATCTATCCATTGATGTAATTGGCACGATACAAATTCTGATTCTAAGGCCATTCTATTAATTCGAACAAATTCTTCAGGAGTTTTTGCCCATGGAGGTAGTTCTATATCTGAGACAACAATACCATCTTCACGTGTACCCAAACGATAACCTGATGAATTATAAAACATTTCTGGTAAGAAATACCATTCAGGAATAAGTTCTTTAACGTCGGATGTATCACGTTGACAGTTTTTCCATGATAATGCAATAGATGAAAATAACCGATCTGGGAAATCAAATTTACCTCCTTGAAGAGCCAAAAACATACTCGTAAAAGGTTCGACGCGTAGAAGCCACGTTAAGACAAAACTGGATGTAGAATAATGCGTACCATAATGGAAAGGTGGAATTGTATCGTTATCCCAACTTTCATAGCGTTCTTCAAAATATGCACGACGGCTTGGATTCAGTGCCCCAATTGGTTTTGACAAGTCACGATAGTTGGATGGCTGGCTCAAATCTAATTCTTTTGATTCGTAATTTGTTAAGACCCAGGGGAAAATTGGGTATTGATTTAAATCATTGTATGTCCTTCCGGCAATCGTATTAAGGAACATCAAATATTCAAAGTTTGAAATTTCTCGGCGTTGCCATTTTTGTGTCATATTTGAATTACGCATTAACTGTCGGGGAGACATCATAGAAGCTCGTCTTGTTTGTGGAATACCATATTTAATACCAACACCAACGCGAGGCAATGCTTTAATCACTTTCTTAACAGTATGCTGATCTGGAAATACGAATAAAATAGACGTTCTGCTTGCAAGGAATATTTCCAATGCCACGTTTTGTAACAAATAACGACGTGAAAAAATTGCGCGAACTTCAGAGAAATACCATTTTCCATGCAAATGATCACAATATTTTAATACTTCTGCATCAATTTTGAGGAAATCAGGATGATCTTCATCAACCTCAAAGAACATTTCAGTACTGGTAATAGATACTGTTCCAGGTGCCACTAGTCCTGGTGCCACTAGTTTAGCTTTAGTACTAATATTAACAGGACCTGTAAGGTCTAAATCAAGTTCACGGTCTTCAATCAATAGTTCAGCGTCATCCAGTAAATCAGAATTATGATGTGATGATTGATGCGTACGAGTCACAGCAATCTGGGAATGGAATTCATCTCGCGTTTGCATTATAGCATCTTCGGGACCACCATTCTCCAATGCTGCTTTCAGTGTTGCTTGCGGGTGACTAGAACCTCGAGGATTTTGAATCATACGCTTTCGACGACGCGCATCATCCTCCCAAGCATCAAGTTTCCAGAAAATTTGTTTGGTTGTTGAACCACTAGAATCACCCCAAGCACCGTGACGATTACACATTATATTTCTAACTTTCTCCAGTAACCTACTTGCAATTACATTATCACGTCTCCGTGCTGCAGTAATTAAATGATCACACATTCTTTCTTCTTCACGACGTTCAAGTAGAGTTTGAGAACATTGGGACTCAAAATCAGCATGTTTTAGCACATCATCAGCGCGCATACGATTCAAAATAAATTCAGCCTCATTAGCGACACGCACAATATGATCTTTCATTGCATGTGACAGTAGTCGACCTTCATTAATAAGTTCAATAAATGCTAATCCAGCATGTTTCTGTAAACTGTTCTGCCATTCTTGTGAACACAGCAGCATAACTAATTCAACAACTGAATGGCTATTTTTAAAAGTCGTCAAACCTTTACCTTCCATTAATAGTTCTTGGCCATGTGATCCCACCAATGTTTTAGATAAAAATGGCGCAAAATCAACCATAATTTCACGTAACAACGGACAAACTGGTCCCAATGCAATTTCTAATTTTTGTGTTAGACTAGCTTCACGTGATGGTGTTGTCATTGGTAGTTGCCCGACTAATGGTGGCTTAATTGGTAATTCATCAGGTCGTGAACGCTGTTCTGATGCTTGAAAATTATCTGGTACTCGGACAACAGATATTTCAGAATCTGGTTTATCACCACGTTCTCCAGCACCACTAATAATATGATGGATATTTCCATCAGAATCACGAATTTTATCATGTCCATCATCATTTAAATTAACATCTGTCCAACTTTCATCATTCGAATTACTAGGCTTATTGTCATCTACCATTATCTCACTAGATGATTCAACCTCGTGGACTTCGTTTTCGGTTGAGTTCATATTTAATGAGCCCACATCAGAATCCACACTCTAAAGAAATTCAAAAGAATTTTCAATATATTTATGTAATTATTTATAAATTATTAAAAATATTTGGACGTTGTGAAATTTTTTATTGCGATAATGTTTAAAAAACACAAATAGATTTTTCATTTTTGGTGTATGGATGTTAAATTGTATTATTTTAATTGTTAATAGATATCCATTTAAAATTACCTGTGGTGTGAACAAACATTTTGCAAGCCATTAAGTGACCACAGTGCCATGTGAAATTTTAGTCAAAAATTAGTGAAATAAAAACATATAAAAAATTAAGGAAAAATGAACAAATATTAGGAAATAGTAAAGCATTCAAAATAAAGGAAACATAAAATTCTAGTTAAGTGTTAAATATTATTGTATTAGTTAAGTACAGCATTTGTTTTTATCAGCCTATAATTTAGTTTATATAGAGGGTTAACATCTAGTCTGAATTATCCCAGCTCAATCCAATCCAAAATAATTGAAAATTTATTATTGTAAATATTTATTGGTTGTTTCTTTCAAGAGAGGAAGGGCAATAAAAACTCTTGACACCACAGAGGTCGTTTGTACACTCCGTATGATGACACATCAATCTAATTCACCTCTCTCAGTCTAGATGATTTCAACCTGCTCGCCTCCTCCATGTCGGTCAAAAAAATTACGTTCCAAGTGCAAAGGAGGTGTTCTAATGTTATTGTAAATATTAATAATGTATTTTTTGTAAATGAATTTAAAAATTATGTTAATACAGTAAATATTGAAAAAATAATGTTACATAACTTTACTAGACCTAGAGATTTCAAATATCTTTAATATTAAATTTTGTTATCAAATAGAAATAGGCAATAATCTATTTATTACCTATAGACATTAAATTTAATTAAAAAAGTCCTTCAATTAAGCAATATTATAGTACGCGTTTTGCATAAAATATTTTCAATATAATTGAAATTTCCAATAAATAGATGACATAAATTTTACCAAAAATATAATATAGGATTATATATAAAATATAATTTCATTGAAAATTGAAAATAAATAAGAAATTAATAATTGACAATTCTAGTTTATTAATAATTTACAAACTAATTTTAGTTGAATATTTATGTAAGTAATGATTTTGTAGCTCACGTCGTACGTTTATTATTATTTATATGATAAAAATTTTTAACATTTTGCTTACGTGCAATATAATTTGACATTTTGGAAAAAACAACTTTTAGCATTTTTCTTACATAAACTATAGAAAATGTCAGCCATATAAATATTATTATTCTGACATATTTCTGATACACCATGTCAAGTAAGAATCCTACACTTTTAAAAATGAATTTCATTTACAATATTAATTTTGAATTTCAAATGAAATGCATCGGTGGATCCTATAAAAATATTTAATTTCAGAGTTCTATCAAATGCATTTATATATAATAAATTGACGTCAATTGAAAATAAAATAAAAGTAATAAAATATTTAAAGTTTATATTGAAAAATATGTCAATAAAATTTTAAAATTAATATAGAAAATCATAAAAAAATTACCACATGAATGAATTTTTCATGTTCATATATATTATAATATGAAATACGATGAAAAAATGTCATCAAAAATTCTTTTAGAGGTGGTTCACCGCTTGATAATTTAGTTTTACTATACTAAATTAAAAATGAAGGTGGATAAATAAATAAATATTGATGGTACAAAACGAAATAATGTGATATAAATTATTCTTATGAAATAAAGAATTCTGTCTGATATTTTAATTGGATTTTTATATTTAATTCGTATAATGATTTTGAAGTAAATTAGAATTTATAGTATTCGCAGTTATATAATCCAGCCAAGAATGAATACTGAATTTGTTGAAAATTAAGTAAATTATATACATTTAATATTAAAACTTGATAATCTAATGAACACTATAAAAAGTGCTCAATGTTAATATTGTACATCATATTGCCCTAAACTCGTAAAATTTAAATATATTAAAAATTCTGTGACATTTGGTAGATACATTTATGATAATTTTTATGTCAGTGGAAATTAATTTTTTTACTTAAATAACAAATTTACATAAAATTTACATTTTTTTATCCATGTAATTTAATAAAAATTAAAACCGGAAAAATGCAATGCAAAAATAATTTAATTATCAAAACCACAGTGAAACTACTATACTAATATTTATATTAATACCAACTTGAATCGCTATAGAAGGCGATATCTGAATTTCTGAAGGTATTAGATGTTTTTTTTATATGAAATCGTGTTTATTATTAAATTTTGATTTTTCGGTACTATTTGTACGTAAAGTAAATCTGAGCAAGAACAATCTTCATTAGTAATATTTAATATATGATATAATTTACATTTACTAATTAGTTAAAATCTAGATTTCCCATTATAACAGGTAAAACTACGTTAATACGTAACTATACAAAATTTCTAATTTAAATTAACTTAATATATATATGAAATTTGGAATGGAAAATTATATTATATTATATAGCATCGAATTTTCGAAATTTGTTTATTTTAAACTCTTGGAAACTAGCCCTTTAATTTATTATAAGGTTTGTAAGATGGAATCTTTTGCATTGAAGCATTCTTAAAATGTCGTATAAAAATACTTTAATTTTCGTTGAAGCATTTCTAAATGACATGTCGAAAATAAATTACATAAACCAAAAATATATAATAATCATGAAGTACCACCTATTATTCCATAATTTTAATGAACCACCATGGATTGCTAAATTTTGTTAATAAAGCTTGTAAATATAATATAAATCCTTTTTTGTTAGAAAATTTGATTTCAAAAGTATATTACTAAATCTCTACTAAACTAATTTTAATATGCCTGGCAACATTTTGTTTGTATTCAAAGTATTTATGTAAAAGTATGATTATTTGTAACATAAATATTATATCTAAACCGAAACAACAACAAATTATGTATATGTATAGTAATATTTTAAAATCATTTTCATTCATTTTTGGTTAGCACAGGATTAAATTTATTATAATCAATAAAAATTTATAACCCAAAATTTCTAAATGTATGGTAGATTAATCCTTAACGTAAAAGTTCCTTTAAATTTTTGTAGGAATATTTTATTATAAATAATTTGCTGGGAATTTTTTAAAATATGTGTATTACAAATGTATATAAATATATTGTATATAATTAAACAGAAATTTTTAGCGTTCTACTGTAAAAGTTAAAAGTTCATGGTTCATGTACTTTTTACGTATTATACATTTTAAATATATCTAACAAAAAACGAAGAATTTTATTGCTCAAGTCACATATAAAACTGATGCAGAACAGAAATTGTAACAAAAAAAACTTATATTATTATTATTTCAAGCGTTTTAGAGATTTGTAAAAGCAAAAAAAAAAAAAATATCAGGCGATAGTGTTAAAATATATTTAAAATCCTTATCCTTCTTCCGCTTGCCAGTTGATATGAACATTTATATTCTATTTTTCCGAAATTTAGTTAGATTTTGAATAAATCATATTCCGAAAACGTAAATTTAAAAGATTTTTAAAAGCACTCTAGACATAATGTTCATTAACCATCAACCGCACAGCATATTTTAATGCTCTGACTTTTCTCGACATGACCTATTTTCAATGTTATACAACGAAAACTAAAAATGTACAAACTTTCAATTTTTCATCATTGTTATTATATTACAGTATATATTCTGTAACATGTAACTTTTAATCCCTAGCGCTATTTTATTGTAATTTTTGGCCTTATTTTTTTTCTTCTAATTATTATAAAACAAATGTATAAAAAATAAATGGAATAAGTGGAGTGTAATGTAATCTATGTTTTATTATGTTTCACTTGTATTATTTTAAATATAATCAGTTTTTCTTATAGCAATGAAAAACAACCACAATTTCGTTTTTACAACGAATTTTAAAGGTTATTTTAGAAGCATATAGGACCGAAGAAGTACAGATTCGTTAGGTGCAATAATTAAGATGGTAACAACAGGTGTTAATTATTGCTTTTTTTATTTTGTTTAAAAGTTAATCTCATATTTACTAATTAATATTAATTTTATAGAATTTTGTATAGTAATGTAATGATGGGTAAAATGGATTATGTGGTTTGAAAATGCATAGTTAAATAACATATTCTTTAAAAACTAAATCTGTCTGGTGTAGTTTTATGTTATTATTAGTTTTTGGCTGATAAAAGCTTTAGACACAGCCAGCAACGTAGCTTCTTTTTATTTTTTAAAACATGACAATAAGTAGTCACACACTAATTAACTCACTCAACAGAAATTTGAAGATCTGGTAAACCTGGACCGTTTCGTGTTTCTGCATAATTTTCAAATAATATAACCAAATTAAATTCGTTGTTATCTCTTAGTCTTTAATACTGTAATATTGGTAAAAAAAATAAGAAATAAAGGATGTGTAACAAAACTACTGTGCACTTAGCTTCATACTTTATCTTTCTTTTGTTTGGTAGTAAGTTTAAAATAGTGATAATTAAACACATAAAATTTTATGATATATATACTCTCTAGAATCTAAAACAAATAGTTTTAATAATATTTTAATTTCATTCAGTAGCTTTTACCTACAAAAATCATTATTGTTACCACAGAAACAAACGTGCTGTTAAAGATATTCGAATCGGATCTGACATTCGGAAATTTATGCTTTTCGAAATGAATTGCATATAGTTACTTTCGTGTTTGTAGCTAAGTACATAATGTTACGAAAAATTCCAGATTTTGCATTTAGGATTTTTTTTTTTGATATATAGCATGTCACTCGCACTCATATAAATATTTATTTTTCATTTGGAAAGAAAAGTGTGGCGTCATAGTGCCACCGTAAATTTTAAATTATACATTGTACGCGTTTTCAAAGTTGTTGTTTTCTTACTTTTTTTTATGAAACTGATGGTAGTTAACACAACTTTTTAATTTAAGATAAGTATTCTACATTTTTGGCAAAGGCGACAAATACGTATTTGTCTCAAAATGGCTGATGTAGACTGTACGCTCACGTTCACCGTCATTGAGCATTGTAATTGCTTAGGTAAAAAACTGTGGATTTTACACATTTCTTAATTATTAGAACTATTATTTTAATTTGATTGATTTCCCATAGTTATTAACAATTTTAAACACAGTTGCATTAGATTACATTGAAACTAAATATAGTCTTGTAAAAGTCTTATTTTTTTCTAATTAGATTAATTACTAGACTAGTGTCACAATCTAGCTATTTTTTTTAGGTAATACAAACATTTTTTTTAGAGAGACATTTATACATTAAATATAGCTTTTAAAACATTGCTGAAATAATTAATGTTGTTGGGTATATAAATAAAAAAATGCAATTTAAATGTAAGAAATTAGAAGAAAAACACAAAAATAAAAAAAATATAGACGTTTCTTACCTTTCTCTGCAATTTTTGTGGTACAACTGGTTTTGGTGGAGACAATGGCTGGAGAAGAATATTACTAGTAGGAGGCACTTGAACCACCTTCTTAATCTATCATGCAATTATTTTATATAGTTTTAATAATATATTAAAAAGGAATTAGTTTGCTATTTTTAATAAGTTGTTAAGCTTAGCACCATAATATAAATAAATTTTTAGATTAATTTGTTAATTTGATAAAAATATTTTTTTTATATTTTTCGCATTTTGCGCGTGTGCTCAAAAATTTTCATTGAAATTTTGAAAACCAATTAGTATAATTTTCTGGTTGGGTACACAAAAATTCTATATAAATAAAAAAAATTTATTTATCAAATTCTGAATAATACTGGGATTACAATTTCTTTTGCGAATTCTTTTAAATACAGAATTCACAAAAATATATAATTTAAAAACGAAAATACAATTTTGTTATTACAGTATTTTTGTATACCCATTCCCCCTTCAACATCTCATATTATTCAATTTACAAAATTTAGTATTCAAAGTAAACATTATTATAATATTGAATACAAAATTCCTAGATATATTAATAAAATTTGTATCCAATCACAGAAAAAACAATTCACTACAATTCCTCAGAAAACTTTGAGAATAAAAAAAAAACCAATTTGATATCACCGAGTGAACCAATTCCAATTTTATGGGAATTGAGGATATGTTTTATTATATTTTTAATCTTCAGAAAATTACTGGCTGCGATTGTCAGTTTCGATATTATAATGAGTTTTTAATTTTTTTTAGAAAATGAATAAAATTTTGAAAAATAATTGTATATATTGTGAAAATGAAGAAAAAACTTCTTGTAAAATCAAAAATATTTAATTTTTATTTAATAAAATGGATTCGATAATATACAGAAAATGTAAAGACAACGATTTACATAACGAAAAATTTACAATTCTTTCATTTAGGACTGACCTTGTCCCATATAATATCCAAATTTGGCTGAACAACTTGTTTTCAACAATTAAAATATAGTTTTATTGTTTGTATTGTAGGGCAGTTGTACAACCATTTTCGGTTGGAAAACTATCAAGAAAAAAATAGGCTTAATGGTTGTAAGTTGTATAGCGTATGATGTACAACAAAAATTACATTTCTTGATGTTTGATTTAAAAAGTATTATAAATTTCATTGATTCTATAAAATAATTTTGGTTTTAAATTGTTCAAATAATTTAATATATTAAATTAAAATTATTTTTTGCATCAAACTTTTAAAAACACATTTTGACAGTTGAGTTGAAAAAAATTTACATGAAATTTTTAATTATGCAATTACTTTATAGTTTAAATAATATACTAAAAAGGAATTAGTTTGGTATTTTTAACCAAGCCAGTTATACAACCAATTGTACAACCAAATTCGATGCATGGGCAGGGCAACATAAGGAGTTTTTGATGGTTATTATAACAATCGTTTAAGTTTAAGTGAGACAGACAATGACAACATAATAATTATTAGATAGTTTCAGTTAAACATTTTGTGAAATAATAGCACTAACTTTGACATCTTGTCTTTAAAGTAAAGTACGGATTGCATAGTTGTTGAAATGAACTCGTAAAATGTTTTTCTGTGAGTTGATCGGAAATCAAATCAAATTAAATTATTAAAATTTTGAATACTAATTGTTTAATGTAGCAAGCAGCAAAACTATTGTAATTCAAGTAAAATTTATTTTTTTATATCTTTAATAATGCTTGCTAAATAGATAAATATTATATCATAAAAATTATATCTTATGATTTATTTCCTTTAAAACAAAAATATATATTACCAAATTTCCTTTGAAATTCTTTCAATTATTTATATTCAATTTACAAACCATTTTAAATATGCAATTTATATATAAGAAAATAATCAATTTTTAAAACTTACTTTAATTGATTGTGGTCCACTTGAATGTGAATCATTATCAGCTAAAACAGATGGATTATTTTCATCAACAACAATTATTTCGTAGTCACCATCCTGAATTGTACGTGTTCCTGAATAAAAAACAAAACATAATAATAATTTCAATCAATTTTATTTCACAATAAAATAATATAATAACAAAAAAAAATTAAAGTATGTACACAAACATTTTCTTTTTTCATATTTTATTAAACATAATTCTTTGCAAAATGAGCTAAAAAAAAAAAACGTTTTTGAAGCATTTTTAAAAATTAGATATTTAAAGAATAAAATAAACTTTTCGTTTTTGTACATTAAAAAAAGAAAATTTATAGAAAAAAAAAGAAAAACGAAAATTTTTCTGTAAACATTTAAAAATTCTTAGAAAATATTTACATTTACTTTTTTTTTATATATAATAGTAAATTATTTGAAATGTGACTGATAATAAAATGTAAATATACTTCAGTGCTCTTGGTGTGAATTGTTATAACGAAATTTTCTGATTATTCAGACAGAACAAAAACTAAATAAAACAGAAAATCAGAAATTATTTATAATAAAAAAAAAGCTAAGCAACAAAAAACACGCAAAAAAATATCAAAGATTTTTTGTTAAAAAAAAAAAAAATTTATAATTTATCTTAATTTATCAGCTTTGAAATTTTGAACTTAAAAATTTTCAGGTCACAATAATTTAATAGTGATTTTTCTGATTTTGAGATGCTAATCTTTTAATGGTAAAAATTCGTTGATCAAAGAAACTTTAATCGCAATTTAAACGAGTCCATTTTGTTTGTTTTAGGTTTAATCGTTTGGCAATTATGATTTAATTTAAGTATTTGGATATTTCTCACCCTGTTTCCAGCTAAATGGGTGTTTTAAATAAACTCCCCCTCACTTATACACACTTTTTTCTTAATCTTGAACCAAGGAATTACTCCTTAAAGGATTTGGTATTCTGAATGTAGACACAATATACATTTATATAAAATATACAAGATTGACTTAAATTGATCAAATGTAGTATGACAGGGTGTCTATTCTGCGTTAGTTATGGATATGATTGGAAATATAATTCTTTATGGTAATGAGAAATTGTGAAAATCTAACGAGATGAAAAATTATTAAGATATCGGTTTAGTTCTTTTTGGGAATTCACAAGATTTGGAATATTGCTGATGGATAGAGAATGGACAAACTAAATTTTCAGATGCCTAATGTCAGATTTAATAATAATACATTCAAATTTATTTATAAAATTTTTGAAATTATGATGTATTTGTTTATTAATTTAAAATTAATATCTCTCTCACTCCAATTGCTATTCCAATTTTTGGAATAGCAATTATTTAATCACTCTAATATGATATGATTTTTAAAAAGCTGTAAATTGAAATTATTAATAATAAATATATTATAAAATAATAAACATAGAAAATTATTACCAAAGCATAATTTAATCCAAAGATTCACATGACTTTCAAAATTTAAAATTTAACTCTCCATTATTAAACGTAAACGACGTTGCGTTCTTACTAATCCTAGGTATAATCAACATTATCAATTTTATGAATTCATAAAATTGAATTTTAAATTCAATTTTATGAATTCTTTTAAATTCAATTTCATACAATCTTAAAAAGTTAAAATATTAACACTGTACGAAGTACGAAACTTTTCAATAATTATTGAAAGATATTAAGATATTATTGAATTCATAGTCTACTGCAGGGCCATCTTGAAAAGCTATAATAAATTTTCGTTCATAAAAAAACTAAATGAGAAAAATTCTGCTCGCCGGTAGTTAATATTTTAAGTATATAAATATTGTTACTAACGTGAGCTGGTAATGCGGTTGCAAAGATCTTCCAAGATGAAAATCGACAGTTTGTTTAATTTTTTTTGCACTGTTAGATTTTGGAACATTTATCAAATTGGGTGGATTACATTACATCCATTAGTTATAATGAAGGATTAATTTATTTATATAATAACGTAATCGCAGACAAATTATTAAATTTATTATTATACTTTAATTAGTTTAAATACATAGCATTATAAATATCACAGAGCGTAGCTTAACTTCATATTGCCAACATAAAAGCACATTAGTTTTCTGTGGTTTTAAAATTAGTGCATAATTGATATTTCATACACTGATATTTTCTGTTTTCATTATGCAAAAGTGCCATTTAAAGTGGTAACAAGTAAATAATAATAAAAAAAAATCCTTAATAAAAATATTTGCTTATTTATATTATGGTATAATTTTTTGTGTACATTTGGTGATACTAGTAACGTTTATTTATTTAGCAAATGGAAATTTAAATTCTAAATTTATTTATATTTTTTATTTTAAATATATTATTAAATTGAAATGCAGAAATTTAACCACACTTTTAGTCTAATAAATCAAAATGGAAAAAATAATAATAAAAAAAAACATTTAGTATATTTATAAATCCAATTTAATTGAAATCTATATCTAAAAAATACATTTGAAATTTTGGCAAACATTTATAATAAACGATTTCCTGAATCCTGAGTGCGCTATTATCTATTTTAATATATAATAATCCAAGTGGTTTTTGCGTCATTGAGCTTCTAGCAATAAAATAATATTGATATATAAAAATTGCAATATAAAATACGAAAATACAAATATACATTTTAGGTTTACGTAAAATTGAAATTCTTGAAATTTAATGTTACCACGATACCGCTGATTATATTATTCCTCCATTCCACCATATATAATTTAAATACCAAAAATATTGTATAATATGTGAACAAAATTAATGTCAATTCATGGAAATATATAAATATTTGTTGAACTGAACAAAACTGGAGGAAATATAGAGTAGTATCATCAAGGTAGTTACACCAGAAACATTGAATGTATTAGCATTTGATTTTAATATTTACTGTAATTGATATAGGTTTTATGTGTTGTTTCAATTAAGTGGTAAATAAATTAAATTCAATTAAAATTTGTTCTAATATAGATTTTTTTATTTTTGTTATTAGACACGAGGTAAGCAATAAAATTTTCGAATTCCATTTTACTATAGAAATTATATTAATTTTGAATTTCAATTATTCGATGAATTTGGAACTTTTTAAATTTTTGATAAATAAAAATAAATATTTAAGCTTAGTATCGAGTTAAAAGTGTAGTGAAATTAATCTTACCACACTTAATTATCCGGTGAAATAGTCGTGAAAAAATTATTGGCGAGTGGAGTTTGACAAATAGGTAATTTTAATATTATTTGTCTAAACGTTATAAATAAATAACAATTATAATACATAACGATGAATACTTACTCACCTCTTTGTTAAAATTAATTTTAAAAAAAAGTGAAATGCCAAAATTCCGCAACGTAATTCAAAACATTATTTCACAGGAAAACTATGCCGACTCTTTTAGTGTCTGACTCTTTGAGAAATTACATATTTCACAACTTTTTCACAATGAGCCAATAACAAAATAGAGTAAATTCAGAAGCAGAATATTTTTCACTTCTAATTTCACAATGTTAAAAAATTTGTATGAAAAAGTCTTTTTCTTTTGTTAGCTTGTTACAAAATGTCATGAAACCTCCATTATTAAGACACTATGCTTCAGTGAACAAGGAAAAACTAAATTTGTATAAAAATTTCAGTTCAACTCGATACAAAGCTTTAAAATAAAAAAAGGACCAACGAAACTAAATTATTTAACATCAAATATAATTCGCATCTCAATTGCTGTAATTGTAATTTAATTTATAAAATTGTTGTAAAATTTTATTTATTCCGAGTAATTTTACTTATAATCAGCAAATCGAATTTTGAATTTTTCATAATAACGTTTTCGATGTAACACGAATAAAAAAAAAATGTTAACAATTCACTAACACATGATTAATGTTGCTATAATTTTTCGGTATTTCAGCACTGATAAATTAATGTTTAACGCAATGAAGTAATTTTCCGTATTAAAAACGGATTGACATTAAACAATTGACCAAATTCAAAATTGGCTGGATTTAAAATTAACCGAAAGCATAATTGAATGAATTTACAATTTACCGAATGTACAATTTCGTAAATTGTGAATTCGGCAAAAAGGATATTTAGTGAATTGTGATTTTGAAGAATTATGAATTCGGTGACTTTGAATTCGGTTATTATATATGCATTTTGTAAATTATGAAAAAAATCAATTGTATATGCATTCGGTCGGTTCTTTTCCGGTCAATATTGACGGATACCAAATATTGATGATAAAATTTTTTATATTTCCAATATTTTTATGATAATTTAATTTATTTTATATTTATGGATATAATAATTATACTTGTTCCTACACAGAATTAAAATAATAAAATTAAAAATAAAATTATATTGAAATAATAATTATTATAATTTACACAGAATAAAATTATAAAATGAATTTATAATTTCTTAAACAAATTCGTATATTACTATAATAAACGTAGAATTTTGGATAATTTATCTACCTGTTGTCGTATTCCTATATGAATAATTATTATTAATTCCATTATTTTGTAAGTGACCACTGCCATTGACACTGCCACCACAACTATTATTAACACCAATACCAACACCACCACCACCACTACCTCTGTTACCACTATTTCCATTTATACGATTTCGTATATTATTTGTTGATGATGTTGATTGTATAATAGAATTATTAATATTAAGATTATCACTAACACCAGATGTACCATTAATACAACCATTATCATCATTACCAACAATAATATCACCAATTTCAGTACCCAAATAATAATTTGTATTTAAATTATTTTGATAATTTATATGATTTGTATTACTGCTATGTAATTGTTGATGATTATATGACAATTGTTGTTGTTGCTGTTCATGTAAACCATTAATACCATTTATATTCTTATTACCAGAACCTTTAATTTGTCCACCATTAACAACACCACCACTTGAACTAATAACATTTGTATTTTGTGATGGAATAATATTTGTACCATCATTATTAATATCAGAATTTATAATTATATGTTGATGACTATTATTGATTATTTCTTGTTGTTGTTGTAAATTATGATGTTGTTGTTGTTGTGATGCTGAAACAATACTACTACTACCACCAGATTGTACTTGAGATCCTAATGTTCCAAATTGATTATTATAATGATTATGTTGCTGTTGCTGCTGGTGTAATTGATAATTATATTGTTGTTGATGGTGTTGCTGATAAAAATTATGTTGTAGTAGATGTTGGGTTTGTGCAGATTGGGAAGGATGATTTTGTGTAGCAGATGGTAAAAATTGTGGATAAACATGATGAGACCATTGTGGAAATAGTGGACGTGATGGTGGTTCTATATATTTTATATTTATATTAAAGAAAACAAAAAAAAAAAAAACGTTTTTCCACCCAATAAAATATTTTTTTTTTTTTTTAATTTGTAAATTATTAATAAATTAAACAAATAATTATTTAATTGACACAAAATTCACATAATCATTATACACCAAATATGGGATAAATAACATGTGATAACAAAAATATTTAGTTGTGAAATATAAAATTTAAATAAACGTAACCAAAAACGTAACCAAAATATTAAAAGAAAATTTAAAAAAAAGGATATTTTTTTTTACACATTTTTTTTTATTTTTAAATTGTTGGTAATTCATATAAAGATCCGAACAAAGCAGCGTGTAAATAAATAAAAAAAAAAAGAAAATTAAGAAAAATTGGGAAGAAAATATTTTTAGTTAGCAATAAATTTGGTAAAAGAAAATTGGGGAACAAAAAAAATTAATTTAAATAAAATTTATATTTAAGTGTTTTTTTTTTTTTTTTTTTAAATATTTAAAAGAATTGAACGAAAAATTCTAATATCAAAAATCTAAAACGAAAAAGTATAACGAAAATAAAATAAGGTTAGAACACAAATTATGAAACTACCATTTTATTTCGGGGGGAATAACACTAAACTTATATAGATTTCTAAATAGTGTGATTATGAAAATAAAATTTAAATATTATAAATAAATAAAATTTTAAACTTACCCGAACTGGTTGATCTGTGCATAATTGGTGATTGACGTGATATTTGTTGTGGTTCTGCTGGTGGTTCCAAAATATCACGATATTTCGATACCATTAGCACAGAGATGAAATAGACAATAGCTAATGATAAAAATTGGGCTTGTTTTGTTTCCTCCTGAAATCGAAGTTGTTGTTTTTTTTTACTAATTATTTTTTATATATAAATATAATATCGAATTAAATAACACCGATTATTAGAAATTAATTTTATTATAACTAATTGCATTTTTAAAATTATTTATATTCAATATTTTTTTCCCGAAACAAATTTATTTATTACCAACCAGTTACTCTTAACATACGCAATGGTAACGAGCTACAAGGCACTGTCAAAAAGTGTTCAACACAAATAAAATTTATGGAAGTCGGAGTGGATAAAGTATCCACAACGCAGCAAGTTTGAAAAATTGAATGCTACCTATAAATACTTCGTTTTGAAATTTGACAATTTCAATTTATTCTAATAACAAATAATTGATTCAAATCAGCTGTTTTATGTCATTAAAACTTATAACTTATAAGGCAATTGTAAATGTTAAATTGTAGCACATTGACATTGCGTATTTTGAGAGTAACTCCAGCATTAAGTGCAGTCCACAATAAAAGTAATTATTATGAGATGCAGTCATTATTTGTATTAGCATGTGAGTATTGTAGAAATTTAATATTGATTAATGTTGATAATCTAGGGAATTTTGAAAAATCTCAAATGATTTATGATCCAATCATATAACATCTATTGCAAATATGATTCCAAACGTTTACGATTTCTAAAATTAAATTAAATGGTATATCACAGACAATTATGTTGACTTGCTGGTTCAGTTGTTTTTTAACGAAGCTTAGCTAAATCGAAAAATGTGATTTTTTTTGAATGACAAATAGAATAATGAATCAAAATTAATCCGTTCATATAAATTGTTAGTATAATGGAGGCTAATTCTTTAACTGAAAAACCAGAATATAATTTAGACTGAAGGCTCAAACTAGCACTCAGAAACCGGAACTAATTAATTTATTACTAAAAGGGTTATGTAAGATGTCGTGTTCTTTTTTAACAACATTTGGGTGCACACCTTAACCTAATTTTGTTTTACAGTATAAATTCCTAAACTTAGCATTGAGGCATGTATAATGATACTGAATGACAAGAGAATTATAATTAATAACTAATACAATTATTTTCTATTATATGAAGTTATAATTTTTGGTTTTTGCGTAATAATGAGCAAAGTTTAAGTTAAAGCTGGCAGAGGAGTAATTTAAACCAAAGCTTACGTTGTGAATTATTTAATAGTACAAAATTTATATTTAAAATAAAATAATTAACAATATAAAGAAACACACTTACCACATCACGATATATTACAGCACGTAATCGATTTACATCCATATCTTGTAATAACTTCTCCGGATCTTTAACTGGAGATAGTTGACCTGTTATTGATTCAACAATATTCTAAAGAAGGAACAAAAAAAAAACGTAATTCATTAAAAAGTCTTGTTAAAATAGTATATAAAATAATATCTACTTTTGGTGATGCTTGAGCTCCTCTTATAAGTGCTTGTAAATGAGCTGCACCAGGTACATCTCTAGCAATACCACCATTATGATATCGTGTTCTTTCTTTACACTCTAAACAATTTCGAACAGCACATGTACACACAAGACGTAAACATTGTCGTAATATACCACCACTTGACATATTTTTTTCAGCTTCCAATTCACCAAAATTCAATGATGTTGCAAATATTAATACATCAGCCATATTAACTAGTCGCTGTAAAAATGATACGGCTACTTCTAATGGCATACCTTGAGTTGGTTCCAAAACATCCAGTTCAGACTGTTTATTAAAATAATTTTTGAATTTATTATAATATCTAAAAAATTCTAAAAAAAAATATAATTACATTTGGTGATGTAGCACTAGCCAAAAGTGGTAATAGACCACCACATGCAATTATTAAATTATCAGCTAATTGTGATATTAAGTGAACAGTGTTAACTACAAATATTGCATTTTCACTAGAATTCACAAAATCCAAGACACTTTTTGTTGAATGACTACGCCACACTTGAATATCTGTTTCCAATGAGAATAAGACATCAGATAGTAAACGTTGATGAATGTATGACCATTTAAATTCTGGTATACGAAATGGTGGACGAGCTGGACCAGGACTAAACATTGGTCTTGTTGTACTAGGTTTTGTACGTTTATATTCTATAATAGTAAAAATAAATTTAAAAAAATTCATAGTTTCGATATATAAAATTAAAATTAATAAATTTTCAAATTTACCAAAATGATTATTTTCAACTTGTGTACTAGTACTTTGTGATCTTTTTGGTTGATTAACAAGATGAATTTGTTGTTGTTCTCGTTGCTGATGATTAATACTTTCTAGCGGTGTTGATTCAACTGATGATTTATTTATATGATCATCACTACATGATATTGATTTATCATCTAATTCAGAATATTTATTTAATTCTGGTATAGAATTTGATGAATTCTCATCAATATCTAATTTTCCATTACATTCTTTATCATTGTTTATTACTAAATTTAATTTTTTATGTTCATCTGGTAATGATTGTTGTTCCTGTACACAATTATCAGCTATCTCATATACAAGACTTTTGGCAACTTTTTCAATACAATTACTATTATTATTATCTTCTTCAACGTCAATATTATCTTCTTCACTGCTGCTAATTTGTTGTTCTTGTTGCTGTAATTCATCTTTAATAGACTTAACTTTTTTCGAAGCATCTACAATTACTTCATTAACAATAACTTTAGCATGATCACAAATTTGTTGTTCATTATTATTTTCATTTAATAAATTTGATGTTGTTATATTTTCATGATTTATATTATTATTATTATTTGTTTCTTCAACAGATGGTACAACATCATTTGTACCTGTTTCTGTTATTGTTTTGGTATATATTGGAATATTAGTTGTATCTAATTTATTATCTGTCGTTAAATTTATATCAATTTTTTCATTTGTTAGATTTATACAATTATTTATTACTTCAGAAACAATATCATTAACAATTTCCTGATTGATTTCATTTTCATTTTTAGTTGTTGTACTAATATCACTATTAATCGTTTTTATTGTTGTTATCATGTCCATTAAACTACTATCATTATCGTTATTATTTATATTATTATTTAAATTATTTCTTAATATTGCACTTGATAGTAAATCAGTCTTTTGATTATCAATGACTTTATCTAAATTGTCACTATTATTTATTATCATCGTAGCCATAGATTTATTATTAATTGTTGTATTTTCCAAATTTGTTGTTAACATATTATTTTCATTACTTGAAACATTATCACCATCAATTGTATTATTATAACTACTATTATTATTATCAATATCAGCATCATCTACTGTTGCAATTACTGATGTTGCGGTTTTATTATCGTTAATAGATTTTTTCTCATTTTGTAATACACCAACTTCATTAACAGCCAATTCAATTTCTTCATCTTTAATAATTGGCGATACTGTTGTATCACTTTCTAACAAACATGCATCGGCTGTTATTTTACATTTATCTAATAGTTTTTCAGATTGTTGGATAATTTCTTCGATTATCTCTTTTACAGTTTCATCATTATTTTTTATAATATTTTCTTTCTCATCTAACTGATCATTTATTTCAAGTTCATTAATATCATCATCATCATTATTAATTTCTAAAATTTCACGTAATGCCGCTTCACTACTATTTTTATTTGGTGATTTATGATATTCATCAGTAGTTGTCGTTGAATTTTCACTAATTCCATTATAAACATCTCCCTTTAATTGAGCATTATAAACTTCTGTGATATTTGAAACATTTGTTGGTATAATGTTCGATGAATTGTCTTCATTTATTGTGTTATCATTTTCATCATCACAAATATCTTCAGTTGTACTCATTGTAATTGGTGATTCTTTGTCAATATTTTTTGGAATGTGATTATCATCAGTAATTTTTTCACTATCTTGAATTAATTTATCATCATTTGTTTGCACTGATGCTGTTATTTTTGTTGTTTTTACTATGGATGGTTTATGCATTCCAATTGTAGAAGTAGCAGTTATAGCTGGCGTTGTTGATGATGTTGTTGCTGGTTCATCACGTTCCCTATCCCAACCACTAATCGTACTAATTGGCCGTGCTTGTCTCAGTGCCGGGTCAGTAATATTATCAGTTCGTTGGCGTTCGTAATGTTCATACATTTGGGCAAATTGTAATTTAAATTCTTCATATGATACTTTTGAATGAACAATAGCCAAAGTATCAACCCAAACACGCCAGCCACCGTATTCATGTTTGATTGCATGATGCAATAACATACGAAATAATGAATAAACCATATCAGAAATTTTCTGTTCTTCGGTATTTTTTGGGTGTATATATGCCATTGCTATTAACCATTCTTGCCATACGGACATTTGTAATACAGTACGACGGTTTTCACGATTACTATTACACAATAATGTCATATCGGATAAGAAAAGTTTTTTCACTTCAATTAAATGATCAGTTTGTTTTGATTGACGGATTAACGTTGCCACAACTTTTAAAATCACTACAAAATTAAGGCAAAAAAAAAAAAAATATTTAAACACAAATCTCATTAATGTCTGTATAAAAATGAATAATTTAAAATAGCATCATAACAAGTAATAATTATGCTTTATAAAAGTCAATTAAAAATATGTAAAAGCATAATTTTATTGCTATTTAGTATAAAAATTGTTTTATACAGGCAATAAATACAAAAATTTATGAATTTTTTCTTAGAAAACCTTTTAATTCTAAATTCTGTACTTAATGTTCCCTTGGTATTTTGACTCATATTTTATTTATGCACAAAACAATTTGAAAAATTTTGAATTTTATTTTTACTTACAATTTTTATTAAAAATATTAAAAATTTATAAAATTTAACATTTTCATATTTTTTCCACATCTTTGAAATTACAGGGAAATATTATGTATGAAAATTCTGACTTGACAGCAATTAAAATTGATTTTTTTTTAAAAAAAAATGGTATTTTTTCGAGATAGAAAGCGAATTATTGCGATCGTATATATTCGATTACGAAAATATAATTAATGTAAAATATATTATATCAGAATAAACTGAATATTTTATAAAATATATTTTACTAATTAATAATCACATTAACAACAGTCCAAAGAGTATTACCATTCTAATTTTAACGATAGAATATTTCGAAACATTATACATATTGCGATCTGAATCATAAATTTATGGTGAAAACATATTTAACTGATCGCTCGCGTTTATTTTCATAAGCATATATCGTCGCCTCTAAATGATGAATGGTCCAATTTCACAAAAATGTAATTTTGGAGTTATCACTGATAACGTGAATAAAAATGGTTAATATTTACATTGATGGATAAGTTTTCTTTTTGTTATAATTTGTCAAGTACGATAATAGAGATAGCCTCCATACTTGGGCCATTAAAAATCGTGCATTTGAAGTTTTGAAAACGTATGCTATGATAATTATATGCTATGACAATTTGAGAGTATCTAAGCTTCAGAAACGTAACCGACAACATTTGATTTTTTACAGTTTAAAACTTGTGAATAGTTTTGATTTATGTAAATTTTTGTTAGTTAATAAAATAAGAAACAAAAACAATTGGCAATTAAATAGAAGATATTTTAAGGTTAAGTAGATTTGGACCATTCAACACTAGGTCGCCCATACTTCTGTTGTTTATCTATCCGAATTTTTCAATTACAAATTTCAAGTACAGTATTTATTTGAAGAATTAAGCTTCTAAAATATATAAAACTACAAAATTGAAAGTCACAATAAATGCTGGAAGTCACAGTAAATTAAAAATAATGTAATTTTTGTTTTCCTATAATTTTTATCTGTTCTATTTTATTTTATTAATTTAAATATATATATAAAAAAACTTACTTGGATTCTCTAATCTATAGTGGCTTTCTGGTTCTGGATGTCGTGTATATAATATTTGTTGTGATATATGTTCTGTCATTATTTCATAAAGGACATTATAAGTAGGTAATGATAATGATTCCTCGTACATAAGTAAACGTTCTGCTAATAATGTATACAAATTATGTGGCGACATAACATCATATTTTCTTCTATATGAAAATTGACAAGCAAAAGATAATTTAATTTTTTTTTTATATCTCATATATAAAAACTTGTTGTTAAATAAATTTACTTTTTAAAAAAAAATCAATAAATCCTTCTGTAAAACTTACTTGTGTGTACTGCGTGATAAAAAGAATCCTAATAATTTTAATCCTTGTAATCGTATTAATTGACTTTCAGCAGCCAACAATTTAAATATTGATCTAACACCATGTTTAACATCAAAAGCAGGTACCATAGAACTGGGATTCTCAGACATTAATGATATTAACATTTGTAAAACATCATGTAAATTTTCATCTTCATGTATTGTTGTTAAATAATTTAATATACTTTGAAGTTCATCTTCTTTAACACCATTCCCAATCATAATTAATTGTTTCAAAAATAATAAAATATAAGCACGTATTGCTAAAATGTCTTTTTGAGCTGGTCGGGGACCGTCTTTTTTTTAAAAAAAATATATATAAATAATTTCAGTTAATAAATTTTGATTTTTTAATATCATATTTATTATCATTTACCTAAACCTTTTGGTATAATTCCACTTTTGGCTCGAGGATTCACAACCCAATAATAAAATTTTAGTGTATGAACTGTTTGTAGAACAGTACTAACACGTCTAACATTGCTATAAATTTGTGTATCACTTAAAAATTCGGTAGCTAGATAGGAATATAATCTAGCTTGAACATTGGCCGGTGTATATATCCATAATGATGGATTAAATAAAACATGATCCAAAAGCTGCCATGTCAAAAATGAAAAACAGAAAAGCTATCCATTAGTCGTGTTTTTTTATCTGTCCTGCTACAAGCCCATTTTTTTTGGTTTTTTTTTTTTGGCATGCAGCAAGCTCAATAATTAATAAATTCAAAAAAATATCGATTATAATTTTAAATCGCATACAAATTTAAAAAAAAAATATAAAGCATGAATTTTATTAAACATATTAAATTTAAACTTTTAATATTTAACAAAAATTAAATAATATTTTTATTAATTAACTATTCTGAACTTGTATAATAATTAACAGATTCATTGAATTTTTAAAGAGATCTCAATTCAATTTATTAATAAATATATACGTACACAGTAATTACGTAAACCCCAAAAACTGACACTTGTATAGCCAAAAATAAGTACAGAATTTGAAAAATTATTTTGATGTAGACCAACTCCTAAAATAATAATGGTTCTAAAATATAATAAAGTAATATGGAATTCGAATACCTAATAAAATACCTAAAGTAATATCGACTAGATGTCATGTAAATTATTGTTAATAATCAAAGTTGAGTCAGGATTTAGTTATCAATGAATTGAATAAAATAAATATTTCAATTCACATCGATTTCATGAACATAAACTCCCTTAAAGTAAGAATTCGCTTTCACGAACCAAAATCTAACCGCTTCTGCAACGTCTTTTCACTGACATATTCGCAAAAAAAACTCATTCCGCAAAATTAGTTCGTATTTATCACAGAAGGTACAAAGCGCAGCAGTTTTTGCTATACCTTTTTACACCACGTTTAGCGGTCTAAGCGTATTATCAATTCATACACACCCTCCTTACTTTTATACTCTTCTTATTCTAACATTAAAGTTACCGGTACGTTTAAGTCGTAACGAAAATGAAGTCTTTAAGAGAAAATAGCTAACAGTTCGTGAACGTAACGATTTTTTTGAAAGGCCTGAGTTGAATTGTTGTCAGAATTGTGATAGGAAGTAAATTATTTTTCATTTTGCACAGTGAAAACTGATTTTTCAATTTGCACACTATTTTTTCCTTCAAATCCTTTCAGAATAAAAATTCCTTTTCAACCATTTTGAAATATATATTTTCTTTTAAATCTTTTTTAATATTTGTCCCTTGTATCACAAAAATTAATAAATTTACTTCCTCTTGATTCCAAATATAAATGGGCCACTGTTATAGTTTGCAAATTATGCCAACTTATAATTATAAAAACTCAAATCCTTCAATTTGATATTGACTTTAACGAAAATCCAACTCAAAACTTGGTGTTTTCATGTACGAATATACTGTATCGCTAAATCGAGTTGAATCTCTAGCATGGAAACATTTTATATTTCATATTAAATAATGATTTTTATCACAAATGTTACAAACAAAAAACACGCATAAATTCAATACCAGCAAATATATTCAAAAATAAAATTACTTTTTCCTTGTAATTAAAGCAAAAGTCCAGATTTAACTGCGACAATAATAAAGATAATTAATTTAAAATAATTGAAAAATCAAATATAGATTAACAAATTCAATTAAATAAATTCAATTTAATAATTATATAAAGAAAACAACATTGTAATCATAATAAAAAAATATCATTATTTTATCATCATGCATTTTCAAATATAATCACATTGCCAAAAAATATTTATAACAAAATTATCCTAAGACTCGTGCCTCTGCATTAATTAAAATCATGATTCACTTAATTATATAAAAAGTGATTTCAATTTAGAAGATCATGACAAAAATTGTCAACATTATCAGATGTAACAATAATTAAAATAAATAATTACTAATTAGCATAAAATCATGACTTTATATTTTAGTAGAGGCATCGGGTTAATTAATAACAAAATGAATTATTACAAAATTTTCAAAACATGCTTTTTATTTTTTATTTTATATAATATATAATAAATATATTTTTCTTCAATTTTCTTTATTAATTTCTCAATTATAATTTTAATTTTGCTTCAAATAAGAAAATTATTATTTAAAATGTAAAATTAAAATAAATAATTGAAATTAATATCATTATAATTCGCGGCGGTAAGTAGCGCAATTAATATCGGCTTAATTAACTAATAACTAATTTAATTTTAACGAAAAGTTTTCATTACATTTTGAGGAATGTATTTTGTATCAATAATTTATAATGTTTGTTAATTATAATGTATTAGAAATATAATTAATTAACAATCATCAAAGTTTTATTAAATTATTTTTCATATTAATTAACGCGTAATTAAATTTTTGCAATCCGTTTAAATCACCGGGGTATTTTTAAATTTCATTAATTAAATTCATACCTGTTTAAGAAGCAGATCACTATTTGCTGATAAACATGTTACTAAATATTTAGTTAAATTAAGAAATGATCCCAAAACTTCTAATGTTAAATGTTCTCTTGATGATCTTTGTAACATAAATGAAATAACTAGAAAACCACGATTTTGAATCATATGTTGTTGGACTGTTTGTGATGTTTCCACTAATTCACAAATAAATCCTAATAATTTTGAACTAAGAAGATAAGAAGAAATTAATTTTATATATTAATCAAAATTTTAATGCTTTTAGAAATTTATATTCGATAATTTTATAATTATTATAAGCTTACCATAAAGTTGGATCACGTTTAATATCCGAGCAGCCATCGTATGGCATATCTAATTGCGAAAAAAGTGGAAATAGTACCTGAATTCCACCGATTGAATTCAGTGTACAATGTATGGAATGTGTAACGACAGCTTTAACATCCTGAAACAAAAAAGTTATATAAATATATTGAATTCTATATTCGAAAAATTACTACAAGTTTATTGATTATTAAAAAATTTATTGACTTGATTATCATTTATTTTTATCACTTCCGATTCCGAAGCTTTTTTCCATCGCCTTTCATTATTTTCTTTTTAATGAACATATTTTTTTACAACAGATGCTTATTATTTTAGACATACGAACTGTGTCGCGGTTTTTTTAGTGTATGTAGTACTTGTCACAAAATCCCCGATTTATCTGTCAATATTCCGCAGTTTCAGAAGCGCAAAAATTGGTGACCCATTTAATATCAAGAAAATTTAACTTTCGCCTATTTGAATGTAATTATTATTGATTGTGAACGTCAAAATGTTGGAAAATTTATTTTGTGTCGTTTCTGCGTGTAGTGAATTTGTGTTGCCTTGCGTCGTCTGTCGAATTTGTTTGAAAATTTATTATAATTGAATATGGCGGAATGATTTAAACCAGACCCACTAAAACATATTCGGAAATCATTTCAATCATAATATGCAAATATTATAAAGAAATGTGGACTTTTATGTAACACAAGTCAGTAAAAAAATTACGAAAGCGATTAAAAATCTTAATGTAAGGTTAAACGACCTTAACCAATAAAATTTTCCTAATTAAAAACATGTCAAAAAATACTTTCAATTAAAAAAGACGTATTTAAATGAACTATGTATTTATTGTAAGGACCTTCCATATTTACTGGTAAAATAATAAAAATTGATTTTACTATTCGTTACGACTTACCTGTAACATAAGAGAATGCGGTGTATGTACAAAATATGATACATTTCCTTTTGGGGCTGATTGTAAACAAAGTTGTCCATCTGTAGCTACAGGATTATACATAAAAACAATAGCACTTGATAGTTTTCCGTCATATAAAACCTAGAATATCATCCATAACAGAAAAATATGGCCGCAAAAAAGTAAAAAAAAAAAATAGTTTATTATTTGTTATATTAAATGTATATAAATATTAGATATCATTATATTTTTTTAATGCTTCACTTGAAAATTTTCAACTTTGTAATTTATTTGAATTTATTTTTTCTATTTGAATTCGTGAAATTCTGCACTTACACATTAATTTGGATAATACGAAATCACAAAACTAGAAAGATTATATAATTTACAATGTATAACAATTTTTATATAATTGAAAGAATTTACATTTTATATAATCATAAATTATTCATCAATAAAGAAACGATATCAAAAAATAAAATACACAATTTATTTTAACATCCTTACAGAATAAAGTCATTAAACATTAAACGTAACAGAAGTACACATAAATGTCAAATGAATAAATTTGAGCTTATCAATCAGTGCTCCTTAGTTTTGATAAACATTTGCAATAATAAAAATGAATACAAAGTTAAGTAGCCAATATTTAAATAAATTTTATGATTTTCCTGATGTAATACCGCGATATTAAAAAGAAATATATATAAAATATTGAACATAAAATCAAATAAATCAAATTCGCCTTCATTCCATATACAATATCAATATATAATACAAGATAAATCTATGTAATAATATATAAAAACTTTAGGGATTGAAATATAGTATCACAAAAAGTATAAAAAATTGCATTTAAAAATAAGAAAATAAAAATACAAAAAAAATTCCGTAAATCTTGAAATTCTTTATATAAAATGTAGAATTAAACTATATAGTAAATAAATATATAAATTTTGTTTGTAACAAACAATTCCTTTGAATAAATGGAGATTTAAAAGAGTTCTTTGCTTCCACCATTGAAAAATATAACTTAAAATATTATTTAAAAGTATATAGCTATACGAGTATATACGAGGCTATCGAGTTTAAGTATAAAAAATATAGTAATATCCTTTAAAGAACATCTTGACATAAATAATTTCACAAAGATACAATTAAAACTGACAGTTAACAGAGAATAGTAGTAGAACAAGCATAAAATGAAGTAAAAATTATGAAACCGGAACATAAATTTTATTATAACAAATGAAAATAAAATAAAAAAAATTATTATTACATTTGTTATTATTATGTTTTGGGTAAGGCAATACATGACAGAAAGAAAATTTATACAATATACATAAATATTACAAGGTAATTCATATTTTATAGAGGTTACAATACATAATGTTATAAATTAATAAAATGTTGGTTGGTTGGTTGGTTTACAAGGGGTGACGGAACCCTCTGCAACATGATTCTGCTGATATGCCGAACCGAGAAGCATGTTTTCTCAACAGAATATGTCCTGTTGCAATGCCCGTGAAGAGTCTAATTGATGGTTTGGTCATGGAAAGGATTTCTTAGAATTAAGAAATCGTTTTCTTAGAATTAAGTGTTCCCCAGAATAGTTTGGTGTGTGTACACCCTACCGAGTTTTGCCATCTAAGTAAATGTGTTTATTGTGCCCAGGTCGCAATTAAATATTTTGCGAGTTTTCGAAGGTAGCCAAATTGTTACAGTATCTATGGCAGTGAGATTTGAATTGGCTCCTTGACGTGCCATTTAAATTATATTTTCACTAGCAAAACAACTCTCTAAGAGATAAATATGATCTGTGAGGATTATTAATCGGAGGAATACTATGTTATGCATTCAAATCCATCATACTGGGAACATACATTATATGAACACTAGCAGATCTCTCACTGAACCTACCCAAGTTCTTAAAAGATTGAATCGGTTTGGGAAATGTGAGATGACTGATTGTGCTAGTCAGTATCCCGGATACTAGTAACGGTTATATAACTATTGGCACAACGATATTCATATGTATGACTGAACTTATAAGTACGTTGATAATCGATCCATATTTCACAGACATAAGTTCTATAAATCTTCTAGAAAAAGTTAAATTTCTGGGTATACATTAGCCGATGATTTCATTTAACTTATATAGCTGATGAAACGTACCAATCAATTCAGTGCCTACCAAATGAAAATGGTCTACATAAAATTCACCTATATATAAATTTCCTGATTGGAGTCTAAAATATAAAAGTAGATTCTTATTGATTTTTGAAAATCAACGATAGATTATGTCAATATTTGCGAAATGTCGTTGGGCTCAACAAGGGCAACAACTGTAGAATTGTTAGGCTAACAATCTAAACAACACTGTGTATTTTTTGAAAGTTAACAATAAATTCCTAAAATTTATGTTAAAATATACCATTACAAGATGGATCACGCTATACAGGATGTATGGTAAAAAATATATTAGGTTTTTCGTATTCGTTTTTCATGACTAAACAAAATTTTTTAATGACAAGACAACATCATGTATGAAATATGTATAAAAATAAGATTTATATAATGTATAATTTTTAATATTAAAATGTGTGAAAACTAGTATGGAACTAGCATGGAACTAAATATACACTAATTTAAGATTATTACAAAAAAAAAATTTACTTTTGTCTATTTATCATTTCGGTCTCTGTACATCTAGCTAGACAATGCTAACAAAATATCTTATCGAAAATTTATTTATTTATTTTCGATGAACAAATTTGTTAAATAAATATTTATATCCAGGAATGATGCAGAATTTTTATGTTTATGTATATGTATATCTAAAATTGAAAATGTACTTTATTTGGACACAGATTATAGATGTAGTGTCTAAATTTTTGGAACTATATTATTACAAGATTTAAATCGAACTAAAAAATATTTTTGACAGCAGTACATTTACATCGTCGTAAACCAAAATTCATATTCAAACTTTCAGTGTTTTGCATAAAGCAAGGATGAGATTTCACAATTTATCAAAAACTTTACAATATCTTGATTATTGTCAACGTTCAATGTTGACAATGATTATTGTCAATGCTCTTCCACTGTGGTCAACATTTCATTGACTTGGATTGTTTTGAAATTTTTGAAATTTATGTGGTGTTGTCTATCTATATCTTTTCATTTTATTGTAAATTTATTTATACAAAAATTGCCTCTTAAAATAACATTCGATTTATGAATAAATATTTTCCTGTTTTTTTTAGTTACATATATCAAATGTAAATGTGATTCTTCGTTCTACTTTATTATTTATAATAATTTTTTTTGCTAAATATTCAACAATTGTTAATTGAATAAAAACTCTAAAATCAGAAATTCCATAAAATAATTAACAATCAAATCATCCGAACCGATTTTAGGTGTCATTAATGAAGAATTCAGTTCCAATAATAATAAAAAATTTATAAAAATTATTAACATTTAACATTATTTTCTTAAAAAAGCGAGGGAGCTCTATTCTTTTCCTGGAATATGGTACAGTGTAACAACCTTAAAGATATTGCTGCAAAGTTCAAAGTATTTATAACAACGCAGCATACGAATCTAAGGATGTAGAAAGTCAGCGCAAAGTTTACCAGTTTGAATCTTATAATTCTAACCAGTTTTTAAAGAAGTGCGACAACAATTCTTTGAATAAAATTGTAATAACAGATTAAATTTGGGCTCATTATTATGACAGGAATTCACGCAGTAGCATAATTAAATATTGTGGATCAGTAACCGTAAATTCGGGACATCGGTTGAGAAGATTATACCAAAAGTGGTAAAACTGATTTTAAATCGAAAGCTATCCACTGTAGAAATACTATACTGTAATTGCTGCATTTACAGCATTTAAAAGAAGCAATCAAATAAAAAATAAAGCTGAAATTAATGAAAGGTGTGTTTCTAATTTATGATAATATTCACAAGCACGAAATTGTAGTGGCTGTTACAGGGTTTCCAAGATTATTTTAAAGTTTCTATGAGAGATTAGAAAAAATAATTGATAGATTTAAGATTTGTCTTAACTTGTTCAAATAGTATTAAAATCTAACCGTCTTTATGTATCCCAATCCGAGACTATAACCATTAACACAGTAAGTGTTACCAATAATGGAAATTTTAAATTTGGGTAGATATTTCTTATCTTATACAAAAGTGTAGATTTGCAAATTGCAATTATTTTTGTTGTCCATAATTTACGACATTATGATTTGTTAAAATGCTCTGATAAAATTGTATAATATGAAAATGTGTTTTTAGACATTTTACGTTAATTTCTAGCTAATTATTTTAGTTACAAAAAATAAAGCATTTTAAAACTTCTGACACAGTGTGCAGGCGCTGTGCGATACCGTAAGTTCATTTAACATAAAAATTGTAACAAAAATACATAATTTCAAATTGGGTGATTTATACGTGAAATTAGAGAATAACAAGATTTTCGTGAATCATAACTAAAACTACTTAAATTTTACGGAACAAAATAATAATAAAAAAAACGAATCATAAATAATTAAAAATAAAAACTGCAAAAGAAAAAAATCGAAAAATTCAAAGTGAAATAAAAAATATAAAACTTAAAATTATAAAATAATAATAAAAAGCATGCTTACGGATTTCAACTGACTAATATAATCAATTTCCTCATTGGAATGTTTATCAGTATTACTAGCTGACGTACTGACGGCAGCATTTGTGTCATCAATACTACTAGCAATATTTGTACTACCACCGGGTACTATAATTGATGGCATACGACGTAAAACTGGAATTGGTCCAGCAACTATAATAGCAGTACTGGCAATATTATTATTTGTAGCTAATATTGGTGGTAATGTATCAGTAGATGATTTTAATTGTTTCAATATTGTTTTATTATTAGATGTTGTTTCAAATTGATTCATTATTATACCACCACTAGCAGCTGTTGCTATTGCAATTTCTGCTAAATTTTTACCATCATTAAATGAAGCATTAAATATTGCATTTGTTGTTGTTGGTGTGGTAGCAGTAGTTACTGATGTTGTATTTGTGACAGTAGATAAATTATTTGTATCATTATCACTGGTTGGTGATGATGTTAAACTCACCCGTTTATGATTATCCGGTAAATTCAGATAGCATTCATTATCAAATCGAAACTGTGACTGTAGTTTTTGTGTATAGTAAACGAATTTTTGGTGATTAAAATAAAAAAAATTTAAAAAAAAGAGAAACAAAATAATAAAAATTAAAAATAAATTAAAAATAAAAACAAAAAATTTATTAATTTTTGTTTTTAAAGTTGATTTTATTATTATAAATTTTGGTTTGTGCAGCGTGTAAAGATATGAAAAAAAAAATATTATTGTCAAATTAATAAATTTATTATAATTTTAATGATATTTTTATACATTAAACATAAATTTCGAGTGGTTTCTTAATTCGGTGATATTATTAATTAATCACATGTTTCATACTAGTATGAACTCAATAGTAGTAAAATATTACAGGGTGATGGTAAATTTTCTTTTCTATATTTGTTTTTGTTTATGACTGTCATTTTGTATTTTGTTTATTTTTCAGATTTATGTGAGGCTTTCAGTGGCAAATTTAGTTCGAATTAGTTAGTAAAAGTTGTATTTATTTCTTCTTTTATTATTATGTAGTTGCGTTATAAAGTCTTTGTGACTATCTCCAGTTTGAACCCTTACGTAAGTGTTTTTTTTATACGACATTCAAAACAGAACAACGAACCATAATCGAATTTTACTTAATAATTCGATTAAAAAAAATGATTATTAAGTGTTGCAATTTAAATCCTAATTAGTTTTTTTTATTATATGAGAGAATTAATAGAATATATGGTAATAAACCACAGCCCCATCATAAAACTTAAAAACATGGTGAAACCTTCAAACAGCAAAATTGTATTTCAAGAATTTGTAAAGTTTTTCTAATTACTTATATATTGAATAAATCTTCATAAAATAAATTTTAATGAAAACAATTTTAGATCATTTTATATGTTCAAAAGTTATAACATAGAAATAAATAGAAAATTGAATCCTGGAGATCCTGCAATATTAATAACAAGATCTTAAGATTTTTTAATTGCATATTAACTTCAATTTTCGATATTGCGTAAAATAAATGAATGAATAAATAAAATACTTCATATTTGTAATATTAATTTCTTTGCAAAATCATTATTTTTAACCTCTTGATATTTACATAAATATAAATATATAATTGAAAAAACTCAGTAATTTAAGAAATTTATATAAAAAGGGATAAAATTCTTGATGTGAGAATTATAATCTATAATAATATTGTATAAATATAAAATATTTAAAGCCTTATTCATATGAGATGCAAAATGTTCTTTAACTAAATTTTGTACTAATTTTATATGCTACTAGTAAAATTTGATATAATTTCAATGGCAGAAATTGGATATTAAATAAGCAAGTCAAAAATCAGTTCGAGGAAATCATTTGGTCAAAAATCACTTAATAAAATGCACAGAGTGCTAATAATAATGAAAAAGTGCACTATGTGATTCAATTATATACTTAATATGTTCGGTCTTGTAATTTTCGACCAATTGATTTCACACAAGTTAATTTACCCCTTCAAATATGTCCACATAATTAAAAGAAATTATCAATTTTTTTTACGTAATCAAAAACTTATTTGTATAGCATTTCATCATTTTGCATAGCATATAAACCGACCTTTAATATAAACATCAAGTAATTTTGATGAAAATAATAATTTCACAAGTAAACTTTTTGAAACATTTCAAAAACTTTACATTTACTGTTGCTATTTTATTAAAGTAATATCACGAATCAAGAAACCTCACGATAAAAAATATAAAAATTATAAATTTTTTATGTAATTCCAAATTATAAAATGGTAGGACGAGAAATACATAATTTTCTCTTACATAAATAAAAACAATTTTCTTTTTATTGGAAAATATTGAATATAAATTTAGACTATAAAAAAAAATTTATTATAAATATTACCTTATATCCTGGACCTAATCGATGCATTGCGCAAATTTGTTGTGTCGTTAGAGCTTCACTAAAAAGATATATTGCTGACATCTGTCCACAAAATACACGCTCTTCATCAAGTTCCGGTGTTGCACCAATATAACATTTATCAAATGGCTAATATAAAGAATATAATAAATAAATTCTGTTTATTTTCTACATTTTCTATATAGAATAATAAAATATGGATATAAAATTTTATACGTAGAATTATTCTGCATGTATAATTTAAAAGGACATAAATATTTTTTAATCGGACGACATGAATTTATATTGTCCTTAAAATATTAAAGATTTTCTTGAAATTTACGAATTTTTTAAATAAAATTTTAAAGTAACTTTAAAATTTTAGATTTAAATATATCGACTTTTCTATATTATCTTAGCCCATATGAAATTTTAGACATTTTCAATAAATTCGGGTGAACTATTTTCGTATTCTTAATCTATTTTAGTTTATCTTTTTCCGTTCCCTCGATAGACAATGTAATTTTTTTCCATATTTGAAGTTGAATAACTTTTATAAAATGTTGCAATATCTTAACAGCAAATGTCCAAATTTTATTAAATTTCACATCAAACCTAAAAAATGTTTCAGGAAAATTACGTATGGATAGACTAAAGTAATAAAGAATCGAGATATCGTCAATTATAATAGGCTACAATTATAAAATCCCATTTTCAATATTTGCAAATCTACAATTTCTAAAAAAGTTTATTTGAACTTTAGGGAAGAATTCAGTTTTAGTAATTCTCAATTTCAATTAATAATCTGAGCATAGTGAAATGTAATATTTATGAATTCATGAATATTTGCTACATATAGTCTTAGTTGTGTTCTAAGGCAAACAAATGCGTTATGAATCTGATAGATTGACATAAATACATACCACTGCCTCCTGTTTGAGGCATCTAATGAAATTTTTTTTATTTAAAACTATCTGAAAAAATATTTTTTTCTTTGAAAAGTTTCCTGTATTTAAATGAAAATCAGTGAAAAATAATAAACGGAAAAAACTTATTTTTTTATTTATAGTAGACTTTTTTAAAACCACACTCTCTAAAATTTACATTTGCATCGCACTTTTTAAAATGATGAAAAGAAGTATAAATCCATAGAGAATTTAATGTAATAAGCATAAAAAAAACAGTATACATATAACTAGAACTGACGAATGCTATTCAGTGTAATCTAATATTGTAGGAGTTATAACATTTTAAAAGTATGCAATTTTGATTTTTGCCTTTGGGTCGTAAATTATAGGTAAAGATTTAACATATAAAATGTATTTTTTTAAAAAAAAATCCATTTCATCATATAGGTTAAATATACCATCAATTACAACCTTGACATAGGATTGTATATATATACATATATAGTTCACTTCTATACACTTTAATACGTAGTTACATCTTAAATTTAAATGGTTATTATATGAATGGTAACTCCAAAATTATGAAAAAAAGGAACGAAAAATGTAAATTAGTATATCCAGGAGAATGATAAATATTAAATTATACAAGAGGATTAACATCGTTTTTGGTAAAATTGTTTTTTCACAATTTTCATGTTTTTTTCTTTAAAGAAGAAAATTTTGTATAAATTATTTGGGTATATCGTGGCAATTATATGTATATAAAGTTGTGCAATTATTGCACAGGGGAAACCTTAATTTTAATATGTTTTACTAATGAATACAAAAAGATTTTTACGGATTAATAATAATATTTTTTTTTTTTCAATAAAACTTACATCATTTGTTGAAACAAACCACGCCATTTCTGTACTAGATGCTAATTGTCCATTTACCAGGCACTTTATTTCACTTTTTGTCCAACGATTATATATGTACACAATTGCAATCATATACCACTGTATAAAATTTTAACAATTAATTATAAATAAACTTTTTAAAATAAAATGTCCAACATAAAATGTTATAAAATATAAAACTAACCTTTCTTGGTTGAAATTCATATTTTACACAATGTTGAAAACCTTTGCCTTTAACCTTCATTGAAGTCAGAACAAGACAATTACCAACAAAATGTGCAGTATATCCAACACCTTTTGATGTTTTAAAACTATATAAATATATGTAAAAAATGTAAAATGATTAATTAGTTTAAAAAAAAAAATTGAAATAGAATAAATTAATTTAATTTACCAGTATAAGTAAGGTTTTTCTCGTTCAATATTCACTGAATTAATTGGATCTAAACGAAACCATGTTGTAAATGTAAATCCATTTTCGTATGGCCATTTTGCTAATGGTGGTAATACTACTGCCTGAAAATATTTATATAAATTGATAAATTCAATGTAATAATCGGTTATAGATAGAAAAGAATCATTATGAGAAATTCGCAGTAAAAGATATTTTCATGATTATTATACATCGAATTATTCCATTTGGAAATATAATCAACGAGTTAATTTTATTGGCTAATATTACTTGAGTACATGGTCTAATATGGCATATTGATTAGTTACACTTAAAAGTTTAATAATTCAGAAAAATTAAAATGAATAAAATTATTATTATATTAATAAAATTTATTATTTTTAATTCAAATGATAAGATTCATTTCGAAATGAAAATGAACATGTGAAAATTATTAAAATCTGTACTTTTCAAAAGATTAAACATTAAATATAGTAGTAAAGTCAAACGATTTGTTTTGAGACTAATTGAAATACAATTTATTTGTTGTACCTATTTAAATAATTCCATCATATTTTCGGACGATTAAATTGTTAATTATACAAAATCTAGCCTTATACAAAGTTAATATATTTGTTAGTATGAAAATGACAAAAATTTAAGACTTTAAAATTTCACTTTGGAGATATAAGTTTAATACAATTTTGATAGAATCTTGTAATTGGTTGAAGTATTTCGTAATCATGTCAAATTTCAACCAGGATGTGTTTAACACAACCAGGGCTCAATAAACTTAAAAAAATATAATTTAATATGGTATTAGTATTAGACCACGAAATGTTTATCCCGAAATTTGACGTATTTAGATTATTTCATCTTTTCTATATATTAAAATCATATGAAATTTTCCATCATATGAAATTCAACTGGTGACACTCTTAATAACCCATTAATATAAAACTACTGCAAAATTAACTCTTCTGTGACCATATATTTTATAATATACATTAAAGATCATAGATAATGCAGCTTTCATTTAGTTTTCTTTTACAGCTTTCTATATATTAAATAGCTTCCGAATAAATATACTCTGATAAAAACCAAACGAACGCGAAAACAAATCAGTATTTTATAAAGTATATTTCTAATCACATTAATGCCTTCCAAATTTGATTTAATAAAAATACAGAATAAAAAAATGGAAGACAAATCATAAGTAGTTCTTATTTTGTTGTTTGTTACATTTATTTCCAGAAAATGTCAAGAAAAATAATATTTTATTTTTCCAAAACTGACAATGGATATATATAAGAATGAAAATAAAAAATGTTTTATTTTATTTTAACTTAAAAACATTTATATATACGTAACGTATATACAATTTTAAGGATACAGTCATACATTTTCTAAAACAAAAACAAAAACAAAAAAAACAATTTTTTTTTTTAGCTATATCCTCGAGCTGTATTTCTAAATCAACTTTAATTAAAAAGTTTCGTGTTTGAAGAGGTATCTTGAGTTAATTTGTTTTGTAACATCTTCACTTTTGAAATTGTGTGCGAAGGTTTTATTTACATTATTTTAAGTATATATATATATAAATAATGTATGTGTATTAGTGCTGAAACTAAAAGTCATTTATCAACCTTTCAGGTTCCAATACATAATATTATATATTAAGGGTAAACAGTAAAAGGATTTTCATTATTGAGGGTAGTTGTTAAAGTTAAAAGTTATATGACATTTTTCATTTTCATATTATATTTTTATTTTATTAATTTTAAAAATTGACTTTTGCCTCAAAATTTACTTTTACCTCATGGTAAAATTAACCCTTATTTCAAAAGTTACGATTTTAGTTCACTGTAACTGCGAAATTTTAACGAGCTAAAATCAAAGCTATATAAATACAATCTTTTTATACATGATTTATAAAAATAAATTGAATTTCAAATTATACAATTTTATTAATTTCAAGTATATATACAAAAAAAATTGCAAATATATTACATAACTTCTGTCAATATTATAAAATATAAAAATATTTATTTAATTATTATGTAATAAATAAAATATTTCAAAAATATGGTAATATTTTCGAAAATGCATTACATTATTTTCAATTATAAAAAATAAATAATTGTTTTTTAAAATTTGTATTTAATTACAATATTCTGCAATTTAAGCAAATGGTAAACGTATGGAGAACAGATAACTCGTAGCACTCTATATACAGGATATTCGCCGGGAAGATTAATTATTTTGTTTGGTCGCCATTTTGATATATGTATATGAATTTTGTTTGGTCGCCATTTTGATATTTATAATGGAAAAGTATTCGAAAAACAAACGTTGTAACAAAATCAATTGACAATTAGAATATTAGGTGATATTTTGGGTAGAAATAATGTGCCATCAAAACTTTATCGTTTAGTGAATTATTTTTAACCAACAACTTTTGTAGCAGGTCACCTTTGTTAAATTAAAAGAAACAGTTTTGATACGCTATATGTTCTATAATAATGGAACCGCAACCGACGATAAATTGAATTAAGAAAATTTTAATATTAATTTTATTAATATTTTATAACAAAATTTGTATTTAATAGTAAATAAAAACATTTGTATTAATTTCTTTTTACTCAGGAGAAAATCTAAAATTAATTTTCGGTCTCTGAACTGGACCATATCCAACTGAATTAATTGTTCGATAAATTGTGTTCCCCAGTTTAACACTACATTCGAAAATTGTTAATTAACTTATTTATGACCGAAAGTTAAGAAGTAGCTCTTTGAAATTTGGAATAAATAATTAAAAAAAATATCAACTACTTAAGATTACTGCCATCAATAGAAGTTACTCTAAGTGGGATTTAACTAATTTGCGAAATCTTGTCATCCCCAAAAATAAATGACAGTAAAAAGGAAAATGTTTTTTTCATTTTTTTAGGTTTTGTTCTGCAAAAAAATCTTTACTATAAATAAATAAAAAGTTTCGTTTTTAATATATTGTTTTATATTATTATTAATTTATTTTGTATCCGCAAAATTTCCATTTGTTTTATTCCATCCTTTGGGTTGGTTATTAATTAAAGGTAAATTGACTTAATGCCTTTTCTAATTGGCAAATATATGACAATAAAATAGAAAAAAAAAATAATGGTATATGTTTAAAATAACAAAAGATGTGATTATATTTTATTCTCTTGGAAAATTAGTGAAAATCTTTAAGTTTATTATGAACGAATAATGAAAATGTGTTTATTTAATTATTCATTGTTTAAATACTTTAGATTAGATATCGGAACAAAGTACAAATGAAAATTATTACAGGATGACTGAAAATTATTTAGTAAATCAAATTAATTATCATTCTTCTAAAGGATCAAAACTTATATTAAAGTTTTTGTATGTACGTTGGATATTAAATATGATTTTATGCGATTATGTGCGTATTTGAAAAAAATTAATTTTCAAACCTTGAGATTTAAAAACTTTTATATAAGAATTAATCTCTTTCTTATATATACTTTTTGGTTATATATCTAAAACAGCAATATTTATTATGAATAACATATGGAAATCTTACATAAATCAACCCTTTAATCAGCATTGAGTCTTCGTTATATTCACTTAGACAATAAAAAAAAGTAACTTTTTTTTTGGATTTGCATTTCCAGCCTTTTCCTACCCATTATTTGTATAATAAAAAAAAACGGAGAACATAAAAATTTACATTTACAATTTTCATTGTTTACTTTTCAGTTTTCTAAACCATATTGGAAAGCTTAAACGATTTTGAATCTCTGATGGTGAGGACGCAAAATCATTCTGATTGTATCTGAATATTTCCTTCCATCCTTACCTTCAAATTCTAAATCCTTTAAGCTTACTAAAAATGGAATGAATACATACATAACATCTAATTTAAATGGACACATATAAAAAATGTTTATATAAAAAAATAATTTTGTAAAAGTTTAGAACGGACATGACAGATGGAGACGGACAAAGCGTTAACATATATAAATAGATTTTTTATTATGTTTTATGTTTATATATAGTAGCTAAAAAGTCACTAAAAGCATAGATTTGTTAAGTCAAAATAATATAATATGTAAAAACATATTCAATTCATTGTTTTTGTAAAAAAGAAATTTTTTTTTTAAGGAATGAGAAAATCAATAAAAGCAAAACAATACGAAAAAAATAAAATCTACGAAAATTGGAAAGTAATTAAGTGAAAAAGTTTCGATTAAAATAAATGGAAATCGAATAAAACATAAATAAAAACAACATAGTGTATTGTTGTAATTGTAAATATATATTTAACAAATGGGAATTTCATTTATTTTAGGGGACTGTGATTGTGTATCTGATGAATATTTTTGATTTTTTACATAACAGATTTTTTTTTTTTTTTTTTATTTTTTTTAGAACAGGTAAATAAAATCACGTAAATAATTTTGGCGAATTGAAAGTATTCGTTTTTTTTTTTTTTTTTGTTTACTTTTTATTTGTATATAGTACTATAAGCTTAACAGGTATATGGTGGTATGACTCTAAGGATTAAAATGAAATTCAAACAATAATAAAATGGAAATGGATAAAAAGTTATTTGATTTGATTTTTTTTTTTTTTTTGTTGATTTTGAAAGTATTTTATATAAAATATAGCTCTAACGTATTAACTGGTACGTACTTGGATTTTAAAAATTGGTTTTGGTTCTCATAACAACAAAATTTCTTATTATATATAACATTATTCAAAATAAATAGTTTCAACATTTTATATATAAAATTGTAATGTTATACTTACAGATCCCTTGCGTCCAGGAAAACTGAAAAAAACATCTGGTCCATTTCTGTGAGGCATTTGCCTTAAAACATTTAGTAATTTAGCGGAATGGCGAGACTATTAAATTAAAAAAATAATAATTACTGTCACCATATTATAAAAATAATATTTGTTTTTCATTTACCCATTTTCCGTTTACCGCTTTCATAGTACCAAATAACAATTTAAGTTCCTTTACTGTTATACTATAACTTGCTAAAACACCTAACATTTCTATAAGTAGATCTAGATAAAGAGAAAATTATAAATTAATTTAAGAAAACTTTAAATTTGAAATCAAAAAGTAAAAGTATAGAAATCATTTTTGTGTTTCATTCAAATAATAAATGCACGATATTTTAAATTCATGGTGTATATAAATAATTAAAGATTACTTAGAGCAGTGTTTATTTATCTCAAACTCAAAGTGACCTATAGTATTTTTAGAGAAATCATTAACCTAATAATATTTCAAAATAAATCGTTTAATATGAAAAATTATGCCATTAAAAAAAATAGTATACAGAGCATCGATGACGGGGTCATAGTGTACTATGCTCTGATGCATAAGGTCGCAAGTTCACTTCAGTTCGATGACTTAACTTTAAATGAACACTACTAATACAAATTTGCAATATGTAACTATAATTGTCAGTTTAAGACTGAGACCAATTGCTGACATCAAATTTCGAACTATTAAAAATTATTAGAGGTTGTAGCGAATTCAAAAGTTTCTTCACTATTAATAAACTAATGGTTCGAAATCTATATAAAAATAGTAGGTCCAAATTGCAATAAAATGTCACGTAACTTTTATCATTGATTGGTGAGGTCAAAACTGGATTTGCGATTGCAGAACCATTGCTAGTCACGCCTCATCTTTAGACTACATCATTTAGGACCAATGATTTAAATTAAAGAATCTATTCTTATTATTTTTAAATTTATGTAGTGCTGTAAATTTTATACGATATTTTAAAATCAGAATAAAGGAAAATAATTGCAGGTGAACCTTAATTGTTTGACAAATTTTCATATTTGAGATCCCTTGAAACTCTTTTAGCTATATTTGAAATGATGTCTGTATTTATATGTAATATCTAGAACCAAGACAATATTTACAAGACTACTTCAAATTTAAGTTTGTATCTGGCCTGGCAAGAATCTTTGGAGAGATTATAGTTTCGTATTATGAGCAGATAATAAAATATAGATAAAAATATTTTAAAAATCAAAAATTATTGCTACAGAATTTCTTATAATTTTTATAGCATTGGTTTAATTTTCAGTAATGGAAATATGATTTTTTTTTACAAGATGTCCTGGAACCAAAGTTCAGTGTTGACTATAAATTTTGGATTTGATTTAAAATGTTAACATTATTATTTAAATTTAAAATATTAACAAAAGAACGCCATTCCATCAGTGAAGGAAAAAACTTCATTTTGTTATACTAGATACGAAGCTGATTAAAATTTCATCGATTTTCTTAATGGATGATGCCATTGTTTTTAATGTAAGTGCAATTTAGATTGCTCAAGAATATAGTAAATATAAAAATTTGTTTAACTTATGATTTGCGTTCAGAAGGTTAGTATTTCAATCGTTTTATCTTAATCAGAAATATTTTAAAGAAAAACTATAGAGAAAATGTTTGTTCATCTTTCAATTTACTCCATATTCTTTGAAATCGTGATATTCAGAGTTGAAAATTTAATTTCATACTTTTTGGATTCCCATTGTCTGTTCAAATTAAAGTACCTATTTGTTTTTTATATATTACGATGCTATGAGGAGTTATGCCAATATCAGTTCCAAGTAAAAATATATATCGTTTCCCTGTCTGTATGTGATTTCATTTCTTTTTTTTATACATCTTGTTCCTGTAAGAGGAAATAACACAAACCTAAATAGAAAATTTTATGGCGCCCAAACCCATAATTTATATTTATAACACAGCCCATGCATACAAATATCCTATCAAAAATGATTAAAAAAAAAAAAAAAATGTCTTCAAAGATTCTTAAAAAATGAAATTTTGCCAGAACTGTAGGGGGTCAAAAATTACAACTCTGACAATAATACATTTTTCTTAATAAATGATTCGGAAAGTTAAAATACTAAAAGTCTGATTTTTGACAGAAGTAAATATTTAAAAGATTATTTGTTATAATCTGGATATATAAAATAATAATAAATTTTAGATTTATAAACATATTTTTGAGAAAAACATGTAAAAAAAAACTTATTTAGGTTTCTTAAAAATATAACAATCAAATTACAATAAAACTGCTACGAATACGTTCCATTTTTATATGTAATATAACATATGTCGACGAACCGTTTTATTTATATGTCATAGATTTTTATGTAATTTTTTTTTTTTGATTAATTGCAAAGTATTACAATAGTCTTATTATTCTTGAGATATACTATAGTAAAGTCGTAACTCATAACTCGTATACTAATGGAAAATTATGAAAAAAAAAATTGTAATTGTATCTTACATTAAATGGATTATATTTTTTTTTTTTAACTATTAACTTTTTTTTGGTTGACAAATGAGGATAAAATGAAATGTATATACTCGTAAGTAGGTTTAAATTCAAACGATTATCTTTTTTCTTTTTTTTTTCTTTTTGAAATGAAAGCATGGATTAATTTGATAAAACGAAATTCATCAAGTAGTGGAAATATACTTTTAAACTGATTTAAGACAGGAATAAGAATACACAGAATTTGATATTACATGCTATGATCAGCATAATTCACCATAAAAGTGCCACTCATGCCAACTTTTGCGTGTATTTTGAATTTTGTTGAATTTGGTAGTGGAAGTCAAATAATTTTGTTTATGTTGTCATTAACCAAAACTCTTTGGTGTTTAAGACCATACATTACGAAAAAACGTTTCTTTATGTAGTTATAGTTGAGATAGATATCTAGCTGTCAAAAATTATCAAAATTGAAAAATACAAAAAATACAAAAACTGACATGAAGAATATATCAAAATAGCACAAGAAATTCTACAGAATAATAGCCAAAAAACTTATATAATTTTCGAATGGTAAAAATATTTCCCCAATAAAATTTTTGCTCCTAAAGCTTCTTATATGTTTTTAAATTAAAACTTTTTCTCAATTTTTACACTTTAAAATGTCCTAGGCCCTAGGATATAATTTTTAATGCAGTAGATATTTTTTCAGTGTTGGTAGAAGCATGTAAATATTTCATGTCAACAAAAATATAATCATACATTGTTTTATGTCATAAATCATAATTTTACTAAAAATTATGAAAAATAATAAATTTAATAAATAATTTAAAGATAATGGAATTTCGGATTAGGAAGATTTTACAAAATAATTTTTAATATTGCATATAATAAAACTCTGACTGTGATTGATCAATGTCAAATTTTATAATATCAAATTTGTAAAATTGTAAGATATTCACACGAAATTATAAAAAATGTATTGTTGGTTTATCCATCACCAACTTTTTTTATGTTTAATTTGTCTTGTCAAAATGAATATTCAGGCGATGGTGTATGAGTATTGCCAAAATTATATTAAAATGTTAAAAATTCGACACTACACACTAAAAAAAAAATATTTTACTTTAGTGTAGGGATTGTAAATGTTATTTCACTGACTGGTATTTTGTACCAGATGTGCTACAGCAGCGGTGTCCAACAGAAATTCGTTTGTAGCCACAATCACTATTTTTAAATAATTTCATTCGCCACATTAAAAAAAATATAAAAAATATGTTTTATGTATACGTTAAATTCATTGCATATATTGTATCATTGTATTTCACAAGTTATTATTAAGATAAAAAATTCGAAAATTTTTAATGTGATGTATGGCAATTTTTTTCTTGCACCATGCTCTTAAAATCTGGTATAAAAACCACGTTATCTGCATATTTTAGTTCTGCCTCCAAATTTTTGTCAATATATTGGATCGATACTTTGATCTTATAAAATTTGCATCTGAAAAAATGTATTCGCACACCCATGTTGTTCCAAACATGGTCAACAGCTTTGCAATACCTGAGTCTAGCGCTAAAAACTAATTTGACTTTAATAGGCGAGCCCACATTAACAAAACGGTCTCTGCGTTTCTGGTAAATTTTGTGACAAAAAACTTTAAGAAATTGGTTTAGAAAGTATAATTGAATTTGGTTCAATTTGAGTAAATATTACTCGAATAAAAGAAATATGACATTTCTCGATAAATCTATTTCAGTGCTGCATTCGCCACATTCATATAGTCTATTCGACACATGTGGCGAGTGGCGATGGTGTTGGACAACGCTGTGCTACAGTAATCAATATTCAAAAATATCTGCTACTACAATAGCAACTAAAAGTGAAAATATTTGCCTTGTGGAGTCTTGAAGAAACGATGATACCACAATTTTTATTGCAATTTTCAAATGTCATTCGCGTTATTTTATACCTGAACATTGATAACATACTTTAACTATTTTGTGAATAGTGTAATGTTGCTACTTTTTCACAGATATTCAGATATATTTACCAGTTATATCACCAATCCCTACTTCAATGTCTGTAGCCTATGTAAATTAAAGATGGCGTTTGTATATTACTTTTGATACGAAACAATGTCACTAAATTTAAAAGATTATACTAAACTAACACCAAATATTCAAGGTTACACTATAATATTCCCAAATCGAAAATGATATTAAGAAAATATTTTGAATTATTTATGTTGTTCGTGTGTTACTTCGATCAGGAATTATAAAAATATTATAATTTTCTTTTTGACATCAGAATTTTTTGTCATTCCCCCTAAATTATGCGAAATTTAATTCTATATAGCATAGCTTTAAATGTTAAACAAGATTTATTGTGTACTACACTCTATCCAGTGACGAATGTGTGGAAATTTTTATATTTAAGATTTAAAATATTACACAATAGAATATTACATAAAAAAAAAGCAAAATAGAAAACAATTCACTGAATCAAAAACATTTTTCTTTATTCATTTAATATTATATAGTAAAAGTTTTGTAACGTGTTTCCCTTACAAACATCACAATTTTCTTTGGGAAAATAGACAAAATATACAACGACCCAAAAAAAAAATATTTTAATATCCTGAACACGTTTATAATAATATTCCTGATCATTTTCTTTCGACAATATTTTTCCTAAAAACAGCCATAGAAAAATTTACATTTACAATGGAAAAGAAAATTTTTAAAAGAATAAAAGAAAAACATTTTTTTTTTACAAAGTTGTCATTCTTCTTTGTCAATTGTGTGCGTGTGATGTGAGTGTGTATATGTCATTAATTTATGAACACAATTTTTAAATGATTTTCATTATGTTTGATTATTAATATTTTTGTGATGATTTAACAATATTAAATTCCAATTTTGTTAATTTTTCAAAAAAAGAAAAGTAATTATATAAAAATATTAATTTTAAAAATACCTGCTACAACTGTTTCCGAACGTTGAAGCCGGACAAGGACATGTTCGATTAAACCAACATCTGTACATGCTTGAAGATTTCTAACACTTTTACGAAGTATTGCGATGAAAACACTCCAAATTTCAGCCTGAAAATAATAAACAAAAATATTTTGAATTTAGTAAATAAATGAAAAATAACAAAATAAAATTTTAATATTGGATTCATTTGTAAATATGGTTGCTAAAATTGTTAATATTATAAATGGACTGGCTCCAAGATTACGTTACATGATATTCTGTTATGAATAAAGTGATATCATTTGATAACGCTGATAATGCTGATGGAAGTAGTATAGTTCTTTTTTCAGAACTGAGAAGCCCGAAGCAATCGTCAATCTATTTTCAATTAATTAAAATTTTTCTTACGCGTAAAGTTACTATTTCGAGATTTTTCCAATTTTAATGGTTCAATTTTTAATTAGTTAAATATTTTATTGGAAATCTATTTAATCTTTTGCTACCTGGTTGTACCAAATTGCTAACCATTAATTATTCTATATGTCTACGCTTACTGAACTTAATCCATTGCGGATTTTTTTCTCAGGATTTAAAGAAAGTAGCGGTTAGAGTGAGCTTAAAGAAATAGATATACTTTTACTAATGATATCTATTTTTCTGCTTGTTCTCACTAATCTTATACCAATAATTGGTTTATTCAGAAACACCCTCTGTGTTGCATTAATTGTGGACTAGAAACTCAATTATTAATCACGATGAGACGCATGACAATAATTCTTTATTCAACAAAATAAATACAATTTTCATCATCTTAATATCATATTAAATTTTTTCATCATCTTAAGGATTATATTAAAAACATATTCTACTTTATGTCAAATCATTTATAAATAATTGGTATAATTTAGTTCATTCTATAAAGTTCAAATAACCAAATCAAATTTAAGACAATCGTTTAGAATTGACCTAACAAGTTTATGAAAAGCTTAATTGGTATAAATTTTATCACATTAACAAATGAGTTTAACATATGATAAGTTAGGTTGAGATAATGTTGCGGCGGTGTTAGCCGCGCATAGACCACACCAGGTTATTTGCAAGTTTAGGCATATCACTTTCAAGTTTGTGGTACACTAAAATTCGCGATCCACTGCCCGCGAATGTCGTAGTTTGTACCTCCTTAGAGTTTTATCTGCTTTTTCCCCACTTCAACAAATGTATATCAACAAATTGGACCATAAATTTGTTCGGTCTGATAATTTCAAAAATATTCATTGCGTTTCTTGTGGTGATAAAATATTAAGAAAATTTAATATAAAACTGAAAACACAATAAATAAATTCGATTAATATCTTCAAACATTAATACTATTTAATGGTACGACCTTCACTGTGCGCAGTACAGTGTATTGTTTTGATGGTTTTTGGGTTGATGGAAACTGGCAATTTAACTGGTGTTGTAATTAAACTGAGAATTGTTTAGAAAATGCAATCCTAATTATAAGGAATTTACTTTTAATGGTAGAGCTACTGATAGTGATTATTAATTATTTACAAAACTGAAAGAGTTTATCATATTTTATGTAGCAAATAAAGCCTAGTGCTTGGAAATGTTTTAGTTAAGCTAGTGTTTCTTTTAGTTAAGCTAACACATAAGGTATAAAAGATATTGAATAGAAAGCGAAAACTTAGAATTTTCATTAGAAAATTGTAGCACTCCTGTTGCTACTAACATATCTTCACAAAAAACAAAGAAGTTTCTGCGCAAGATCTTTAGTCCAGTCGTTACTAACAGGTAAGATATAATCACGAGCTGTGTTCCGCGAATCCGCTAGCTTGGTCAGTAGAATGGAATATATCCCAGCATTAAGTCTTTGAATCGCAGATGCAGATAACCATGACTTAATTTTCGATAAAAGAAGAGCAAGCACAGGTAAAGTAACTTACCAAAAACAATACAGACAAGCATTAAAAAAAATACATCGATGATATCCCATTGAAAAAATAAGAGATTACTTTAAATGATTTTATATCATCATTTAGTATCTTCCCTAGGTAGAAGGGAATATAGTTACTACTCAGGTTACTTGTAAGATTTTATAATGATTAACAAATAATTTATAGTACCTAATTTGCAGAGATGTCAACACATAGCTTAGTCGCAATACAAAATTTATTGCAGTATAATTTTATCTGTCATCATAACGCAACATGTTCCAACAATAAATTAATGTAAATATATTAAAAAGTACACAATACTAAGAAAAAGTTTTGAGTTGCTAAGGCTACTAAATGAATATTCTAGCTATATAGGAAACCTGTTAAATTTCTATACGCAGCATGACATATTAGTATTTTAAGGAGTGTTTCTATAGTTAGGAAAATATGCTTTTCTTCATTTTAGACTAGCACAACATAAAATGATGATATCATTATTGTTAATATTATTCATAAGTAAAGTAAACAAATAATATTCATATTATTAATTAATTTTTCCATCAACATTAATGTATTAATAATAATAATAACTGAAAAACTAACGCTGTAATAAAATTAGGTATTCTAATTAAAAAAAAAAATCATATTTGTTTTTCTGGAGTATAAATTCCTTTATAAACATTTTAATATATGGGGTGTTTCAGCTATGAACACTGAGAAATGTAACAAATGTTTCTGAGTTTACTTTTATGCAAACATTTTTTTTGTAAGGTTATTTTTTACATACAAAATGTTACTGAATTCAACATTGCAAACAGATGGATACCCTGAGAACTTACGATCGTAGAGAAAATCTAATTATAATCGTTTATACATTAAGCTTGGGTTTGACCTTTTTTATCAGATTTTTTATTACAATAGAAAATTAGAGGTACGATGATCGCGGCGAACTTGCATACAAACACATTACACATATTCAAATTAATTTGACAATTAAATTAGTTAGTGTTAACTGAAATTGAATTATAAGTACCTAAAAAAAAGTATAAATGAAATTGAGCTTAAAAATGACGGGTGTTAATCGAATTGGTCTAGATAAGACACATTGCCTGACCGATGAGCCAATTTTGTCTGTTGCAGACAAAAAACAATCTAAAAGTAAAATAAGCTTTATCACAGTTAATTAAAATAAAAAGGTTTTGAAGAAAAGTTAATTTTCTTAATAATTATATGAATTTTTCAGAAATTTATTGAAATTGTATTTTTTCGAATACATCTTTGTATATGAATTTTTTTCATGAAATGAAGCTAGAAATATAACCAATCTATTGGGCCACCCTGTACATATATCACAATTAATATTGAATAATATTTTTGCTTTTTCTAATTATGAATATTCCGGAGAACTTTTAGTGATAATATTTTTAATATTAATTAATTTTTTCTGCAAATATAATATTAATAAATAATATAAATAATTAAAAATATTATATTTGATATTGAAATTCCAAAAAATCATTTTCTAATTAATTTTATAATACATATTATAATTAATTTGTTTGTACATGCCATTTAATATTTTAAATGAAATATTACACTTTAATAAAAATATTTTTATAATTTAATTTAATTTATATAAAATTGAAAATTACATTTAATCTATTTAAGTAATTTTAAATAATATAATATTATTTTGTAAAGTGGAATAAATGAAATTCAATAATGTAACAATTTTGTAATAAATGTCAGTAAAATTTAATGTTTTTTATTATAACTTTTTTTTTCTTCTTATTTACGAAATGTTTGAATTACAACAGTTTCTAAATTGAATTTGAAATTTCAAATGTATTTTAATACGGTTCCTATACAATTACATCTCTCGAAAAATTGACAAAATGGAAATAAAAGATGTTCAGTAAAAAGTTTATATGCCGAAATTCGTAATCCTTTTTTTTTCTTTTTTGATGAAAATTTATAAATATTTCTTGTGTATGTTACACTAAAAATTTTCAAAAACTTATTTTTTATTCTTCATGTTTCATAATACAACAAAAAAAAAAGTTGCTGAAGTAAAGATATGCCCCGGAGGTACGTATATCATTTATTTTGCATAATATTTCTGCATAACAGATGCGAAAATTTGCATAATATAAAAATTTAACTTTTTATAACTAATATGTATGTAAGTTTAAAATCATTTATGCGAAATAAAATATGAAGAATATCATAAAATTTAAAATAATGTAATATTTTATTATACAAAGCATATTTGATTTATGTACTATGGCAATTTTTAATGTGTAAAAAGCTTATCCAGATTCTAATCAAAATATAAACCAAATACTGACATTAACCGAAATTCTTAACAAAACCGTATAAGCGATACTAATTTTTGTCATAAGTTATTGTAGCTTTAACGTAAGTAGCACGGATATTGATACATATACGGTTTGACAGTTCAAAGCTCCAGCTGACGTCACACTTTTAAATTGATTAGTAAATTTAATAAAGTAATACGAGTGTGAGTAGCATTATCTTAATTTTCGTTATTGCTAAATTAATATTAAAATCAATAAATTTAATAATTTTGTCAAAAAAAAAACCTGTTTTGAACCGAAAAAACGTTTGTCAGAAACGAAATATGAATCAAGAAAAACGACCATGTCCTTCCTGTCCTCATGTGTAGCATTTACTTAAAATATATTTTAAATAAATGAAAGGTGTCATAAATTTTTTAGAAAAATAAAATATTTAATGGAAAAAATTAGAGTGTCTCTTTGTTGTCATTTAAAGGTTTACCGAACCATAAAGGCTAAAGTTTTAGAAAGTTATTTTAAAATACTTTTTTCGAATTTATAAAATCCAGAAAAAATATATATTTGTTTTAAATTATATAAAATCTGGAATTACACCTAAGGACCATGCTTGGAAAGTTTGCACTTGTCTAACCATAAAATATTTTATTTCCGAACAGTTCTTATAACTATCGTTATGTTTTATGTAAACTAAATTCACTTGTTTACAATATTTTACATTACATATTATAAACCCAAACATGCAAATAAACCATAATTTAAATGTTATTCGGTTGGATGAAATAATTTTTTCAGCAAATAACATTTCAATACTAAAAAAAAGGATTTAGGACAGTAAACAGAAATATTTTTCTTGACAGGACAGTAAAATTGATTGTGTCAAATATATGCTAATTTAAAATTTAAGTGCATGCTACATAAACCAATTTTTTTTCATATATGCCGACCGCGAACAATCAATAAAAATTATTTATATTAATAAAATTTCTATGTTAAATGATAAACTTTTGGTGCTTATATTGATAGATGCCATAACAAATAGTGTTGCTAGTTACTTTAGTGTTGCTAGTTACTTTTCTCTGCTTTTTTTACCCGTAGTATTTTCAATTGTTTCAACCAAACTTTTCATTGCAACATTTCATATTTATTACATTACTCCTCATAAAATATCGAAATTCACAATAAACTAACTATTAAATTCAATTTATTTCAATCTTACAAATCATTTTTCATTCACAGAATTTCAAAATATTGATTTGCATATTAATAACAATTAATCTAATATCATAAAACCGATAAAATTATTTCAACCCATTTTTTTATACATTTTGATTAACAATTTCTCCAATTTCCAACTTATAAGTTAATAGCAAAACTTTGAAATAATAAAAAAAAAAAAAAATTAGATTCATTTATATTTCGTCCCTTTTTTTTATCTTTTTGTTTTGTTTCATTTTATTTTTTGAAATTTATCTACCCTAGAGATAGTAGTTATGTATAGATATATTATTTCAGAAGCAAAAATATTTTCACCATTAGTTATATGCCGAAGAGTCACACGTTGCTATAAATTTAATATTCACCTGATTCCCAAATGTTATTTCTGCATATTTGGAACAGAAACAAAAAAAAAGGACTAAAAAAGAATAATACCAAAACGAATTATGAAACTGATGTGACAGGAAAGAGACATTAAACAAAAAAAAAAAAAAAAATCGAATAAAAGATAAATAAAATTCATCATATTTTTTTTTTTTTTTTGTTCTTCGGTTGTTTAAATTCTACTCTGTTTTTCCTAAAGCAAAAGGAAAAACAATCCATTTGTACTTTTGTTGTTGTTATCCTGTTTCACAAAAATATAAAAAAATATTTCAACAATTTTTCAACAGATGCGGAAGAAACCGGTAAAAGAATGAATTTAAAAAGAAAAAAAAAATATATTTCTTTTTGATATATTTCCTGGCATACGAAAATATAACAAATTTATTATACTATTCCCATTTCCTTTAACTGAAGGACAATAAACGAGTCCTTATTTTTTAAGATTTGAAATAGAATTTACAAAAAAAAAAATTATAAATTTCTGTATAGTATTATTCAAAATTTAAATAATATGCAAAACAATTTTCAAATTGAATTTTAAATGTAAATGTAAATATTTTGTACCAATCAGTAAAAGGTTAACCCTATCAAGATCAAGTTAGCATTATTGTAAAATATTTACATAATCCATAACATAGAAATAATGTTTTAGCATAAATGGATGAAATTGGCTATCAAATCGCGATTTAAATATATATTCAATCAAAATAATAATCACAGATATATTATGTAAATGAAGGAAACATCCTTCAAATTTATTGAATTTAAAAAAAAAAAAATTTCATAAAATTAATTTTGAATTTGATATTATACAAAACAAAAACAAAAATAAAATAATAAAATTTCAAATTTCAGAATTAATATTTTTATCATTAAAAACCCCTCTTCAGCTAAATTACTTGTTTAAATTGCGAAATTCTTCTAATCATTTTTTGTATACACATTATGGAATGATCTAATATAAATATTTTTAATAATTTTTAACCTGACAGTTTCACCTAGCAGACAAACCCTACAATGTCATCATATTATATTTATCATATTTATTACTTTGTCAAGATGGGGTCTATCAGCGAGTTTCGTAAGAATTGTTATGTCGCCACAATTGGTGACAGAAGTTTCAGTTTTTATTTTATTATCCTTTTCATTATCATGTCAACCCCATGAACAGCATTTTTGGTGAGGACTTAATATCACTTTAACTTTTAATATTTTACGAGACTTGACAGAAATTGTAATTTAATTCAGTTCTAGTGACAGTAATTTGATATTACTTTTAGTTACATCGATCGACAACAATTTGATTTTTAACAAATCTTCATTTTATCCTACTTCTTTCCAACTTGAAATCTAGTATAAAGTTTCATAAATAGTAAGTATGTATATAACATAAGTATGTTAAATTCAGATAAAAGATAACGTTTCCTAGCGAATTATTTTTGTTTTCTAAATCCTAAAAGTATTTTTAAATGGCGGATATTAATTTACAGATGCAGAGACATACAGAAATAAAAGTCCTTAAAAATCGGAACAAATAAATACGCTGTGATTTCTTTGTCATCATTATTCTTTTATGAGAAAGAAATAATAAAATTTCAGGATTTGTGAAATTTGTCTTCTTTTTTTTTTTGCACTAATTTCAATAAAAAGTTTTTCACATTCTTCGGTTGCCTTTCAAAAACGGACAAAAGTTTATATTGTATAATATAAGTCAAGTGGTGGCCAGGATTGCATATGAAAACTATTTACAATACGAACTATAAACAAACAAAAGAACCATAAGGAAATTTGTCTATTGAAGGATATTTGCACATATGCTAAATTCTATGCATGATATATTTTTTTGACATTTGGTGCAGATATAAAGTGGTTTAAAAAAAAAGAATTATCCATTTTAACATAAACAATTTGTTATCAACCATTAAAACTCATTGTATAGTATATAAAAAATATGAAAAATTTTCGGAATAAAAAAGTCCTGAATAGAAAAGTAAATATAGAAGGATTAATTTTATGTTTGTTTTTATCGTTAATCATTTACATTATTTATCAAAAAAAAAAAAAAAATTGTAAAAATTTTCTCATTATATCCTGTGAAGTCAAGGGAACGGCTTTTAATTATATAAGCTTTGGAAAAATGTTCAACCATTCAAAATATGAAATTGTATAAAGAATACTTTGTAAATATTGCATTATGCAAAATCATATTTACTCGTGACAAAATAAATCATACAAATAGAGGAGTATAAAAAAATATGTTAAAAAACTCGATTATCACTTCATAATATCAAAAAGTATGAATAAAAAGAGATCAAAACTCATATAAAAGATTTCTAGATTAAAATTTAAACACACACAAAGCTTTTTTCACATACACATGTCCTTGCATAAAACGAAAAAGTACATATATGCCTAAGTATGAGTATTTGAAAAAAAGGTTCCATGCTTGTAAGATTTAATGTGATTGCCGCAACGTAAAGCAAAGCAAAGCAAAGCGAAGTTTCCAAAACGATATAAAAAAAATTTCAATTCATAATGAATTATGTTTTAGGCTTTAAATGACATTACTTTTCATAATAAATATTTGACAAATTTTACAATGAAAAATTTATTTTATAATAATTGTGACATTTCAAACCTTTGATATTCGTTTGCGTTCATACAAACACTTTTATATAAGTTCTGATATCTTTCTATATATAATTTTTGGTAATATAATTATAATGGAAATGATATTATGGTAAACGGGTTTATATCTAGGAATACTCTTAGCACATAAATTGATTCTATGAAGAATCTCATAAAAAAATAGTTAACAACGTTAAAATATGCCATAAATCAAATACGAGACAATTTGTATTCCGAATTATTAACAAGTATAAAATATTTGAAGCTACTGTCAGAAGCAAAATGTGTTATGATAGGAAAATATGTGGTTATAAAGCGTATGAAAGGGTGGAGAAATTTCGAAGGTTTTTGGTTGACATGCGACTGTTTGAAAGGGTTACATAACTATATATGAATGCAAAAATTACGAGCCTTTAAAATTATTACTAATAAACGAATCACTAAAAGAAAAAAATATTACTAAAAATAATTATTATAAAATGTGATGCTATACTTATAATCTAAGTTACTAATTAAAAAGACAACTCACTATATTAATAAACAGTATTGAATTTTAAATTTTATATAACGGAGCAGATAATAAGGATTTAATTTATCTGTTAATGATCAAAATTCAATGTCTTGGGAAAAGCAAAATTATAAATGAACAACGATTAAATGAAAATTACCACAAAAAATATAAAATTTGTATTTTATTTCGCAATTATTTTCCCTGATTGCCAAACTTGATAAATTTGAACATAAATTAAGCTCGATTCCTAATTTCAAAACGAATAAATACAAAATGAACATTTTCAAATTTAGATGACATTAATAAAATTTAAATTTATTATAGAAATGTTTATAAAAATTTCATAAATTCCAGTCAAAAAATTCTTGCAAGAAATTATTAAGAGTAAAATTTATTATCAACAAAAAAAAAATTATAATTTTATATTCTTTAAAAACAAATGTAACTCAAAGACTGAATATAGGCAACCAGTGTTATCCTTTTATATACACATTTACCATCCCTTTCCCAGCGATCAAGATTGTGTCATGATGGAAAAGGGAAATATCAACAAAAACATATACTCTAAAAAAATAGATAAATATTAAAGGAAAAGGTGATAATAGAAGAAGGTGATGTCTTCGTAAATTGTGATAAAATGTTAACTTATTTAAAAATTACTTTATGTGGTTGAAGGACGAAGAAAAAAAAATGAAAATTATTTATATATATAAAAGGAATTTTAGACAGAATTTGTAATTTAATTTTCGATATTGAGCATTTCATCGTGTTTGATAAATTTGCGTAGTATAGAATTAAAAAAAGAAGATTATAAATGAATTTTATTTTCATTAAATCAATTATTAATCAGTGACGGATCTAAAAGATTGGACTAGGAAGTTGTTGACGATCAAGTAAAAAATGATAAAATATAATTTACAATATAAAAATAGTTTGCATTTCAATAAAAAATAATACTAATACAAATCCTAATCACATCACAACAGTCATTCTGAGAATCCTTGATATAAGAATGAAATGTTTGATTGTAATTCACATAAAACTTTATATGTATTATCAGTTCTACTCGCTGAACCAAAACTATAGCTTATTGTTTCTAATCATCTGTCACAAACTAAGGTTATACTGTTGATAAATCTGAGTAAATGACACGTGGACGAATGAACAATATTAAAGCTTTAAATGTGTCGAAATCGCTCTAAACATCAACGCCTCACAGTTGCAGTATATTTTCAGCAGTTTCATTCTAAACAAAATCTACAAATTTGATCCGCAGTCAGAACAATCTAGGCTACAGGCTCCACCTGGATTCGTATAGTTGTTATTTTTATTACCCATTCTGACATAGGTTAATAATTATTGTCGTATAATTTAATTAACTTACAAATATGAAATTTGGCAATAAAAAATTATAAATAATTCGTTATTAATCATACATTTTACAAAGTTATTCAAGAAATTTTATTTCAGGGAATATTAAAATTAATAATTTTAGGGTTATTTAAAATTTTAATTAATATTTTAAATAAATAGTTAAATTTAAATTAATTTTATACTTTAGCTACAAGAAAATATTGTTATATGTTTTAAGTAGTAATTAACGAATATTAAATAATTGATATAAAATATACAGGATACGCAATTAAATATAATTATTATCTGTATCTAGAACATGACTCTATCTATATGAATAATTCAATTTGAAGGTATTCGTTATCCATTATATAAAATCTCTTCTAGTAAATAGTATAATAAAAGATTCAAAAAGATAATAATAATAAATATTTTTTTAAGAAGCTATTACAAATATTTATGTTAATTAATTTAGTAATTAAGAGGGCAAGAATATAGTAACAATTAATTATTGTTAAATGCCGATTAAAAATCACATTAATTTATAATTAGAAACTGATCAATATATGGAAATTTAATATTCTACAAAGGTTTGCTATTAATAACAATATCAATTGTTGAAAAACATAAATAAAATAAGTAAAACTTTAGGTTAGGTTTGATATATGGGATGGCCTAAGAGAGAGTTGTAATCACTGCAAGTATGTGACTTTTTGTTTAAACCTCTATAATCATCCGTCAATTCAATATAACTAAGGTCGCACAGTTGGTAAAATTGATTCAATGACAATTGCTACGTGTTTGATGAAGCGTTAGTGAAGTTTTCATGGTATAAAAGTCATCTAAACATCAACGCCTCACAAGCTGCATAGTATATTTTCTGCTGTTAGTTCAATTGTCCTTTGTAATTCTTTTAAATTTATACAGTTACTTGTAAGGAAGCCAATTATTACTTTATTTCTATGCACTTCAAGGAGATGGTACATGTATGAATAGTTTCGAGTGTACCAGCTCTTTACGATATTCCAAAATATATTTTTAGAGTAATGTCGTGACGTAGTTGCTTGAAAACCCGCAAATTGATTATGATCCAATAAAATTGCCAACTAAAAGATCCAGTTAAGTTTGTATGAGTTCAGAACTTTTCAGTTCTGTTTTCAGATTTTTTTTTTATATATATTTCCGATCCCATTATTTTGCATGCATCTCGAATGCCATATTTCAATTTAATTTCACTTGATAATTCTATTTCCTGGTTATACCTGTCCCCAGAAAGATAATTTTGAATGGTTACATAAAATCGTATATACTTATTAATTAAGTAATGAAATTATGCATCTTAAGCTGCAGAAAACTAACTATAATTTACATGTAAATATCAATTTTTTATAAACCCATTTCCATTAACTATTTTATTAAACGATTTCATATTATGAACTTTTCTAAACTAATTTTTATTTACTTATTTATATTGGGTTTGTTAATTAAAACATATGGCTTTATTATCCCCATTTATGTTCGTTTTACACAACAAAAAATTTTACCAATATTAATTTAAAATTTAACTATAAAACCTAATTTAATTAATTACTATTATATACATAAGTGCCAAAATATGTTACACAACAATCTAAACCCAAAATATAAAATTCTTTCCTTTAAAATTTTGATTATTAAGCTTCACAAGCATAACATCATCATCAGCATAATTATAATTAAAATAATTATTATATTTTTGAAGAAACAAATTCTAATTATGACGATTATAGCTCCACAAACAATTTAAATTAATCCATATAAATATATAAAGTATGTAAATTTAAGATTCCGGAATATAATACTAAATTCTAATGATAAAATTTCTTTTTTTTTTTACATTTTTTTGTGGAATTCATTTCGCCTGAAATGTGAAATTAAAATAATTTCAATTAAACTATTTTGACAAATTTAATCGTCATCTCCTTACACCTACATAATATGAGGGCATCAGAACCAGAGTGTCCTAACCCACAAATATTTCTTGTTTATTATGGATGATTAAAATAGTATTCAGCACCAATTTATAGTACTGTAAAACTATGCTTTTTGTTCGTAGTCGAAATAATTCTAATCATTATATTTACACCATTTGCAAATATCGTATTTTTCAAAATGTGTTTTTCTCACAATTTTTTTTTTTATGGGTTAGGCCACTCTGGTTCTGAGGCCCTCATATATATATAAATTAATTTTGGAATGACAGGTCGGTCATAAAATGTGACAGGCAAATAGCTAAACTATATAAATACTTATTAAAACAGTTTTCGAATATACTAGGATATTTTTCAGTAAGGAATATTAAATTGGAATAGTCGTCAAAAATATTAAAATGATTATCATTGGCGGTACAATTTATAAATTATAATTTTTAACCTTATTCTGAAAATAAACCGTGCGTCACAGAACTTTATATTCAAGAAATTATTGCTACCATTTAACCAAGAAAAATTTATGTTCTTCTAATTTTCGGAATATTTGACCAGATTTTACAGCAGTTTTTTATAGCATTATCATGACCTCAAATTTTTTGTAAATTAAGCTAATAATAACGTTTGAGCGTGTTTTAGGGTTTTGTAACAGATAAGAACTTTACTGATCGTAGTGTCCATAATTTTTCGATGATCACAAAATTCACGTAAACTGTCCTTTCCGGATAATAGCTTTACAATGACAAAGAATATGCATTAAATTTTCATCTGCTTAAGCAGAACCGGCCCGCCAGTGAGTATTGTCTGATGAATATCCCAGTTCTTGTTCAAAGGTTCATTTTGTTAAGTCTTTAGCATTAAAGTAAATGATTCATCAATTAATTTTTGTTTGTTCATGAAATGACTCTACATAGAATGGTTCATGACCCATGTATGATCAGTTCACAACGTTTTTAGCATATTTATCAGCAATTTGATTTTACAAATATTATACCTATACGTCCTGGTACCTACCTACATAAAGTTATTCTTTGTTGAATCTTATTGGTCATTGAATATTCTAAAAGAAAATCATTTTTTGATATGAAATTTTATTTTTGTTTGTGGAAATTGTATTGACCTCATCATAAATATTAGTTACATTTTTGCCACTTTTTTATAGCGTTTAAAAAGTAAGTGGAAAATTCGATGAATAATATGTAAAATATTTTTACTGAAGTAAGTGAACATGTCTGCAGTTTCTAAAATCATAATTAAATTAGGCTTGGGCAACAAAGATGTAACATCTAATAAAAAATGATTTTGAGATTCATTCTTTTAGACGCTACACAGTGAATAACATTTGTTGAGGAAACAGAAGGATTTTCCTTCCATTTATATTTTAACAATTGGGTTGTCTTTGTCTTCTATCTTTTTTATACAGCACTAGTTTAATCATATCTTTTTTATAGAAAGTATATCATAAAAACATAAGGGCAGGAAATTTTTGACTTTATTCTATCAAAAAGTAACATTTACAATTTTTTTTTTTTTTCAAATCCTTTTCAGATTAATTGAGTGTTTTAAAAAAGTTTTCTTAAAAACTCTCTATAAGCTTCGTTATTTCTATAAAAAAAAAATCCATAATATAATTTATTCAAAATAGACTTTCGAAATAACAATTCCATATAATTTAATATTTACTAAGAGTTTTATCGACACATTCATATTTTAAAAGTTATTACCTTTTGTATCTTTTCGTAAGAACTTTTCTTAATATCTATACGAGAGATAAACCTATTCTTTCGAATTTTTACTTATATATCTTATATGTATATCTGCTAAAGTTCATAAGATAACTTATTTTTATGTTAAAAAAAATTTTTTTTATCTTTTTGAAGACGTGAGATTTTAATTTTTCATTGTTAAATAAAAAAGATATTTTAAAATCAGTGGCGTATATTTAACTGCTATGGCAAAAAAAATTAATCTAAAAAAATTTTTGTTCAAAAAGAACAATATTTTTTATATTAATAAAAATAAAATTGGAATTGTTGCTATGTAAACTAACTAGAAGATATATTATTAGAGTAAACATATTTTTTTTTTGTTATTAACAAATTTAATTTATTTTTTACTTTGAAATAAATATTAATTTCTTTTTATATCTCTCTATATTAATCTGTCTTACGAATCCTACGAAAAAAGTGATAAATTAATTAAGGAGGGTAGCAAAAAGTGTTTGTCTAATTCCGATTGCGAATTGTGATTGGAATAAGTAATAAAAAATATTCAGTAATTTAGAATAAGGAATTATGCGTAACCATAAATATTTGTGTGAATTATCAAAATACCAATAATGGCAACACTGGACCCATATTTAATTTGACACATAATAATTCCTTTAAAATGCACAACAAAATTTTTATTATTTAATCTATTTTTTGGATTTGAATTCCTCCAGGAGGATATCACTTAATAACTACTTAATTTTACAAGGCTTCGTATATTCTGATAACATGCTGGACCTGTTGCTTAGTATAATACCGTATATGTATACTATAAATAGTGTCCTTGTCAGAATTCAAATTATTAGCTTCAAATTATTCCTGTTTAATTACATGTTTCATTGAAATTTTAATAAGTCTTTCTTTTGGTTTTCACATCATTAATTTTATATTTGATAGTTCCAATTAACTATCGCCTTGCTCATTACATCACGTAGCTCAATGACCAAGTGCCCACCACATGGTAACGTTGCTTTACCTAAAAAAAATCAATTCTAGTCATCTTTTTATCATACTCGATTTGATAGTTTTCAACTTTAATTTACTACTTGTCATTCGCTGTTGTTTCCTTCTACAGAAATTATACTATATTTCCATAAATCGCGTTAGTTCCAAAATAAATATGTAAATTTATTAAAGAGAAAATACGTCACTGTTCAAAAATCCTATTTAAACTTACATAAGTATACTTAACAAAGCATAGATAAAGTCTGGTGGAAAATATTAAAATAAAAAAAAAAAACAGAATCTTATAGCTAGGCAAATGGAAATTTTATGTACATACATATTTTATTTTATGATTTTCATTTTTTTTTTTTTGAGTATATTCTCAAGAAAAAAGTTTGTGAAAAAATAAACCAATTGGTAAAATACTGCGTCCCATTAGACTATGCGAATAATTTTTTTTTTTCATCACAGAATTAAATTTCTACAAAATTAGTAATTCTTTAAAAAAAAAAAAAAGTCTATAATTTATTTGTAACAGCAGCGAAGTAACAAAACTTTTTACTTTTTCTTGCTTAAATTGTTATAGTCTCGTTAAGTTTTTCAATTTTCCTGTTTTTAGCATATAGTTTTCTTCGCTAGATAAATATTTTATTAACAATATATAAAAAAAAAACAAATTTATTAAAATATATTAAAAATTAAGAGAAAAGTTCAGATCTAAAATGTCTTTGAGTAATATAGAAACTATGGTAAATAGATAAAATTAATTCAAATTTTTAATTTACTACATAATTTTAAGTTACACAGTAACTAGTTTATTAACGTAAAAAATTTTCAGTTTATCATTTTAATAAAAGTAGCCAAAGCTTAAAATACAAGTTGCTATATTCACGATTAAATACTTAAAAAAATAATTTTCAGACTTCATCCAGCTTTAAAATCCAACTATTTTGAAAATCAGTAAAAATATTCTTCCTATTCGTTGTGAAAAACTGATGGGAAAAACTCTTCTGAAGACAAAAACAAATATTTTTCTTTGGAAAACTTTAGATGAGCCCTGAAATTGTTCAACCCGATAAAAGTTTTCCCAATATTTCAATTGTAACCAAATTTGTGGGTTATTCTTAATGTGTATAAAAATTATATAACGAAATCTTTACTTATACCAAAGATTCATATGCCTGAATCAGGAGCGGCCTATTTTATTGATTCACATGTACGCACATTTTGATATAGTCCTATGAAAAAATTTAATGCTTAGAGAAAAGCTGTTCGTCTGATTTGATAAAATAGGTCGCTATGGAAAACGCAAAACGTTTTTAGATTTTTAAAAACATTTTTATAGTGACATTGCCATATTTATAAATTAGTTAATATAGCATATAGCTTATTCTCCGAATCTAAGCTATAACGTCATTCAAAAGTTAAAAATATAAAGTTAAATCCTCCCAGAGTCTATAGTTGCCGAATCATTTGTAATTTCTAAACTTTTCATTTTCAGAATAAATGCTCTTACTAAAAGTATTTGCATGTGCAGTACAAAAGTGTCAGATTAAAGATTGAAAACTCACACTTTCTTTTCGAATTAGGTAGCATTTCCATTTAGTAATTTAACAACCAGCTGAGAGACTCTTAACACATAAAATTAATTGTCAGATGTTTGAAAAAGGTTATAGAAAATTACATCTTTTAGATTTTAGGGTAAAATTTAGATTTACAGCTTAATATGACATTTTCTAGTTTGTTCTAATGTATAATTATGACATTAACTTTACGACAACCTTTAATATTGATTTACATAGATTTTTTTTTTATATCCTTACCAGAGTGTGTTAGTCGAAATAATTTTATGATAACAATTTTAAACTTTATCTAGTAAGTATGTAATATATACAAGAAAAAGGAAAATGTAAAATCTATTTTCTTTTCAATGTTTTTTTTATATTTTTTTTTTTTTAGGTTTGCGGGATCCCGAAAACAAAATTTGTAAAATACATGCGTACATGAAAATAAATAGAACAGGAAAAATAGATTTTGTCTAAAATAAAAACAAGTACAACTCAGGCCTAGGGAAATAATATTTTAATGTCTGCAAAAACTGAAAATTTTCACTTTCCAAAAGAATAAACCAAAAAACAAAAAGTTTTTTTTCAACTTTTGTTTTTCAAGAAATCTTTTTGCTTTTTTTATTTTTGTTTCAAAAATTTTCTATTTATGGTAATTAGAGATATGACAAGAAACCACAATTTATAAAGAGATTTCTTTTTTTTTATAAAAGTTTGAAAAATTCTTGGAAAATATAATTATTCTTATTTTCTAAAACAAAAAATTTTTCTTTTTTTCATTTTTAATGCTTGCCAAACCAAAATTCCGACAAAAAAGAAATATGGGTCTGTAGAATAAGGACAAAAGTATTATGATTTTTATTATTAAATATTTTGAAATTTGGGTTGCTGGTATACCCATAAGTACCCAAGGGTATTTAAAAAAATAGTAATTATAAATTTTTTATTATTTATTTTTTATTATTTCCAGTGTGCTACATAATTAATTTTCAATTTTTCATGCGAGTGGTGGGTATGGAAGCATATTACTTGTAATCCAGTCAGAAAATTGATTTACATGATTTGAATTGCCGTTTTAGTTAAAAATTAAGGGAAGGATTTACTTTACATTCACGCAAGGAGAGGATTAACTATATACATCCACTCACAAACACCTAAAAAACTGATCGATGTAGAATTTTTTCCATCCTATTTCCTGCAGCAAACCACTCAGAATACTTCTCTGATGATTGATGAAAGAAATTAACTTTTTCCGGCCTAATATTATACCCATTCTATTAAGTCATATCAGTTAAGAAATGATAACTAATATGCAGCATGAGATCATTGGCATATCTACGCGATTTCTTTGTATTGTCCTACACGAAGTGTCAAAGTATTTAATTCCGATTCCGAGTTCTTAATAAAGAGTCTGATTTTACATAAAGCTAATTCTGTGAGGGTCGATAACTTTTCCAGTACAATGGCATTCAGCTCACCTGTTAACTGGATCATACTAGGTTTTTACAAGATATTAAGATGACTAAGAGCTGATTTGCTTTAAAATTTAACGTTTTCTCTTGACATATGATTCTAAGATTTGTTAATGAAAATGAACTATAAACATGTAAAAGCATAATATGTAAATGAATGCATGCTGGATGATGAAAACAATACATTAAATAAGTTTTATAAAATACTCGGATGCGGGGTCACATTATTTATTATAATATCTTTAAGAATTTTGGTAGTTTTTGATATTGCGAATATAATCGGAACTATTTACTCATATCTTAAATATCAAATTTACAACTTTAAATATGGACGAATATTATATTTTGTTAAAGATATAAATAATTAAAGCTGATAGCAAATCTCTAGATAAATTAAAGGTGGTAAAGAACAATTTAGGTTGCCTACAAAAAAAGAAAAGAAAAGAATAATAGAAATAAAAGAAACCTTAGTCACAAGAAACCATTTTTCAAATCTTAAGTTAAAGTGGGAAGATGTAGTTGGTAATTTCACCAATTGTGAACCAATACAATAGAATTTTTAATATTCTTTCATATTTTTAAGGAGTATACAATATTTTTTTTGTGTAACATTATCTAACCTTCAAAAAATCCCTAGTAATTGATTAGTGTAATTTGAAATTAATTAGTCTTTTATTTGAAATTAAAAATATATTTAGGATATTACTAGATTATATACTTGGATCGGAGTCTTCTTAATATACAATTTAACAAATCTTGTAAAAAGTAACCTCAAAATCTTTAATACTATAATATGTCTTTGAATATGAGACAAAATAAAATTTTAGAGAGCTAGCAATATATTTAATTGGGTTATTTTCACAAAGAAAATCAGTACACTAAATATGAATCACTATTGAAGATCTGTCAAACCTGCTCCATTGCGGATTGAAACCCTAGAATTTCAGAAGTAAACCATGCATAATAAAATTAAGGTTAATTATTGTTGTTAATTCAGGAAACTGTAAACACATGATACGGTGTGCTCAACATAACATATATGCGCTCTCTCGCACCTAAGATTTCATAAATTGGTTATTCTACTCCCACATCTTAAGATGTATTTTAAAGTGACACACCCTTTTGCATGCATCATACTAAAAATTCAGCTAACTAATTAAAATACCAACCCTTTTAACATTTTTTAAACGCCAGATTATAGTATATTAGAATACGTAGGGTTTACCAGACCTTCACATCCCTATTTAATGAGATCATATGAGTCTGCTTAATTATTTTCAAGACTACGAAAATAAACAGGGTACCTTGCGATAGCTCTTAATCTATGTTTCAATTATTTCAACCGAAATAATTTTCTAAACGAAAATACTTTTTTTAATTAGGTTTAATATTATATATTAGAGTTATAGATTTATAAAAATTCAGAATTTAATTTCATAATATATAAATCTATTATATATAATTTCAAATTAATACTAATAATATATTAGTATTAGCATTAGCATAATATTATAAGGAAATTCAAATTACTTTTGTCAAATATTTTTGTTTAAATATAGAAATAAATTATTACCTACAAGATAAAGATAATTTTATTCTTATTTCCACCTACAAAATGATATGGATTCGTTTGTACATAGTTAGTAACCGTGGAGTTTATAAAAAATTCTGTATTTGTTAAATAAATTTAAGGAAATCATTTTGAATATAATTTTAATTTTCTATACAAACAATTTCATTGCATAAGAAATTAATATTCGTTTGCAGTTTGCAGTGAAATAAATCAGTTGTTTAAATATTTGCAATTTTCTAAATTAAGAAATTTCTTAATCAAACTAAACTTTTTAATTATACTTTAATAATCATCCGACGAATTATAGTCATTGATTAATTAAATTAAATAACTTTTAAACATTTTAGTTTATTTAAAATTTTAACTACTAAAGTTACATACCATACACGAATAATTATTTTTATTTAATAATACTCAAAGAAGTTATCACATAATCATTAAACTCATAAGTAGCGCAACCAACCGGGGCTGGCCTTGTCCTTCTCCAGTTCCTTCCGTCACTGGCTGTTGATGTTATCCAATTATTACATCCAATTACTCTCGCACATCTTTTTCAACTCGGTATCTACAACGTAACTTCGATCTTCCTGTTCTTCTTCTTCCTTCTGGTATATTTTGAAACATTTTCTTTAGATTCACTCGAATTCTCCAAAAACCGTCTACACATATTGGACCATATAGTTTGCGTAAATTTGCTCTAAAGCGTATATTTATCATGTTCATAAGGTACCGAAAGTTAATTGTTCTCTCAAACCAAAATAATAGCATTTGTTGGCTAATGCTATATCCTTCTCTTTCTTCATCAATTATTTTGTTGTTAACAGATGACCCTAAGTATATAAAGTTGTCGACTATTAACTCATTAAATGTGTAACCAAACCTTGTTTCATTATAAAACACTTAGCATCCATCATAAAACAATTTCAATGTAAGAAGTTCGTCGTGTGAAAGGTCAAAGTTGTTAAGGGTGGCAAATATTTAAAAATTATATGCAATATTGTGACTATTCGCATAATAAATATAAGTTGCAAGTTTTCTCATAATTTTCTTTCGATCACTAACTACTTAATTCAGTAAAACATAGAATATTTTTATAATTAAATCTCTAGTGTATTCCAATCACTAAATCACAATACTGTCTTTTGTGGTCGAAAAATATGTTAATTGTTGATTGATTGTCTTGCAAAATTAGATGGACAAATTAGAAACAATATAGAAGATACAGGCTTCAAATTATTAAATATTTTATAAATAAAATATCAGAAGCCCGGTTCAATTAATCTGATATTTTTTTTTATATAGGATTAAATTGATTTTTATTAGTTTTCGACCACAAATATTTATTTATATTATGTATTTATAAATTGGCGAAAGAGTAAATTTTACATACCAATAATAATAATAAAAAGTGAATAAATCTTTTAGGATTCCTTAAAATAAATTATTTAATATATAGGGTGGTTCAGTTAGGGTGGTTCACGTCATAAATGTTTGAGTTACTATTTCTTGCCGAGTGGAAAGCAATATTAAGGTTTGATCGAGAGGGCGGGTGGCTTAGCTAATGTGTGAGGCAACTCGTGTAACATGAAGGATTTTGATAAGTACAATGGGTATAATTCTCGTCTGGACTGTCCACCTATCCATCCAACCTCTTTTTGAGTATTGATTTTTGTTGTATACAATACAAAATATTAACAAAAATTTTAATGTTGTTGTTTGTATCGTGAATATACTTCTACATACTACCAATTTTCGTTCACCATCCCATATAATATTTAACAGAAAATTATCAATTTACGTGTTATGAACAAAATAAATTAAAGATGACTGACCTAATTGGAATCAGTTTTGTTTTTTGAATTATCTGATTTTGAAAGTATTAGTAAATATTTTTTTGATTTTGAGTAGTTGTTTTTCGTAGATTTTTAGCCATTGATTAATCCGAAGTAATTAATATTACTGGAGTGTGTTTCTCTCTATATATAAGATAAGAATTTTCCGTGTTAATAATACTTTTCTTTTTATATACATTTATCTAATGATTTTTCGTTTAACTATTAATATACAAATATGTATACCAAAAAATATTCACAATTCTTTAATAATGTGTTAATTTCATTTTATTTTTCAAATTAAATATTTTTTTTTTATTATAAAGGTATATTGATATATATTCAGTATTCACGCACCTTAACTTCTGACAGAATATTTTCCCTTATATAATTTCGTGCTACCGTTTTTATATGTTAAATTTAAGGTAATTAGAGAAGAAAATTGTCTTCCACAGCAAATTAAGTTGTATATATTTTATCGTTAGATAAGATTGTTTTATGAAGCAAATTCCCAATGGGAAAATTTTGTATATAACAATATATTTTAATATCATTTTGGTATCATATAATTAGCTAGAATATTTTATATTTATATATTTGAACATCTTTAAAGTTATTTTCTACGAATTTATCGTAAATATTTAAATGAAAATAAAAGCGCGATATGAAAATTTTAACAAGGTTATCAAAATTAAGAAATCAATTTTACGAAAAATCTTTGTACCGAATGAAACACCTTGAATATTAGGGAATAGATGATTTTCGACTTGGTAAAAGTTTTAAATTTTACTGGCTAAATATTTCTAGAATTAGAATATTATTAATTATATTAACAAAAATGTATAGATTTTATTTCCTTATCAAAATGTTATATATACATATATAATTCGTATTGGTAAAATAAAATTTTAAATTTTATTAGGTGATTTTTATTTGTTGATTTATAATTATGGATGAAACTTGGATCCACCGCTACACACCAGAGACAAAAAACAACAATAAAAACGAATTAAACTTTTTTTTTTAAATTATCGCCTTTGGCTTATATTAACTAAGATGTCTACCAGAGTTTTAGAAAGCGAGTATCAAGTTCTAATTTAAATATTTAAACATAAGTATGTATATATGGGACCGGGTGCCCTCAAATTTCAAAAGTTTTTAATAATGGTGTCAACAAAAAAATTATAAATCAATTCTATTAATAATAATAATTGTAAATATCTGAAATATTCTTGAAAATTAATGACTTCGGAAATGAAATAATTACTCATACTGTCATACTAATAGTATTTGAAATAAATAGAAAAGTGTCATTATTAAAAATTGACCTGTCAATCATGTATTAACATTTAAAAATTACTGTTTTTTAAAAACAAGATCCCCAAATCCAAATAAATTTAGAAATGTTAATTAATTTACAACAAATAAAGCTGTAATACAAAATTGTTTAAAATCAAATTTCCGATCTTATTGAATTAAAACTTATTTAACATGTTTTTGCATATAAATACAAGTCGAAAAATTAAAATTTCATAATATTTCTGAATACTTTTATCGAAATTTTCTGTCATATAATACAAAATAATAGAAAATACAAACTGCTTTATAATGATAAAGTTTGGATCTGAATTTATTCTTCTTAACCAGATGATTTCCATTCAAATTAAAAGTTTTTCTTTAATTAAAATAAAATAAAAATTATCATTTTTCGTTATATAATTCAAAAATATCTAAATATTTAGAATCATACAGAATTTTTGATTGAATTTGGTTAGTAGTCTGTAATCTTCTAAAAGGGCCTAAAACGAATTAACATCAGTACCTTAAACAAATTCGCTGATGACTCGTCAAGGATATAAAAAGATTCGTTTATGATGTTTTGTATGAGAAATATGTATCGTTTTGAATCGAAAACGATACTCTACTCTATGTATACAGAGTCGATGTATACAGGATATAATTATATAGTAACCCATTGACAAAACTTTATATTGTTAATTAATTTTATATAGAAATTTTGCTGTCGAAAGTTTCTTGTTTTAATTAAAAATCATGATTTAATACAAAAGTCTTAAAATATAAATTAATAAAATTTTACAAAAAGTGTCAACAAATTTCTGATTTTGATATATACATTTAAAAAAATCTGATTAAAAAAAACATGAAAAATCTTTTCAAAAAAATATATAATGGGAAAATATGGAAACTGATATATTCATTTTCATATATAGCTTCATATGAGAAGAAGAAGAATATTTTTAAAAGTTTTATTACGAAAAACTATTTTACGTTTCGGATTAATGATTTAAAATTTTTGGGATAAAATACTTTTTCAACAAAATGTTAAACAACATTTACCTTAAATATAATTTATTGCTACATATCTCAAATAAAGTCCATTTGTCCTTCTGCCCAAACATGATTTTGTTTTTGGATTATCGAATTCGTAAATAAATTAAAATTCCTTTTTTAAAAACTTGATCTAATATCTAATTTAAAGAATAATTTTAATTTTTGAATTAATGCTGCCAGAATTTCTAAGTGTACTGGGTATTGTTGCTATGAAACTGATCACAGCTCATACAACTGATTCACATTGGTTTTATTAGTAACGAATGATAAATTTGTGTAAAAAGGAACTTTTTAATGTTTAAAAATTTAATAATTAAACATTTATTGGGGATTTAAACTTAAACTGCTCCGTTCCGTATTCAAAATCTTAATTTTCAAAAGCAAATACAGAGAAATGATACTTTATTAGCTAATTAATTAACATTTAAAATCAAATTAGTGCCACGCTTCAATTCTACTAAATGGCATATGATCGGAAAAGTTTCTACGAAAAAATATAATCTGCAGCAGATATTTCTTATGCGATTCTTGTATTATTACGATCATATCTTTCAGCTCCGCTTGAGTGTTTCTTGTTTCCCTCCCCGCCACGTATAGTTCACTATTACATCAGTTTTTTTTTAATATATGATAGAAACAAAATGTTCATTTCATTATCTTTCAGAATTAAATTATACCATCAATGAATACACCACTTCATTTTTAAAGGACTTCTAATATATGGTAACATCTCATACAAATCATATCACCTTATATAAAATATTGTCATATCAAGTATCACTTTAGATATTTTCAAAAGAAATGTGTATATACTTAATATACAGAAAAAAAATAGGAACTTGAAAAATGTGATTAACCCCTAAAGTTTTTGCCATCAGAGAAGAAGTCCTTTAACAATAATAAAAGCACTTTTCTAATACGGAACAAAACAATACAAATACAAGTAGAAGAAGTACAAAAACATCTAATTTGTGTCTGTCATTTCAAATTTTCACAATTTTTATCTTGTTAACTATAATTTTCATTTCGAATGTATTTTTATGTACAATTGAATTTTTTTTTTTAGTATGCTTACGTACGAGGGCTGATTGATAATTACGTGGACTGACACAGAAGACACAGTTTTTTTCAGTTTTTTTTTTTATTTTTCAACGTAGTCACCTTTTAGGACGATACACTTAGTTAGACGATGTTCCAGTTTTTTGATGCCTTCCAAAAAATATGATTTCTCCAACCCTTCAAAATAGCCATTTGTTTCGTCGATGACCTCAGCATTTGACCCAAATCTCTTTCCTGCAAGCCATTTTTTCATATTTGGAAACAGGAAAAAGTCAGAAGGGGCCAAATCTGGAGAATATGGTGGATGAGGAACCAATTCATATCTCAATTCTAATAATTTTGCTGTTGCAATTCCTGATTTGTGAACTGGTGCATTGTCTTGATGAAAAAGAACTTTTTTCTTTGCTAAATGTGGTCGTTTTATTATAATCTCTTCATTCAAACGATCCAATAATGTTGCATAATATTGTCCTGTGATTGTTTTTCCTTTTTGTAAATAATCGACATGGATTATACCATGAGCATCCCAAAAAACAGTGGCCATAATCTTGCCAGCTGATGGAACTGTTTTTGCCTTCTTTGGAGCCTTTTCACCTGTAGAAATCCACTGTTTTGATTGTTCTTTTGTCTCTGGTGTGTAGTAGTGTATCCATGTTTCATCAACGGTTATGAATCGACGCCAAAAATCGACTGGATTACGTTGTAATAACTCCAAAACTTGCTTTGATGTTGTCACACGATTGCGTTTTTGATCAATTGTAAGCAAACGCGGCACCCATCTTGCAGATACCTTTTTCATATCCAAATATTGATGTAAAATATTAAAAACACGTTCCGATGAGATGTTCACGATGTCAACAATTTCCCGCAATTTCACTCTTCGGTCATCTAGTACGATATCATGGATTTAATCGACCATTTCTGGAGTAGTCACTTCATTTGGACGCCCAGAACGTTGTTCATCAATTGTGCTGGTACGGCTACTTTTAAACTCAGCAAACCACTTGCAAACCATTGATTTCGAAGGTGCAGATTCACCATAATATTTATCCAACTTCTCTTTAGTTTCCTTTGCTGTTTTCTGCCTCAAAAAATAATGTTTTATCAACACACGAAATTCGTTTTTATCCATTTTTAAAAATTCACTGAGATTGACTTACTTAAACGACTGTTACATGAAAAGTATACAAGATATCGACTTTAAATTTTATATATAGCCTAGTAAATGATTTTAGAGGTAAAAAATACTTACTTTATACCTGTGCATTACCTGAATCACAGGTAGTCCACGTAATTATCAATCAGCCCTCGTATGTATACGGGTACATATTTTGTAAGGGATCCTTTAATCTCTATGATTTGTATTGGGTAGGTCCTTTTTTTAAGAAAAAAAAAAATATAATCTTTTATAACATAAATATAAAAAATAAAATAAAAAAAAACTCCCCACTATTTTCACACTGAATAGGCAATCAATTTAAAAGATTGATAAATCAAGATCAAAGGACAATATTCCCAAGAGTTTGTTGTATTGTACTGGGTTTGTTGTATGTATATAAAAAATATATATGACTATTAATACATATAATAATTGTTCAATATAAATCTAATTTTATTTTTATGGAAAATTCCCAAAAGGCATAAAAAATAAGATTTTTTTTTTCTTATTGAAAAGAAAGTTTTTCACCAATCAAAGTAAATTTTTGTATGGTTAAATCACTTTATCTTTTTTTCGACCTTTTTTATTTTATAAATTTATATATTTTTTTATATATATATGATAAAAAAAAATATGTGTCACTTTAGGTATTAGCAAATAAACAATTCGATTTAATTTTCTTTGCTCTCTAATATATATTGGGTACATGCTAGGGATATAACTCTTGAAAATTCTACTGGTCCGTTTCATATATATAACCACTATATTATTTCTCTAGAGTTTTGTCGGTTTAAGATTATTATATATAAATAATATTGAATTTTTGTATAAAATCAAGGAAAATTGAGTTAGAGTTTACCAAAATGAAGAAATATATAATTCTGATATATCTATCGTACTTGAAGTATTGATACCGGAGATAATATTTTTTTGGTTATGATAATTTAATAAAATCACAATTTTAAGGATCGAATGTAATGCAAGACATGTTGAAAAGTAAGAAATTATAAATATACTGGGTAGAAATTCTTAAAATTGTAGGTGTATTCCATAAATCAGTGATTGTGAAAAGAACGATTTGTAAATATGTCATGATTTATGAATTTATTGGCGTAAAATTTCACGGATATTAATATTTCGTTTATAAATTATCGTTACAATCAGCGTAATTAAGGAAACCGCCGGTAAACATTTGTAGATGAAGAAGTTGTAATTTTATTTCTAACATTAACAATCATAAAGTCTATATTTAATATTAGTCGATGACCACAAATATTTATTTCACATAATGTTAATTATTCCCTCAATATGCTGCTATATTAATTATTCCCCAATTTTTTGGGGACTTATTTTCTTAAAGCTTATAAACTATCAGGAATTTAGGGACACAAATCTATGGGAAGGGAAAAATTATGACTTTTAGATTTTGTATTGTATTGCTTTGAAGTTTCTACACCTTCTATATCAGAACATAAAGAAAAAATAGACTTACTCACATTAGACAGACAAAGTGTAAACTAAAGGAATTTTGTACTAATATCTAAATGCCTAAAATTGTGCCCTTTTATTCCATCACAACGCACTTCGTAACTATTCAGATTATTTCTTGTATTAAACGAAATAATCGACACAATTTCTACAAAATAGAGACAGTTAATTATAAGATTTAGATATTTTATTTTACATTTTACACTATTTGAATAGGTTTATTTATTTAGTGACCCCTGTTTATAGCGGCTCAGCTTCTATAAATATTAGCATTTATAAAGGAAATTAAATATAAAAATGGCGAACTAATATGCATATAAAGAAAATGTTATTAACATTTCTTTTCTTAACATCATAATGTTTTTAAGATGTTAACGAGAATTAATAAACATTTTTGTTATCCTGTTGAGTGGTATTGTTGCTGGCGTTTGATAAAGGTTGAATTTTTCTGGACATAAGTTTATTATATATATGTACATACATATATATACAAGAATACGAATATAGTAAAAATAAAAGGAAATATTTTCCAATGAAATATATATCAAAATCTATGCAAAGAATTTGGGGTCATATGTTAGCTGGATGTTTATAATATTGAATTAGTTTTTAAAAATAGGAAATCATGATCAGATAATAGAATTAAATATATATATAAAAAAAAAATCTTTTTATATTCTGTAAAATTCTTTAGTTGTTTGAATCAGATTCGATTATTACCGCTCATATACTACCCTTGTTCGTAAACCAAAGTTTTCATTAGAATCGTTACATCAATAGATTTCGTTTGATACCACACTCGACCAACTTCTTCTATACCAACTTTAAGCTAATCTGAAAAATTCCAGTTGAAACTATACTTAAAGATAACATTATTCGAAGCCAATGGTATGTAAAACATGCTAATCGGAACGAGACTTTGTGAAAAAACGAATGTCGGGCATTCCATGGAATAAACTTTATTTTACCGAAAACAATTTTGTATTTCCGGACAAGTGTTATTAAACAAAAACAAATAGTAAAGTGATCTTCTGGCCCACCCTGTATTAAGTATATATACATACATATTCATCTCAAAACGGAAACATTGATAAAATAAAATATAAAAAGAATAGTAACGAGGAACTTATTCTAAATTATTTAGATTGTATTATAGAAATAAAATTTTATTTTATTTCTAAAAAAAAATATCCTTATAGAAAATATCCTTAACATTCTTAGTATAAGAATAAAATGTAAAAAAATATTTACTATTCAAACATCCAAGTTACGAAAATGAATACCCAACAACCGCCGGCCATAATGATCGATCAAATTAATAAATTATTTAGAATCATACACAACAATTTCATCTACATTTATATTGAATATTCAAATTCATCCATTACATATTTCCTCCATTACAAAGTCTATCAAAATTTCATTAACCTCTTAATTTGGCTACAAAAAAAATATTCATTTAAATAAATTGATTTTTCAATATCGATTTGTATAAAATGTATTCGTCTGTAAATAGTTTATTTCAAATAATAATGGTTCATTTTATTTTAACTAGGGAGAATTAATGAAATTTTTTGAAATGAGGGTTTCATGTTTGTTGCTAAAAACAATTTTATTGTTGGATTAGTAGTATATAGGTAATAATTGTAAAAAAAAAATAACTTTTCTGGGAATGGTGGTTATTGGAAAATCGACTTTGAATATAGTTCCAAAATATTTCAGTGAACTGAAAACTATAAAACAATGAAATATAGTTGTAAGATTAATAAATTTTTTGATTTATAATAGAAAGATTAGAACTTTTTCAATGGGGAGAAAATTTTCGTTATGTTGTATAAATTATCATGATAAAAATTTTAAATTTATTACATTATATCGAAGTAGCAGAAAATAAAGAATCAAATGAGATTTTTGTTAAAGATTAAATAGATGTTGTTGTACTAGGCGTTATCATGCTGCTATGATAAAAGTAGCATTGTTCCTCAAAGCGTAGTCGTATTATTAGAAATGTGTCACTTATAGAAATGTAGTTATATATTGTCAATGCATGGTTTATATAGGCGACAAGTTAAAAGCTCTTGTCATTTAACACAAAGCTTAAAAAAGAGCTTTTTATTATAGTTCTTCATACAGTTGAGAGACTTACAACATTTTCGACAGCTTGCAACTTGCAATATTTTCGATATAAATTTAACCATTTATGAAAAAAGCTTTTATCAAGCAAAAAGCTTCTTACAGCCAGTTTCTTATTAACCCGTCACTTGCGTCATATTATCTGTTATAAAAAATATTGTATAAATATTAAATTTTCACTTTTCATGAATTTTCTTTATTTGAAAACACTCGAAAACTATCATGTGGATCGTAATTCTGTTTTGTAAGTATTATCAGTATTATAAAAAAATACTTAACCGCACTTGGAAACCACTTTCACATACTCTTATCTTTGGTAACCACTTTCAGATGGTTTTCGTAACTAACAAATTATCTCTATACCCTGATAAACCCAAAACCTTTCGTATATTGACACAGTCTGGGTAAAAAATGAAATAAAAGTTTCAAAGAGATCAAAATGGAATCGATTTCTAAAAAAAAACTTTACCAAAATTATGTAGAAAGGACAAAAGATTAATATTTAGGTAAATATTTTATTTATGGATTCGGGGAGAATGGGGGAGTAATAATATAGTTTAGTAGTAAATATCCTTTATAGAATTTAAATTAAATTTCTCTTCATATGGTTATATATATCTTATGGATACGTGCGTTTAGAATATTAAAAAATTTCACAAAAATGTTATAGAGAATTGGCTACACCTTATGCATCTGGCCTTATTTTTAGATTTCTTTTATCCGCCTTATTATTTCGACTAAGAACAAGTTTAAAAATATTTAATGTACCATTTTACACTTATTTTAACAAGAAATTATTAATTTTTACACTTTTAAACTAGTACAAAATCCATTATGTTTTCCCTTTATTCGTTTGTCTGTTTATCCGCATGTTATTAAAGGTAACATTTATTCGAAAGCTCAAAAAACCCTAGTTGGAACCACTAAGAATTTGGTCATTTCAATGAATTCAGTATTCTGTTAATTATGTTTCGGACAATTGTGAATTCAGTCAAGCGTTAACGTTGTTAATAAACCGAATATTATTTTAGCACATAAGAAAAGTCTAGAAAAATTATATTTATGAATCACTTGCAAACCCCAATCTTTGAATTAATTATATCCCCGACCATTAAATCTATGGATACGCTTTTAATATACAATTAAACTTTTATTTAATTGTAATATTTTACCAAAGATAAGGTTTCCGCTTTCCCAACTTTTGTTTACGTGATTTTTATACAAAAATTATTTTAGTATTTATTTATATACAATTTTCAATTGTTTATTAATTAATTTATAATGTTTCGATAAAGAAATTGAATTTAAATTTTATATAGAATTTAACTATAAAATCAAAATTGATTTATATTTATATTAATTTTTATCTATATGTTTTTTAGTATATTTTATTATTATTCTCTTTTGTTAAAATCTTTAATAAATAAATTAATTATAAAGTTAGAAAGATTTTATTCAAATACCAATTTGAATAAATTTATTATTCAAAAATGTTAGTTGCAACTTGCAACCCATATAAACATTTCAATTTATAATTAATATTAAATATAGAATTTAAAAATGTAAGACTTACCTGTAAATTAGGTGGACAGTGGTCTAATAATTCTAACATATGTTTAATATTTTGTGCATCTTGTATAACAAAATTCAATTCCATATCAAATTCACCACCAACAAGCTAAAATTAATAAGAAAAATAAATTATTTATGATATAAATAATATAATAATTATTAGTTTATTTTGAAAAGAAATTATTAATTATTAACTTTAAAATGAATCTGAAAATGCAATTTTATACAAAAGAAATTTTTTGACTCCAATTTTAATGCAATTACGTCACTGTAGCTACCGGCAACTGCCAATTAAGTATTTCTATATAAATTGAGTTTTTTTTAAGTATTCAATTAAAATTAACCGAGAGATTTAACAGATTGGAACTGAAGGTGTTTTCCAGTTAAGTTACTAGTTAAATGAAATAATTTAAAAAAGGATTCAAAATACGATTTAAACTACCTTTAAAATATTAGAAAGTAACTTTTGGTCTGTGAAAATCATTTAAGAAAAATATAAATGTTTTTGCGGATTTAGAAACACTGAAACGGACATAAAATGACCAAAGATATGATGGAAAAATGTATAACTATAAGAATGAATGAAAAATTCAAATATTTATTGTTTTTCAGTTATGATTCCGCAGTTACCAAAAAACACCTTAGATAGCAATTCAGATATTTCTTTATGGTTACTAATCGTTACCAATTATTTTTAATTAATTAAATGGAATTCATTTATTTAAATAGATTATATGAAATTTTCAAATTTTCATTTATATATTACCTTTTATTTCATTATAATAAATTCAAATTCACTCAGATGGAATCAAAGGAATCATTAATAAAATTATTAGTATACATTCCATTAACAAAATTAACATTATATTTAAATTCGAATTAAAATACAAAAAAAGTCATTTCAAATATTTATATACAGTGCGAAATTAGTCATTAAATAACAACGTAAAATTTTAACTTATAATAGTTTTATTTATCCTTTTAAATGTCTTACTTAAATGATACCAATTCAAATACCAATATATTAGCAACATTTTCAATGTTTAAACAAGTATTCAAAGATTTATCCTAAAAGATTTATCTTTTTCTATCGCTCTTTAAAGTTTCTTGAAAGTAAATTGAAGCATTTTACTTAAGTTTAATGCCAATTCTGTTTATACCTTTCAAAAGAAATCATGATTTCTGAACGACATATTTATAGCCATATAGGAATAAGAAAATACAATTTTTATTATATTCTTAAATATATATAAGAGAAATGTAAAAACTGAAATAACAGAAAAGGAAAAACCTTTACATGTCATAAAACTAATGTAGTAATAAAAGTTAATGGAATTGCGGCTTCAGCGACAAAATAACACACTAGTTTTACATAAACTGAAAATGCGGTAAGATTTTTTTTTATTATGTTTTCATGTAATACGATATTTTTAAAACACATTTTTAAAAACATTCGCTTAAAAACCAAATTCTTATATAATCAAATTTCCGTGAATTTATTTAATCTTTTAGTTTAACCAAAAATAAAAAAAAAAGATTGTGGAAATTTTTTTGATTTTATTTAGTTTTTCCGCAGTTTTTAAAAGAAATAATATGGAAATGTTTAATACCAATAACGATGTAATGAAAATTGAAGTAAAAACTTATTACAAACATTAATAATTATATAAAATACACATTTTTTTATTTTATTTTTGGCGTAAAGTCAATGAAATATAAATGACAATAAATTTATAAAGATTAAGTTCTTATATTGATAAAAATTGAAAATCGTAAATATTAATTTATTTCCACGAAATCCAATCAAAATTGAGGTTAATCAATATTTTCCCAATTCCGTTTTTACACCATTTTGATTACGTTCCTTATTAAATAGCACACCTAAAAATTTTGAATTTTTGAATTAAATTTATAAAGTAACAATTTTAGAATGCAGTAAAATAATTTATGAGAATTTTTGCTGATGCTTTGACACTTTTATATGTACGTCTACGTATATATCTCGTAAGGATAGCATTAAAGGAAAATCTAAGCGAATTTTAGTTAAATAATAACCCCAAGTGGTAATATTTCTTGTGGATTCATAAAATAAAATCATAAAATGTCATTTAATATACTAAATAAATTTCTCTATAAATAAATCTGCAGAAAATTTAACACATAAAATTTTTTTTATTAGCATAGAATAGAAATTAGATTTACTGTGCTCTGACTGAAATCTATATTGCAAAGGTGTATGAAATGTAAAGAATTAATGTACTTCTATATACAACCAGAATATCCTTTTTTTATTGTTATAATAAACCAGAAATAAAGTGCTATTTTCATGCTTCCTTGCAAATTTATTATTGAAAAAGGGAAAATTAGATATTTTATAGCCCAGCAATATTCCGTGTTATAGTAAAATTACATCGTTGTCCTTCGGGAAAATCTTCATCAACAACTGGTATACCTTTTTGTTTGTAAGAAAATTAACCAATTTCATTTAGTCGTCTTAAGATTTTGTAAATATAGCATGAGAAGATAAAGGACCAACCATAAATATTTTTAAATTACGAAAAAAAAAAAATTGATACTTATACTACGAAATACGAACCACATTTTAAAAAGGCTATTTAATAGTACCAGCATTTTAAAAATGCTATTTAATTTCTACAATTATATTATTTTAAATTAAAATAAATTTTATAATTTTGTTGGTGAGCTAATAGCTAAAATCTTGATGCTTCTTTCTGTGGTCGATTTAAAATTTAATTTTTTTGAAGAAATTCTGTTTTCTATTCATTTCTAATATCAAATCCGCAAAAAATAATTGACCGCTGTACGCAGAGTAAATGTAATTTAGCAAATTTAGCAAATATACTAATAAGTCTTTCGATAAGTCGTAGACTCTTTCTTTCTGATGAAGAATACATAAGAAAAAAATTAGGATGTGTAAATTTGAGCTACAATATTGAATTTCAATGTTATAGATGGAAAATTGGCTTGAGTGTTTCGAAATTTCTTCAATGTCCGCCACCAACTTTATTAGTATGAATAGGTAACGCTTTTGCTTATAAAACCTTTTTGGAAAAGTGATCCTCTAAAAGAATATTGTCGAATATTTACAATTTCGTGTAAAGTAAAATATGTCAATAATCTCAGGCACAGTAAAACGAAGCAATTTGTAATATTTTTTTCATATAACTAAAACTAACTAACTCTGGCGAAACGATAACGATATTAAACTGGATACAAAATAATGTTCTTATATGTTTCACTTAATAATGAATTGATTTTTCAAGTTGCTTTTTGTTTTCCGTTTTTAATTAACTTTTCAAAAGTTTCACAATTTTTCAATAATACTGAAAAAAACTTAAGATTTTCCGGTATATATATAAAAAAGAACAGTGATATTAAATTTTTGTTAACACTTAACAGTACGAAGGACTTTTTTCTAAATATGCTCTTTAAAATGTTGTTAAACGTACATGAATATTATAATTTGTATTTAATGTATATAATAATAATAATATTAATAATAATAATAATAATAATAATAGAAATAATTCTTGTGGGTGTTAAAAAATCTTTTCTTCGCATAAATAACATCCTGTATACATAAAAAATATCCTTAAAAATATCTTTAAATTGAACATAAAGTTAGGAATTTATAATATGTATAAATTGTGGGCAGCATTTACGAAAAAAAGGTATTTTCCAAAAATTATTATAATTTAGTTTTTCGACAGTCCATAAAATATTAATTTAGAAAATAATTTATGACATTTATGTGGTTTGGTTTTTATGATATTTTAACCTTTTTTTGTTGTTTCCTGGCAAAGAAAATTATTATATGGATAAGATCTAAAAAAAAATTATTATTTAATTTTTTCTTATTTTATTATATAGATTAAATATTAAATAATGTATGTTGATATCATCGTATATTAAGATACTTATATACATTATTTCTGGGAATTAAAATATTCATTATTCATTTTGGTCCCTTCTTTGCTCAACTTTATAATTAGTTTAACTTAAAGATAGAAATAATTTCTAGCTATGTCGTCTAAGAGTCATTTCATTACTATAGATTAAAAATTATCCATTTTGAAAGCATTAAAATGTACATAAAAAATTTATGAGTAAAAAAAGAATTATGTAATATACATAAGAGGAAATTATTTGGTTATAAAGTATGTGATAAAGGTGATAATAAATTTTGCCATATTTAATTGAAACTTTGCCATATATGCATAAGTCAATGTCACACGAAATTTTGCAAGTAATCAAAAATAAAATTGACTGAAAGTAAATTGTCCCGATACAATTAACCGAAAGTGTCTTATATTAAATGTGCAATTGAACGATGAAAATTGACAATTAATCAAATTAATAAATTGAAAAATTTATGAAAACTTATTAACAGCATACGTAACGTAAAAACTAGATACGAGAACCTTTGAATTTGAGTATGTAAATGTATTATAAATTTTGATAATTTAACTTTGATTTAAACTATTGAAATAATCTTAACTTTCTTATCTATAATTTTCCGATTTATAAATTTTATTGTAAGGAGATTACACAGTGAGTGACTAATTCACACAATTAACTAACAATTATTTACTCGTCACAAACAACTTGACGACCATAAGAAATTACACTTTAAATTCCATTTAATCACTTATGCCAACATAAAAGAAATTAATAATTTCTATTAGAGTCGTCGATTAATAAGTCACAAATTATTATTTTTTATAATCAGCCAAGTCAGTATCTTCACATTATTGAACGATTTTCAACAACATTTAATAATTTTTCAAGTATACATCAAAATGATGAGATATATATTAATATTCCCAAGACATTTATCTTCGGTTTTTCATCATTTTACAATTAACTTAACAAAAAATAACAATTTAAAACACATAAAATTTTTAAATTAAATTTATGAAAATAAAATTTATAAATTCAAAGCAGACAAGTAGAAAATTTTGTTTATATATTAAAATATAAAAATGACAAAAATATTTAACTTTAATTTCCATAGAGAAAATGTAAGTCAAACATGTTAAAAAAAAAATCACCAGAAATGAATTTCCATATAGGCTAATGTTAGGTTTACACATGGTAACAATAAATTAAATATGAAAATGTATCATGATTCTATCATTTCTATCTTATGGCATATTGCCTAAAGGTATGACTCACAAGGCTACAATAACCAATGAAAAATTGCTAGTCTCTTAGTAAAAAGTACATATGACAATATTGACATGAGTCTATGACTACCTTAAGAAATGCATATGCTAGAAGTTATATTATAGAAAAGTATTGTCGTTGACGGGCGTATTAAATATATAAATACAATTGACATTTTTTATGTAACTTTCTGTAAAAGCTAAAAACTGATTTTATTCAGTGTTTCTTTTATATCTCTAGAGAGTATTTTATATTTGTATTATTTTGATGATGATAAAAGAGACATGTTATTTTGTTATAAATTTTCACTGATTTAATGAATCATGAAAACCTGGTGTACACAAATTATTTGAAATGAAAAAAAATAAAATATAGAACCGCATAACAGAAATAAGTAATTAAGAAGTTTTTAGATATTCTATCACAGCAGATAGAATATAATTTTACAATGATAAAAAAGGGTTGGATAATGGAATAAAACAAACTTATACACTGAGTGCCACCAACAAAAAAGACGACAACTTCAATACAGCAATTACGATTTCGACAAGGAGAACTAATTTTTCAACATTAATGGCTGGGTTTTGTTTCTGTTAAATTATAGGCATAATATTTTACCGAAAATCTGTTAATGGAGCCCAGTTAGAGTACGTATGAATTTAAAAATAATATAACTTATAAATTATGGCATTTATGATTACAATGTACAACACACTAACGGAATGTACAACACACTAACCTTCATACCAAAACTAGATTACACCTTAGTAGGCACAAGGTGTCAAGAAAATATGGGAGTAGTGTCGACTGCCAAACGTGTAATCTATATCTGATTAGAAGTAGCCTTAGACTCTACTGCGTAACATAATGATGTTGTATTTTCTGTTTTTGTTAAGGAATAGATATGGACTAAATAGTCATCTATTGTTTGGGTATATTCGATACAGTCTTTATTATCATCTTTCAAACGATATTTAGCATAAAAAAAATAGTGTCAAACAGAAAATTCATAAAGAATAATGATTTATGCAAAAATGAATTAATGAATAAAATTCTAGAAAATTGAAAAGTAAGATAAAAAAAAATCCAAAACAATATAAAAATGGGCCTGATTTAGTGATTGACAATTCTAGAGTGTCAAAAAATCAAACAAATTGAGACATATTTGGACAGTAAACCGAATGTAAACTTATTTTCAAGAAAATGTTCTCGATTTTGTGTAAAAGATGATAACTACTAAAAAAATGTTACGGTACGCCACTGGCATATTAATAATAACTGAAATTTTAACAGAAATGGGTCACACTATGGACTATGCAAATTATTCATTATTTTATAAATCTTATAAAAATGAAAATTCATATTTATTAGTTATGCTAGAATTAAATAAAGACAAAAAAAAATATCGAATTTATGCGTATTATAAATTAGATAGTGTCGTTTGAGGTTAGAAAATATGTAAATAAGAATCAATATAATGACATCCTTATATATTATAATTATAATATAATGGATATACAAATATCCTAACGTCTCCGTTCTCGTACAATATGATTAAAAAATAATTTCAATTTTTTATATTTATCTATGGTGAACATGTAAACGACGAACTTTTACAAAATATTTTAAATACTTATATATACATTTTTTTTTATCTGACGCCAGTCTTCCTGGCGTTGATGACAATAGCAATATTTTTGTTGTCTAAGGATATATAATATAGTTAAGAATTGCTCTATAATTATTTACACATCTTCGTCTGTATAATATTTTAGATCTATTTATATATTATATATAAAATATGAAGATAATAATTTCAGAAAATATTTACACACTATTAAAAGTGAGAAACAAGCATTTTGACAAAAAAATATTTAGTATACCATCAGTTAATAATGAACAGTAGGAGGTTATTAAGATTAGAGTATATGGCAATAATTGTTTTGGGAGACGGATAAGGAGAAATGAATATCAAACTTTTAAAACTATGGCAATAATAAAATTAAGTTAGTGTAAATTTATGTTCTTGTAAATTTATTTAAGTTATAGTTCTTTTTTTATAGAAATTTTGTCTGTTTCCAACATTTTCTTAAAGAATAATTTATTTATGTTTAAGGGAATTTTACTTTAATTTTCATTATTTCTCTAAAGTATTTTGAACTATAGAATACTAAAAAATAGTAATAAGCTGGAAAGACTTGTCACTGCGTAACCGCTAATGACCGTTAATGGTGATTTTATATATTTTTTTATTTACTTAAGTTATTTCTTAATTTAAAGTTTTACTACATTTTTAACAAGTCGTGTTTCAGCGCTGATAGTAGAAAATTTTCTAGTATACCGTCACCGTTGAGTGTTTTCTAGTTATATAGTTGTCAGCGCCACCAGTAACGATGGCACTGTTTTTTTAGCTTCTAAGAAATCTTTATATAATAAATTTCAACCACAAAATTTCCTCAGAAAATTTTCTAATTACAATACAAAAGTTTTATTAAAAATTTTTGGAATTTATGTTTACCTATCTGATGAAATTATTGATTTTTCATTTAATGTAATACGCAAAATTTACCAATTCCCCTAAAAAAATTTGTTAAAAGTCACAAAAATTTCTATATAGAAGAAAATTTATTATACTATTTTTTTTCGTTATTATATAAATCTAAAAATTTTCTTTTATAAAATCCTACGCTTTTTTAGATTAAATATTTTTAAATACTTTTTATTTATTAAAGATAAATCTTATTTATGGTTGGTTGAATTTTAAAAAACATTAAGTAATACGACATTTTATTACCATGACAAAGACTAACTTAAAAGCGTTAAGGATTCGCTGTGCAAATGAAAATTATATGTATACAGAAAAAGAATTAATGCTATGTATATAAACTTAAATGCACTGTATAGAAAATATAATTAGTTATTTTATGGTGGGTACATTATTTCAGTTCAAAAACTGAGTTGTATAATTCAAAACGCATTAAGTATGTACCTAATTTCAGAAATATTATATGAAATTATTAATGTTGAGAATTTTTGTCCAACAAAGAGTAAGTGCTACCATATGAGATCTATAGGGATCTACTAACCCGAGTTATTTAAATATGTATAAATCATTTTGGTTAATTTATATTCGTCCTATCTCCAATTAAAAATCGATTTTTAATAATTGACGAGTTTTGTTCACACTTTTTGTTCGAATTACGTGAAGCAGGAGTTTAGGGTGGGATGAATATTCCTAAAAGATATAGTGGATGGTTCAATACAACATCCAGAAAGTATACTATTGGTTATATGGGCGAGCAATTTACTCAAATGTGACCTGAGTGCTTGAATGTTTCCTTTTTGTAATTGATTTATCATTCTCAAAACTTATGCATGCGCTGACAACCAAAAAAGTTATATTTTTCCACAACTTAACTGACTACTATGGGCAAAACAACAAAAATTATACCCCCAGAAGTCATGTTTATTTCATCATTTATATTCGTCCACAAAACCTGTTGCAAAACTTTTTTTATTAAATAAAATAAATTAATTTTCTTTTTTCACAAAAAATTCCAAATTTTATCACCAGAACACGACAAAATCTTTCTTTTATTTATTTTAGTTCACAATTATACAAATGTAATTTCATTTAAGCTGAAATATTTTAGCGACAACAAAAAAAAAACTTTTTACTTATTCAAATTCTATAAGTTAAAAAAAAAATACTTATACAAAAGTAAAAGGATATGTAAATAAAAACAATAAGAGGAAGAACCATTTATAAAAGAAGGACAAAAGTTAAAAAACAACCAAATCCATAAAAAAAATTATCAAAATTTAAATCCAACAAACATAAATTATTAACATAATGGACAATATAAAATGACGAAATTAAAAATAATGAAGATTAGAATTAGAATAAATAAACACAGACAAAAACGACAAAACGAAAAAGTTTAATTTTTTTAATCCCTTAAGTCCTGGTAGTATTGTGCGTAACAAAACATAAACTAAAAAAAAATGCAATAAAAGAAATTCATAATCGACAAATATTTAATTTATATTCCTAGAGGAACACTTCAAAGGTCGATTCTAATGTAGTAATATCAGATTTATCTAAAGAATATTTTAAATCATTAAATAGATAAAGATTGAAAAATTAAAAATTAAAAATTTTTAGGTTTAGCAATATTGCGGTACCTTCAATAATGCCCAGCAATATTTTGTGCTTTCAACGCCACTGGATTTTAATAATAAACCACACGAACCCAAACAAGAGATTCGACTGCGTATTGAAATAAGTATGATCAGTTGTTGCTAAAAAAAAACTTGTAAAAAATTGGAAGAAATTTTCTTATCTAATTTGATGGATGAATAAAATAAAATATGAATCTAAGAATTAGGGTCCTTGTACCCTTCAAAACCGGAGACACATAATCTCTCGACCAAACATTAGAATTAGTAAATTTCTCGCAGTATAGGAACCAGCTACAATATAACAGAAAATGTTCGATTGTCGCAAATTCACAACCTCTAGAGTAGAATAAGTCATCATGTAGAGGGTACAACGGACCCTTGAGTTTAAGGTTCGTGACATATTTTGATCTACTTCGTTCGAAACGACTCTTTCATTTTATGTAGCTTTGATTAAGAATTGGATGAGAATCATGAATCCACTTTACTATTTGTTTTTACTGATTATATTTTATAACCCTCCCTCTTTCTATTTTATAGAGATAACCTCCATATATGTTTTTGACTGGAATTCAAGGAGCCTTCTCCTATTAACTTGTTCTTCTTTTTTATTTCCGACAAAATTTACTAGTTTGATAATTTTCTTAAAATACAAAATTTTAAATTAATATCAGATTTTGTATCACCTTCTTAAATTATCCAGTGAGTCTGAAAGTCTAAAAAAATTATATACAATTCTTCAAAATTATATTAAGTTTATATACTTTTTTAATTAAAAAACTTATTATACATAATATAAAAGTTTAACAATCTAAAGGCAAATTATTTATAAAGTCTCTAATTTGAAAATCTTTTTCAATAATTTGCCTTTTATAAAAACTTATACTATACTCTAGCAGCTTCTAGGAATAAATTTTTCTAAATTTTCCTAAAACAAATACGTCTTTAGAAGTATTAAAAAAAAAATATAATAATTTTATGAAAAAAAAAAAATAAACAATATTGAAAGATTTCATTTCACAGCAAAAAAAGCGCACGTCAAAAACATTTCTTATTAAAATAAAAAAAAAATTACTAAAACCCACAGCAATCATAAAAGAGCGCGAAAAATTTCATTAAATCAATATTGATTAATTTCACAACTAAAAGAATGTTTATAATAATATACAAAAAAAGAGTCCTTTAAGGAAATATGTTTACGTACAACAACAAAAAATATTAATTACATTAATTTCTATTAGTAAAAAAAGAAGCAACTTCAAAGCCAGACAAATTTTACGAGGGCTGATTGATAATTACGTGGACTACCTGTGATTCAGGTAATGCACAGGTATAAAGTAAGTATTTTTTACCTCTAAAATCATTTACTAGGCTATATATAAAATTTAAAGTCGATATCTTGTATACTTTCCATGTAACAGTCGTTTAAGTAAGTCAATCTCAGTGAATTTTTAAAAATGGATAAAAACGGATTTCGTGTGTTGATAAAACATTATTTTTTGAGGCAGAAAACAGCAAAGGAAACTAAAGAAAAGTTGGATAAATATTATGGTGAATCTGCACCTTCGAAATCAATGGTTTGCAAGTGGTTTGCTGAGTTTAAAAGTGGCCGTACCAGCACAATTGATGAACAACGTTCTGGGCGTCCAAATGAAGTGACTACTCCAGAAATGGTCGATAAAATCCATGATATCGTACTAGATGACCGAAGAGTGAAATTGCGGGAAATTGTTGACATCGTGAACATCTCATCGGAACGTGTTTTTAATATTTTACATCAATATTTGGATATGAAAAAGGTATCTGCAAGATGGGTGCCGCGTTTGCTTACAATTGATCAAAAACGCAATCGTGTGACAACATCAAAGCAAGTTTTGGAGTTATTACAACGTAATCCAGTCGATTTTTGGCGTCGATTCATAACCGTTGATGAAACATGGATACACTACTACACACCAGAGACAAAAGAACAATCAAAACAGTGGATTTCTACAGGTGAAAAGGCTCCAAAGAAGGCAAAAACAGTTCCATCAGCTGGCAAGATTATGGCCACTGTTTTTTGGGATGCTCATGGTATAATCCATGTCGATTATTTACAAAAAGGAAAAACAATCACAGGACAATATTATGCAACATTATTGGATCGTTTGAATGAAGAGATTATAATAAAACGACCACATTTAGCAAAGAAAAGTTCTTTTTCATCAAGACAATGCACCAGTTCACAAATCAGGAATTGCAACAGCAAAATTATTAGAATTGAGATATGAATTGGTTCCTCATCCACCATATTCTCCAGATTTGGCCCCTTCTGACTTTTTCCTGTTTCCAAATATGAAAAAATGGCTTGCAGGAAAGAGATTTCGGTCAAATGCTGAGGTCATCGACGAAACAAATGGCTATTTTGAAGGGTTGGAGAAATCATATTTTTTGGAAGGCATCAAAAAACTGGAACATCGTCTAACTAAGTGTATCGTCCTAAAAGGTGACTACGTTGAAAAATAAAAAAAAAAAAACTGAAAAAAACTGTGTCTTCTGTGTCAGTCCACGTAATTATCAATCGGCCCTCGTATATCTTTTTTTCTTAAATATTTCTAAATAATATAATGAAATTTTTGCAAGAAAAAGTTTCTATCAATTAGAAAAGCAATTAAAAATATGCTTTTGACTTATTTTCTTAAAGTATTGTTAATGATACCCTAAAGATATAAATATATAATATAAAAAATATAAAAAAAATTCCGGTCATTCATTTTCAGGAGACTGAATTTGATTAATATTTTATTCATGCCAAGATTTTTTAAACGATAATGATAATAATAATAATAAGATATTTAAGGCTAAAAAGTCTAATTACCTAAGTAAAAAAAGAAAAACTATAATAATAAATATAATTATCATTAAGGATTTCTTATAATAAAACTTCATTTATCACAACTAAAAAAAAATGCTGCTGCTAACCACAATTAATGGGAAACAGATAACTTGTAGTTATGTCCAAGAGTTATTTGTAATTAACAGTAAAAGAACTGTGTAACAAACAGTTATATTGTAAAAATATACAACATCAATGTTAAAATTCAGAATTATTATAGAGACCAACTGAAACTATATCAACACTTAATTTAATTGGCACAATATTGATAACAAAAGTAAACTGTGTGCCAAATTTAATTGAAATTTCTTAGCAACATTTTAGAAGAACTTACACATAACAACATATATTGCAGAAATATATTGCCAAAAGATGTTGCAGCAACTGACAGACACAAGTACAGATGCATACCAAATTTGATTACTAAGCTAGCACATATTATTTCCGATCAATTAAATGAAAACACTAACTTGTGTGTCAAATGTATTTTATATTATTCGGAAAATTTGATAATGTCTTCAAAATCTGCCTCAAAATCTTACGAGTACTTAGGATCACAAAACTAACTTGTTTGCCATATTTTCATTCAAATCCATATTTAAAATATTTTTGGTATCCTCACCCTCAAAAATGTACTGAAAACTTAATTTTAGCGGAATCCGTTTTATCCAGCAGTCTTTCTATCTCAATACTCTTCATAGTTCCATTTCTACCTACGTTAACGTAGAATTAGTTTATATCCAGCAGTTATGGAAAATTTTGCATTCGATAAATATTTACTCTAGTTTTCAAATTTTGATCATAGTGAAATTTGTAATTAAATTCTATATTAAATTTCGGAATGTAAATAACAAAAATAGTTTAGTTTTCCTTTCCGATAGGGGTTTAATTTACTCTAAGAACCCGACAACAAATCTCTTACAGATACGGATATCCGGATATTTATGAAAATCTTATTTCTGATGTTTTCTTAAGTTTCTGTTTAATTAACAAATATTTATTCTGGTTATATTTTATAAATTACTGATTGATTACATAAAAGGCTACCAAAAAAATGTTTACGTATAAGAATCCAAATTTCCTTTCTATATTTATTAGGATAGCTATGAAGTGTTGTGATGGAATGAAATTTTGAAAAAAATTAATTACGAATATCTTTATGATTTGGAGGGAGGGAAATTCTAAAAACGTACAAACGAATTCGCCTAAATGTTACTGTACGCAGCAATATCTCATAATAATCCGATTTGAATAAAATTTCGCACACCAGCAACATTGCTTCGTTATCTTGCTGATTCATATAAAATTTTGGCTGGTTATATTTACATAATTAATTCATATCAAAAATGAATTATATAAAATACATTCCTGATGTCCTGTAGATTGAGGAGATTTTGTACATACTCGTGAAAGTAAGATTTTTTTCCTCTAATTTTTATATAGTGATTTTTTGTGCTACCCCTAGATCAATCACATATGCTATATAAATGTATCCCCCAATAGTATCCAGAAAGCCTCGAATTTAATACTTTAATAAATATTTTTTTTTACTAAATGTATTTTAGTTATGATATTAAATGCATCTGCTATTCTGACATCGCTCATTTGTATGAAAACATTAATGTAATTATAATAAAACAAATTATTTATATAATAATAAAAATATGGAAAATTATACTCGAAAAAAGGATTAAGGATTAATTTTTATGAGTATCACTTTCCTATAATCTATAAATATACAACAGATAAATTTAACAGAATGAGAAGGCAGAATCATATCGATATTAGTACAATCGTATCGGTATTATTACCATAGTGGCAGACTAATACAAGTTAGCGGTTTGTGATTGACAATATGAGTTGCCCAAAAAAATATGATATACAACAAAACTTATTCTAGCTATAAAAACCTTATATTAAAAAACTTGGGATTTGATTAAGAGTTTTAAATAATTTTCGTATTTCAAACTAATGTTGTCATCATAGATTAATTTACATGCTTCAAATATTCTGCATCAAATCATTACATATGAGTATTAAGAAATTCAAATATTAAAGACACTAATTTCATTACATAAAAAGATAAAGTGGCGACGAGTAGGTTGTTATAATGCTATCATTTGGTCGTAAAATACTTTGTTTATTTTCGACTAAGTGATTTTCGTGCAACTTATTTCGATCAAGTGAATTTAACCTAGGCGATTGTCAACAACGGGGTCATAATTGCAAGCTTAAAAGGCAGTCTTTAAACTCAAAATATTCGCTCGATTTGCATAAGTGTTCAATGGAATGCTTGCATAAAATTAATTCTGGGAGAAACTCCCGCAGCGCCGCTTTAACGTTGACGTTTAAATATAAAAAAAAAAGTTAAAAAAAAAAATTCTTTATAAAATTATTTGACATTTCAAAGCGCCACAGCTTTTTTTCAATTTCAAAAAGTTAAACTAGTATGAATTTTTCAATAGAACAAAGATGCGAGTTTTAACTTGTTTCAAGTTTTCCACTCTGATAACGCGCGGCAAAGTGACATAGCGTCACGACGAGAATATATCCAGGATAATATAACTTATCCATAACAGAATTTTGGGAAATCAGCTATAAATTTGAGGAATTAGCAAACTAACTCACATAGAATAATAGAACAAAAAACTTTATAATTATTTTCTTTATATTTTTAATTTGATTTGTATTTAGTTTTAAATTAAATAATTTTAAATTATTTACCAAATAAGAGGCAAACCTGATAAATAATCAGCTATTTCGTTTAGTTTATACAAGCTATATAAACATTATTCAATACTTTATACTAATATTAATATACAGGTCCACAAATCATAATACATATTAATTTTGTCGATTTAGTATTAGTAGTCACCCTGTTTATAATCCTGTATAATGTAATAATATATATACATATAAAAATAATTGTTTTTGAAATGTTTACATAGAAATAAAAATTGTATTTTCAATTTTACAGTCTCTGCACATTATAATTTACTCCTACTCTACACTGTATGAATAATTCAGGATGCGATAAACAGTGGGAGTAGAGTTAGTATACTAATATATACATCAAAGTATAATTTATATATATATATATATATATATATATATACATATATAAATTTAGATTTGGTTTTTAAGGTTTTAGAAAATATGTAAAGTGTTGACAAGATAAAAATGAAGAAAGAAAAAAAAAAGATCCGCCATGTAGCATTTTTGATTCATCATTGTAGAAATGTGTGTTGAAATGAAGAATTAAATTTTGCAAGTTTAGTGGGTTATTATAATACTAGAAGAGGCTTAACAAAAAAAATATTAAATTATGTTTACGTAAAATATAAAGCAATATGTCATATCTATATTGGCAATACCGGCAATACCCAGTTTGTTATAAGTTGTATAAAATATACGAATAATGATAATTATTAGTATTTAAAAAACAAAAAAAAACTGTTTATAATACAGTATTTATGAAATCATATTGCATAAATTCAGGAAGCGTTTAAAAAATAATTATATACGTAATTCACAGGAAGCGTTTAAGAAATAATTATGTACATAATTTAGGAATTTCAATGGTTTTAAACTAATAATACTATTTTTTTTTTAAATACATTTTAAATTTCATGTAGTATCAAACTTTATTTAAATTAATTAAAATTAATAAATGTAAAATTTCAATTTAATATTTTTCAAATATAAATGAAATTAAATTACTTAATTCGCAATCCAAAGCCTGATTTATTCAATAACATATAACTCAAAATAGTATTAAATCTTTGACAGAAGATTAAATAAAATGACTTGTTTAATTCAAAGTTAATGTATTTTATTACCCAACAATTAGTTTACAAAAAGCAAGTTTATTAAAAAGTGTAATGTTTATTCGATAACTGCTGACCAAGAACTAATTTTCAATTAGACAGAAGTTCAAAAAGACATATTTTGACGTATTGGTTGGTAAAACTAGTATTGCAGGAAAGGCTAGATCACCAAGATCGATTTTATTCTGGACTTACCACCATCTCGCCTTGTTATTGTCGAATGTAGAATGTTAAAAAAACTATTGTTGTTAAAAATTTATATGAATGATAGTCTATAAAAAAACCAGTCCTTAATAACGTTACTGTACCTGAACGCTATATCGAAATTACCACAATTATTTCGAGTAATCGATAAAACTTTATTTTGAATAATTTAGAAGTTTGCGATATGAAAATAAATAATTGGATGAAATTGAAATACACGTAATAGAAAAAAAAAGTTTTGGGTGTTGAAAAATTGATTTTGAACTATACACTTAGAAAAATCAATTTTAGTGTATGTGCGTTACCATCTATGGTAGATATGATATCCTCCAAACAAACTCAAATTTTACGTACATATACACTTCAAATTTGTGCACAACAATTTATACTAAGTACGGTGCCAAGCTTAATGAAACTTTAGTCCCTCATAGTCGACTAAATATGGTGTCGTCCACAATTATAGTCACCTATGAGGACTAAAACTCTCATAAAAGATCCCACACCTGATTTTGATGAAACTTTGTAAATTGGTACTTTATGATCCAAAGTGTGTTTTGAATTATGATTATGTTGATAGATTTTTTTTTTTTTACAAAGTAAATTTTAACATTTTTATTCACTGAATTATATTATTTATAAATATATAGCAAATATGGACAATCAAAGTTAACTTACCGAAAATGCTTTAAGGAACACTAAACATTGAATTATCCCTTCCATAGTATCACCAGTTAAACAGAATGTTCCACTTAAATGACGGCCTTTATGTCCAACTGCTGATGCCAATGAGGCATGAACAAGAGCTCGCTGTTGTTGTCCTTTTATACCCCCAGTTAATGAACGGGGCAATGGTGCCGTACGCATTAACCTTTCTAATAAGTCCATTTTTTCTATATGGTTTATTTTTTCTTTTTTATTTTTATTTAATTTCCTTATAATAATTATTTTTAGTAATTTTTTTATTTATTTTTTTAACTTTTCAACACTTTGTAACAATAATTACGAAAGTTTCTTTAAAATCATGTTGATGGTGTGGAATATTTATGATGTATACATAATTATTATTAGTTATATAATTATTTTCTTGCACTTTTGAAAAACTTTTAACTTTTCTCATCCAAAAGTATTGATAATTAATATTTTATTAAATATTTTTTTATATATATAGAGTTAAAATTAATTAAATAACATTTATGAATTGGAAGAAGAAGAATTTTGTAATTTTCTAGCCCATTGAGGCCACTAAATTAATTAAAATATAAAAATTAATATTTAAAATTAAAAATTATACCATTAAATTAGTTTTGTTGTTATGTCATGTTTTAGGTAAGAGAGAAACAGCAGTGAATACAACATATCATTTGGCAAGGTTTCACAAAAAGTCAGAAATGACAAATAGTTAGTTATATAAAAAACAGAGGCAGATATAAATTTCAATAGCTCGCACTATTAATCGTTGAACGAATTAATTTGATTCAATTTCTTTAGTAAATTTATCTGTCAAAGTCAAATTGCAGGCTAAACAATTTTAAGTTTCGTATAGAGATCGCAGTAAAGTAAAAAATTTCATACAAATTTAAGCTTTGTGAAATTAGTTCATCATAAAAAAGTTTGTGAAATTCGTAGTTTATGTTTATCTTAAAAAGTTTTAAATAAAATTAGATATTATAATTTATATTAAAATTTCACTTCAAAACGAACTCGATACTAAATTTCAATTTGTTTGGCCTGCGGCATTCAAAAAAAACTGATTTTATCTGTTAAACATTTCTTGGTGGAAAAGGTCAATTATATTCGTTGAAAAACATTATCTGATTTTGATTGGTTTAACCGTTTTGTAACTGGACGAAAAATATTATTTATAAATTATATAAGACTATGCCATTTTAGAGAGTGTAAAACTATTCCCATTGGTAATACACAAAAGCCACAGCAATTTAAAACTGTCACTGCCATCGTTCTTTTCTTTTATTTAGTCATTTTGGTTTATTAGTTCTGACATTTGAAAAAAAAAAAACTTTTATTTTTTTTTTTAACATTTATTACCCAAGTAAATAGAAATCCATCAGAAAATAAAATTTTCATTTTCTTTATATATTTTTTTTTTCTAATATTATTTAAGTCCGTCAACGATAAAGTTTATTTTCTTAAGATTCATTTCCTTTAAGGATTCATTGAAAAAACAAAATGAAAAAAAAAAAGTTCGGACAATAAAAACTGAAATACAATTTCTTTTTGTTTTGTATTTTTTATATAAAACTTTGGGCGCCTGACGTCTCGCCAACAAACAAACTAAAGACTATCATATCAATTAATAGGACAAAATAATATACTTTATATATAAAGTATATAAATAGAAGCTACATTTCGTTTAAAGGTATATAAATAATATATATTTCAAAATGAAGATTTTTTTTTTATATAAAAATCGAAATTATTTATATAGAAAGAATCTTAAAAATACGCAGGGCCAAATACACGTACACATAATATTTATTAAATATGTGTTCAAAATATTAAGAATCGAAAATAAGATTTATATTGACAAAAATACAGTGTTCAAGGATCATATCGATAAATTTTCTTATATATTTATAAAGTTTTTTCATTAAGATGACCCTGAGATTTATTAACATTTTATATAAAATATAAACTTTTTATGTGTACGTATAGATAATTATGATCTATATATGTAATATAAAAAACATTTCAAAAATGATTAAATCAATTAATTATGATATTAAGTCAATCAACTTGGCCATTAACAACACTTTAATTGACCATTGAAAATTGGGAAATTTAGAACGTAATTCTGAGAATCATTTTTATATGTACAATATTTATTTAGCATTACATTAATTTTTAACTCATTTTTTACTGGGGTGCCATTTTAAACTCACTTCAGTAATAATTTACTACTGGTTTTCAAAGAATTGAAATTTACGTATTTCGAGTAAAATCTGTTCAAACTTTTCAAAATTGTGGAAAAAGTCACTCGTTACAAATAAATTTTATATACGCCGCGGTGTCGAAATCTATATAATTTTAATACTGAGAATTTGGAGATCATAAATTTCTGAATTAGTAAGTGTATGAGTTAAAAATTGAATTAAGTTATTTCAAATCGAAAATGAATTTATTTATGAGGCAATTATGTAACAAAGAAATTAGTATATGCAATAGTTAAGTTGGTTGGTTGGTTGGTTTGAGAAGGGAGGAATGGCAGGGACCAAACCACGTAACCTAGACCGTACGGCCCGTTGTAACCCCTTACGAAACGTTGACCATTTTCACCACGAATTCATTTATAAAGTTTGTCAACTTCGCAGGTTTTACACTGCTTAATTCTATTAAATCCCCTATAAAATAGGAACCGAAAAATTTTAACCTTTTATTATACAGATAAGGACAGTGATATAAAAGATGCTCAACTGTCTCGTCATCCTCAAAACAGCCTCTACAAGCTGTTTCAGTTGTCATTCTGAGTCGCCCGGCATGTTTACGTAATAGTAAATGCCCCGTGACCGTTCCTGTGTACAGTCTGAGCATGGGTTTGGTCATCTTCAGAATAGTTAAGTTACGAAAATGACTGGGAAATGTGAGAAATGGGTACTATTATATTCCGCGCGATATTGCAGTTCCTTGAAGCCTAAAACAAATGTTCCACCAATTTCAGTTCAGAATCCTTGCATCAATGTAAAACGTAAAATTAACATATCATAAAATCATAAAATCGAAAAGCTAATAAATACAAGTTATTATAATTCTTTGAAGATATTTTATATTCCACGAGCATAAATATTCAACGAAAAGTTAATTTCTAATGTGGGTGTACTGTTTACATTACTAAAAATATGAACTTGGAACTATTTATCTTTATATTGGCCAATTATATAAGAAGTGGAATATCTTTTATAAGATGATTATTTATGACGACATGTTATTTATTAGAATGGGTCAAAATTTCATCCTCAAAATATGCAAAACAATAAATGCTTGAAAACGTGTGGTTATAAATTACATACCTTCCCCAACATGTTTCACCAATAATTTTACAAATTTGTAATTTAATATTTTTATAAATTGAAAAAATCAAAGATGCTAGAACTGCTTTTCATATACATATATTTATTTTCTGGATGTAATCTAATGAATAAAATGTATTTGCAGAAGAAGAAAATATGATTATATCTCGCCATTGGCATTGGGTATCGATGTGTGGACAAGGAGATTGATATATGTATATATAAATAGGTATATACAATAATTGAATTTCTTGTGACAAGAACCTTTTCTGTATCCTAAAAAAATATTTATATATAATCACAATAAATTCAATTTTATTATAAAAACCAATTATTATTTATATACCTTTGATTTCAACTAAGAAATAAATTATAAAAATTATAACCATATTTTAACAATTTTATATTTTGGTATTAAGAAGGTGAACGATTGTATAGTTTTAATACCATGTCCATTACACAGAATTGTTTGAGGTTTATTTTTGATTATAAATAAATGAGGTTAAATTTAATGAGATTTAGCCAAAAAAAAAAAATTGTCTTTCAATATTAATTTAAACTCCAGTTTTGAGTCAGGTTAATTAAAGTTACTAAAATTTTATTTGTTAAAGTTCCAGATAATATTTATTTTTTTCTTAACAGCAATTGAAGACATTAATGATTGTTTGGAACATAAGCTAAAAAGTAATAAATAGAGAATTGCTGGTTCAAAATATTGTCCAAAAAATTAGTTTTATATTGGGCATAAGCATAACAAGTTCTCTTACCTTAGTGTTAATTAACATTTTAAACGACGGACTTCCTACGAAATTTAATCGATATGATAGAAACTGCCTTTGAAAGAAATTCGCTTAACGAATAGTACCTAAGCAATGAACGTTTTGCGAATGAAGTTCTGTGCAGTATAACAGAGTAGAAAATCATTTGTACTGTACGACTACGTGGTAATGGATATGAAAAGATCAAGCAGACTGAGGCGGATTTGAAAAGATCAAGGGATAAACTACAATTTGGATAGCGTACTATTCAAATAGGGAAGTTAGACTTTATTAATTTTACAACTCCTACAATTGTAGTATAAACAACTCACAGTAGTTTAAAAATGACGTAATCAAGCATTTAATGTGAATAAATTTGAGGAACGAAAAAATATAATTTAAATTGATGTTCTATCCGTAAACTTTAAATTGCGATGAACGCAATTGAGTAATGCGGTTTCTAAGAAAATAGTTCGTAAACAAAATTGTTATGTGACATATTTTAATAATGCTGATTCATTGCAAGCTGCAACAAATGAACATGAAAGAACTCAAACTTTTATGTCTTTTTCTATCTCATTCTGCGAATATTAAAATAAACTCTTCGTACATTGAATGAAAATGTGTAGTCAAAATTTAATTAATTCCAGAATTAAAAAAAAAAAACACATTTAAATATATCTACCTTCCTTACTTCCGCTTTTTCATTCATATTTATAATTTTTAATATAATTTTAAAATTCGTTTAAAATTATGTTTCAATGAATTCACAATTAAATCACTTTTTTTTATATAAATAATTTAATTTCTTTTCACTATATTACTTTTTTTTTATATTATGTATATAAAACACATTTTTCACACTTAATGCATAATATAATTAATTTTTAATTTAATTTAAATTTTGACTAATACTAAAAATATGCTTCTGATTATTTGACATAATTATATCATTTTCATCAGCAAATGTTGTTGATGATGTTAATGACGTTGTAGACAAATCAGCAGGAAATTCATTATTATTACAATTTTTATATAATTCAATTATATTATTAATATTATTATTATTCGTATTTAAATTAATTCCATTATTAATATGATTATTTTTTCGCTGGGCAGCAGAATCTTTATAATTTTTTTCGTCATTTATAAGCAAATCTTTGTAATCGTTGTTTGCCGAATTAGTAGTAGTAGTATTAGATGTAGGACTATCAGTTAAAATAATAGAAGATTCTGGTACACGATCTAAACAAATACTAGATGGAAATATTCTATTATCACCAATTCCAATTGGTATTGTAGAAGAAAATTTTGATAGAAATTTTAAATGACAACTTTTTTTCAAATCATATTTTATATGTTGTTGTTTTTCGATGATTTCTTTATTAATATTAGATAATGTTGAATTTATAGATTTAATTTTAATTGGATTATTATTAATTGATGAATAATGATGAATACCAATTAAATCGATATTTTTAATTGTTATTCCTTTAACATTTTTATTAATAATAAAATTATTATTACTATTATTATTATTATTATGTAAATTTGATTTTTCAACAGTTGCTAATAATGTTGAATTTTTTATTGTTAATTTATCTTCATTAATTTGACGACGATATGATTCACGAACATGTGTTGATGCTGTTGTTGATGTACTATGTATACATCCTTGAAAAAAATCTAATGCTTCATATAGTATAAAACATAGTCCAAGGACAACAAATGTCTCCATTTCATTAAAAATAATCATACCATTTCATTATGGGATTAAATAACACATTTAGAACGACATATTTATACTATATTTAAAAGTATATAAATAAAAAAATATTTTATTTATTTATTTATTATTTACATAAAAAAATAAAAATATAAAACCATTTTAATCATAAATTTCATATTATACGTCTTTTATCATAAGAGATAACATTTCATAAAAAATAAAAAAAAAATTGAAAAGAATATGTAAAAAATATATAGAATTTTAAATAAAATAAAAAATTTTGTTTGATTATTCAAATTAATTATTTTTGCCTTTAATACAAGAATAAAATTAATTCTTTAATGGTACATAATAAATTGATTCTCCCTGGCGTGGGGTTTTTTTTTTTCTTCTATATAGTTTTAATGTTTTCTGGAAAAACCAAAAAATAAAATAAGATTTAACTAATTTGTATAACAAATAAGATTTTTGCCCCAAAAACCATAGAAGAATAATAAAAAAAAAATGTTTAAGTCCTACATATATGAATATTTTTTGAATTTCCCAAAAAATCCCAGCTATTAAAATGACTTAACTGGCTTAGGAAAATGATATGCTTAAAATATATATATAAAAATAAATAAAATTCTTTTGTTATGAAGATTAAAATATTTTAATAGAAATAAGGACTAAAATTAAAGTAAAATCATATTAGCAATAATAAAATACATTTTCCACAATATTTTCTTCGAAAAATTATTATAATATGTAAAATGTAAAATTTTGAAATTTAAATAATGTATTTTATTTTGACCCAAAAAATTGATATCATGTTTTAAAAAATGAACTATACAACTAAATAACTAAATCGTAAAAGAGACGCACAGTTGAGCTACTGTCCAGTAGTTTCATAACAATGAGCTTTATTGAGTATTATAGCATTGAAAGCAAAAAAAAAATATCCCTAGTGCTATCTAACATATTATTCAATGTATACTATTCGCCAAAACGGCCTTATCAAGTTAACCTTAATTTTAATATTAATGATAATATTTTAAAGAAAAAAACTGACTTAAGTCAGTGACTTTATTCAAAAATTATTTCAGATCCAACAAATTGTTAAAAACTCTCCGAACATTATTTTCACCTACCCTTTCAAATACGTGTCTATATAGCTCATTTTTGTAAACAATATAAGTTAAATTTTGAAATTCAATATAATATTTTCAGTATTGTGAGATAGTCTCCTCATATTCCTAGAACTTATTTGGTAGTAATTGCAATTGTTTTGTATATGAATCTATCTTAATTTTGGTGGTGATTTAAACCATTTAATTAAATTACCATTTAATTAATTAAATTACAATTCATATAATAAGAAAACGCGTTTATGACAGAGTTGTCTTAACATATTTTATTTTTGAGCAAACCCTAAAATGCTATAACTTCGAAATTTTCTTATATTTTATCCTATGCTTCTCGTAAAATTAAATTTAGCATTTTTTAATATAAAGTTAAAATTTATTTAAATACTATTTATATTATTAATAATACAAAAAAAAATTGTTTCCCTTATGGCTGATAACCCTAGTACTTTGATGCATTAACTCTATTTTCTTCATTCTATTAAAATTATACTAATATTATTAAATATTTTTTTCGAAATTAATGGAATTTACAATAACTTTATATTCATAAAATTGTGATCATAATTACTTTAATTCGATATTTTCATTAGCATAACCAAATTTATATTCATAAACATATGAGTTCATGGTTAGAAATGACACTATAACTATGCCAAAGCAATATATTTTCAAAGGTATATAATTTGACAGTTCTGTGAAATTAATGAACAAATGTAAAATATATGACATTATATTGAATTTTCTACATTTTAATATAATCTGTATTACTGTACCACGTAAAAGTCAGATTGATTTCTACTTCTATCCGGTATCGCTTAAACTTAAAGTGAACTTTCGACAATTTCGACTATCTCCAACCACAAGTATAACAAAAATTTATAATATTTTTCTAGGAAATTATTACTTACATTTTAAATTACTTTCTAATACAATTTTAAGTGAAATTATTTTTATGCAGACTCGTTTGCAGATTATTCAATAATAATTTATGCGTTTGATGCTGTAAGTGTTAATATATATATTACAGTAAGTGTAAATTATTATATGTATATACAGATGCAGGCATTTGTTAAACAAAAAAAAATTAATAACCATACAATAACAACTTATTAAAATCTTTGAAGAATCTTTGTCCTTTGTTAAGTTATTTATATTTTGACAATGTATCTAAATAGAAAAAAAATAGAAAAAAAATTTACTAAATAGAAAAAAAATATATGTCATTCAAGCCTTTTTAAAAAGGATACACTGATGTGATATATGAATGAATTATGAAAAATATTATAAATATGTATATGTCAAATATAATAACACCTACAATTAATTGTGGAAAATACATAAAATCTTGAATATAAAAGTATATTATTATAATCTGTTTGTGCTACAATTAAAATTTGAAACAAGGTCACTGCGGCAAAACAATAATAGAGAAAATAACTATTTATATTTTAAATGAAAAAAATAAAAAAATAAAACAAAAGTTGTTTTTCGAAATAGGTACAACAACAATAACAACACAAACAATTCCAAAAGATACAAAAATAACCTTCACCTTTCGCCTATTTTTACCACAATTGTCATACCCTGAAACCGAAATAAATAGTTATGCTAAATAAAAGGAAATAAGGTTAGAAATTTAATGGACCAAATTATTATTTTGGTCCATTTTTTTTATCTATAATTAATCTTGTAATAACAATTAGAATTTGAAATAATAAAAAATCATAAAATATAAATTTTAAATAGTTTTTGGAAATTGTTTATTTATAATAAGTTCGTCAATTAGTAATACTAACTAAGAGGACGATTGTCATACTAAGCATAAGAATAGAGTTTTATCAATAATTAATCAATGTGGATTGAAGAATCGATATCCATGAATGCAGCAAAATGTTATATTGGGTGAATTAAAATGAGAAAATATTTTCCATACGAAATGTGGAGTACTCAAATGTGTCATACGTTTGTTAAAAATTTAGCTCAAATATTGGAATTAGTAATCTAGTAACTAATACTCATAAATATCGGACACATTATGTATATCTCCCTGTTATCAAAAGAATGGAGACATGAGAAAAAGACTTCATTATTTGTTTAGATCAGCGAAAACAAGAAAATGAGAGATATTGTTAGTATGATTATGTTAACAGAAATACAAAGAAGAAAATAATTTTTATCCTTAAGCTTGTTTTCTTGCACTTTTCAAGTGCTGAGAAATAATTTTACTATACGCAATGGATGTTTCCATCACCGGAAACAAGAAAGTGTTAATTGATTAGAAACAAGAAGATAATATATTTATTATAAGTACCACTTACATATGGGTTCACGTTACTAACCTACGTCGTCACTATAAGCCATTATAAATTAATTTATTTTTAGAAGTATAGTTCTAAAAAACAGATTGAAACAATTTTCTTACAACAAATGTTTAAAAGCATTCGCTATATATATATTAAAAACCATTATTCATCACTGGAAAGAAATCTATCGTTCGGCATTCACATAAAATTATTATACTTATATAGATCCAAATTGCAATGTTAATGAAACCTCATCATTAAAAAGACATCTAGATTGTCGTTGAAGAAAGAAAGAGGTCAATTTGTCGGCTGTTATCTCTACGTTCGACAGCAATCTGTGAGAAACATTTGCAAATTTTGGTTTTTAAAATTTACATATATTTTAAATTAACCGCAAACTAATACATCGCATAATAGAATCATTGTTAAATTTAACCAAAACTGCGAAATGTATACAGAAAAGGTATTTATTTTTAATAAGTCTATATATACTCAGACTAGAGAAATGTCAAATATCATTAGAAATATATATTCGTTTAAAGAAAGTATGAAAATATATTCTCTAAAAATGATGTCAATTGGTTGCACTATTTACCCAAATAGCAGCGAACTCATAAGTATAAAACAATTGAAATGGTTTCCGATAAGAACCCAATCAGCAATCACAATACAATTTATACTTTATCCATATTGTATACTTGAGTAAAACTGATAATTAAAGAAATAGAATTTAATTTTTTTTAATAAATGTTTTAATGCAGAAATATAATAAAATTTAAATGAAATTACATAATTGAAATATTACAAAGTCTTTGATTTATTAACTAATATATAATAATTTTGATTAAAAATTTGAAAATAATTTAGAATATTTCAAAGAAATTGTTGGATAATTTTATGATAATTGAATACACAATTTCCCAGTAATAAGAAACTTGTTATAAATTTATGTTGGGTCACTATAAATATTTTGGGAATTCATTTTACTTGGAGTAAAATTTAATCAAAATTAGTTAATAAAATTTATATTCCTATGGAAAAATATGATAAATTTTAATATCTTTCGATAATATAAAGAAATATTGCAAATTGAACGAACATTCACTTAAATACGAAATGAATGTTAACTATTTACTTTAATTTACTTTAATAAATTAGTTTAGACATGGGAACGTTAATTTATAGAACTTCAATGTCAACACACTTCCATAAAGGTGCAAGCACATAGTCGCCGAAAATCAAGATATGCAAGAATATGGATCCGAAAATTCGGCACGTTTTGGCTTAAATTAATTTGTTTTCTTTTAAGTAATATAAGTTATGAAGAAATTTTTCATGTTCAAAAGTGTACAAAATGATTTATTTAGGAATATCCCTCTCAATAAATATCTTGCTGTATGAAATATTAATTATATCAAAATTTCAATAAACATCTGTCCACATAACCTTTCTACCCATTTTTTTGGCCTTACAATGTAAAAGTAATGAAAAAACTTATCCAGTCGAAAATATTGTCAAGGAAAATCATGAGACTAAACACTAAACAACCTGGTTTTGTCGTATTGAACTTTGTAATTATCACTACTCTTAGAATCAGCTTTACTTTTACTATGCCTATATGAAGAAAGGTGATGCAAATTGAAAATGTATTTATACAATTTTCACGTCCGAGAATTAGATTTTATCAGCTTTTCGCTCGCACTATACATACATCATAAGAGGAAATAGAAATTTGTAAATTTCAAATGGACTTCGATATTAAATCTAGTTAGCTATATGTTCATTATTTTATATTAAATCCCGATTGATCGATCCATTTTGAAAATAACTATAATTTTTTGTCAGAATTCTTGAAACGAAACAATTTTAGTCTCATTTTTTTATTTCAAACTTTTATACATAACCAAACTTCGATACGCCTTTTTGTTAAACAGATTATAGAAACTTGTCCATTCCAGGTAAAGATTAAGTATATCTTCCCTAATATTTAGGGTGCGTATACCAAAAAAAAAACCTTAAACTCTTAGTAAGTTGCTATGACAAATAATCGAATCAATAAACCCAGTTGTTTCTATAATATTATATATACTCCTTAATTCATTTTTATTCAACAAAGTTATGTTTTTAATCTTATTTAAAAATAACAGCTTAACATAAAAGGAAACTTATGTCATACCCTTATAGTTAGTAGTTAGTTTATGATTTATATTAATTCACAATCAATGTTAAGGTAGCACGAATAATAATTCTAATTTCATACATTTCTGACTATATAATAATAAATGGTAAATTAATGGAAAATATTTTGTTTGTGAATTTTGAATAATTATGAAATGGGTTTTATGTCACCTAAATATTAATAATATCTGGGACTTTATTATGAATTTATTGTAGATAATGGGATAAAAGTTACCCTGGAGGATCAAAAGGGTTAAGATTTAAAATATATTTTAAAAGTTTTCGAAAGCATGTTAAGAATTTAATCAATAATTATTTATTTTTTTTGAAATCGTAAGATAATTTACCTAAACATTTTCTACTTTAGAAGTAATAAAAATAATTTGTTATTTTATAATTAATTAAAGATTTACAAAAAAGGAAACATAAATTCTATCTTTTACATAAAATGTCACACTTAAATAATTAGGTCTGAAAGCCGGCCACATAATTATGTAAAAGAATTACAAATTAATTTATTTATATTTTTTAATGCTCTCAAAAAAGTCCTTCATCACATTATTTATGACCATCAATTTCTATACTCATAAATTTAATGAACCAGTTTAACACGACCTTAAATTTACTAAAAAAAATCATATTTCATAAAATATAAATTATGCTTAATGTAATGCTTTTAAAGGCAAAAATAATTTTAACCAAACAACATAAAAAAAATAACTGAATTAAATAATATGTTTTTAATCCTTTAAAAAAACTTAATGTAAGTACTTTTAGCTATTTTTATATATTCTTTTTCATCATTTTTCTAGTATATTTGTTGTAATAGTATATCCACTTTTTTTTTGTTAATGGTATTAAACGACGCGCAGAGAACATAAAAAGCTTATGATGATATTAAAAACATACAAAAAAAAAATATATCAAATTCCCACTTTCAACATACAAAAATTTCCAATACCCGACCAAAAAAATATCAAAAATTGGAATAAGTCTGTTTTTAGTAGAATTTTCACTTATTTCAACAAATTTTCCACATAATTTTATTAATAATATTATATTATTAAATTTTTGGATATTATTATATTTTCATTATGGAAAAACGACACATTTCCTTTTTTTTTTTGTTCACTTTTTGTTGCAAATTTAATTCAAATTGTTTTCTGAGAAATTTTTTATCATATTTTTTGAGTTCAATTGAATAATTTCGATTAAATTTTCAAATACTTTATTGTAATAAAAACAACGAATTTAGTATATAAATAAAATAAAGAATCCACAATTCGATTCCGAAAAAAAAAATAAAAAAAAAAAAATTATTCTTAATAAAATTAATTATTTTTTTTTCTGTTTTATGTACTTTAACTATACAAAATTTTTCGGTTAAACGCCAATTGAAATTCTGAATATTTTACTGAATTTTTTTTTTAACTACCAGACGATACCCGTTTTCGAATCAGACTAAAGAAATCTATTTTTGGGTATTTATAAATGAAGAAAAATCTTTTCATCTGTACCATAAAATTATTTCCACTTGTTTTTGTAGTTGTTATTAGGGGAAACAGAGACAATTTTTTAGTCGATAAACATAACAACCCCTAAAATATATATAAAAAAAAATGGAAAAACTTTATAGGAAAAATGGAAATGACAATTATTGTTAAAAATTCATTTTTGTAATATCTACAATTTTTTATTTTTCCCAAATTTCTCCGCAGCAAAAACATTCAAATTGGAAAATTGAAAATTATATTGTTAATTTGTATATCTCCTACATAAAAATAGTTTATAGAAAATTATGAAATTTAATGAATTATATTAGTAATTTTTATTAAAATTTAATTAGTATACAATTTAATCTTAAAGAGTATCATAAAATATAATAATGTAAATTGTTACTATAAACTATATAACAATAAAAAATTGATAAGGATAAAAATATTTTACACGTTTCTTTATTTGTACCCCAATTTATTCCAATAATATGGGAATTTTCTCAGCACAAAAATTTTATTAAATATCCATTCAGATCCCCTTTAATACTTTCAGGATTAACCATTAACATAGCAAACAATATTAAAACAAATTTTTTGTATATACAATATTATAGCATTCAGCATCAGCACATATTTTACTATAGGAATGGATACTGTAGACTCGATCTAGGCGAGTACGAATTTCCCCTTTAAATATAATAATTTTTATTATCTCCTTATTTAGTATTCACCATACTGAACACCCCTGCCCCATATTTTATATAATAATTTTATAAGCTTATGATGATGACCACATTCTATAGTGAAAATATTAGTAATAAATATTAGTAGCTCTACCTAGTATGAAAATTTCATACTATGCATTATATATATATACAAATATTTTACAATATTCATCATTATTTATGTAAAATGTTATACTAGGTAAATAAAAATATAATATCAAAATGAAATTATACTGCCAGAGTGGAAATTGTATATTGCCAGAGTTGGAAACCAATAAACCAAATGAATAAAGCAATTACAAACTGAATATATTATTTAAAATCAGTTTCAGCGCTTTGAATTTCCTTAATTAATTTCTATAAAAACTCTATTAGTCTTATATATGTTTACTGTTTATCTGCCTATCTCGCCTAAAAACAAGCGTAGAAATTTCAAAAATTAATTATTTAATTTGAATACTTTACACTCATGTTTGAATTGAACGGCGACTTCAAAACAGCACAGGAAAAGAGTAGTTTTGGTTAGGATTTTATGATTTCCTTAATTGAGTTTAACATATATAAGATATAACTCCACTGGGAAATTGTGTATTGAAATGTTTGCAATTCATTACAAAATCGGCCATAAGTCATTGAAATTTGGCCTATAAATGCATAAAACAAATAACAAAAAATAAATCTCAGGGGATAATTAATTAATATTTATAGTTCTTAATTTTTTATGGTACACAGTTTAGGAAATGGTAATTTTAAGTCATTGAAATTTAATTACTTCGCACGTCATCATTCAATCTAAATTTTATATGATATGAATACTGTAATATTATTATCCCCATCATAATTATTTCGTATAAACTTTCATTATTTACATTTGAACTCAAAAAAAAACATTTAGTTTCCATCTCTGGATTACTAAGGATTTGTATCAGTATATTTTGGACCATGCGCATCTAGAGAAATCTCGTAACTTTCTGTTATTCCAATATTATGTTAGATACGTGTAAAAGAGTCATTTAAAAAATTGTTCTATTATTTTTAATTCGTTGAATGTGCATTTCAAAAATTATTTTAAAGGAGCTTCTTTTCTTCTACAAATATATTAAATGCACTATTAAGGGGGAGAGAGTGAGACAAAGAGAATAAAAAAATTTAATGATACAGGATACAGACAGTAGTACTGTACTAATTATAATTTTAGTAAAGATACACAATTTTTTAAACAAATTAACAATTTTTATTATTAAATAAAACAAACACCAGCAATTTTTAATTTAAATACATTTCTCCACAAATAAGACAGTGCCATCTGTATGTTAATTATTTAACATTGGAAAATGTGTCTTTGCTATTTGATTTTTGTATGACATTAACGAAATAAAAAGTTATATGTATAATTTATTTGCCAAAATGCGAAACGTGAGCCATTTACGTACATATATTACATATAATAAATAAAAAACAAAAAAGATAAGGAGCGGAATTTTACCAGATCAACAAAAGTTAGAATAAATAATATATTTTTATAAATATAAAATGTACAAACATAAATTTAATTATTTATTATTCTTTATTAGCACGACCTGTTCAACCAAAAATTAAGTAAAAAATATTTTTATGTTATAATGTATAATAAGTAGTAAAAGCTGAAAAAGTAAAAAATCCGTACTTGAACCTTACATTTTTAATAATTTAGGGATAAATTGATTAGATACTTCTGATTAATTTATATATAGATAACAAAATATAAAACGAGAAAAATAAACCTTAAATAAAAATAAAATTATTCTTTAAGATTTGTTTAATTCCATTACCGAATAGTCATTACTACTTCTCATTTATCACTTGAAATGGTAAGTGATTCGTGACCGTTACTGTTAACTATTACATATAAAAATGAACCATTAGATCACGGTGATTGTTACAATTTGGTAATATACATATATTATTTGTATAGTCACATATTCTGATTTGATTATAGTAACATTACATCTAACACCAGCGGATATGATCATAGCTAAGAAACATTTATGATTAAATATAATAAAATCGTACGAGATTTTCGGACTGTGTTTTATTTGACCGAATTCACAACTGCACGAAAGTAAAAATTGACCAATAGGAATGCTTTTTAATGATATTTGACCTGTTATCCTGATCCAAATTCACAATGCATTGATAATAAATTGACCGATTGCAATAATGGAAAAAGTAAATTGATCGAATATATAATATTGACCGAAAAAAGCTGATCTAACAATGAGTTACTAATCACAATTAGATACTAATGAGTTACTAATCACAATTAGATACACATGCACACATTTCGGTCAGTTGGTGTTTTATATTCCGTAAATTTAGCTCCAAAAAATTTCGTGCTCGGTCAATGTATACGAACATATGTTTCTTTAAGTTGCACATTCGATCAATTTATAAGCGGTAAATTTAAATTCACGTAATCGTAAGTTCGCTCAATTATGCATTCAGTGAAATCGTAGCCCAAAATATTTTGTTTATGTTTATAATTAAGTTATTCAACTGATTTTCAGAAAAAAAAAACCGATTTAAATAAAAATAATTGAGTCATAAATTAACGTACAATAAGTCAATATTTAAATCGTACCTAACATTCGTTCCAGTTTTGATACAAGTTTTGATACAATAAGTGATGATTATTGGAGGGATGCTTTTTGTCAGCTAAAGATTTTTAAAAAAATAGTAATTGTCTTTATAAATAAATTCTTAAAATTAATTTACAACTTAAGTATATATGGTCATTAAATTTGGCATTCAAAATTACAAAGTTACGAATAATAAACCCAAATTAATTTCCGTATATTACTAGTTCCATATTATACTAGTTTGATTAATGTTCATTAGATTTTTACAAAGTTGATTCATCAACGACTACAACGACTTAATATAAAATTTGATAGCCTAAAGCATATCATTTCACGTGATTTATATTTATAATTAAAATTATTAAAATTATGAGTTTCCAATTTTATAAAAAAATTTGCCACATACAAATACGAAAAACGAATAGAATCTATAACATAACTTTATTAAATTTTTATTTGTTTATTTATGATATTATATTTCAGAGTTAGCATTAATTATATATATATACATATATATATATTATATTGTTAATTATATAGTCATATATATAAACTGATAAGAACGAATATTATCTTACATACAAGCAAAGAGAATATATCTTATTCATATCATCGGCTGAATATTACCTTGTGTCATGTCTATAAAACCGTCAATTTAGCTACCACATTCTGGTATATAATAATTTTTTTAAAAAGTTATAAAACTACTGATTTTATGAATTGTTTGTTTCGGAAATAAAGGCCATCTAATAACTCAACTCTGAAATTAAAAGTTGTAGAAATGTTGTGAAGATTTCGGACACATTATCAGAAGTATATATAATAAAAGTTTTAATTTATTTACATTTTCTTAACAAATGGATTGTAAACTTTTATCTCTTAAAAATACTCCAAACTATATGAAAAGTGAACATGTTACAAGCCGAAATTCAGGCGACGATATTATTGGATACAGAAACAGTTGTTGACTAAAAACATATAAATTCTTTCATAAATCGAGCTTTAAATTTGATATTAACACAGAAAAGATACCGGTGAATTTACATATGACCTTGAATATAAAAATATACTATCGAAGCCGCATTGAAACGAAATGTACAATTATAATATTCTAGCCGGTCTGTAATTAAGCATATCGTGCATTATTAATCAATAACTATATAAATTAACAGTTTATCAATTTACCATATTAATTCGGAAATATCGACAAATGTATTGATTATATTATTGATTAAAAAAAATCCTAACATCATCAAACAGAATTTAGACGTGTTGACTATTGACTTCCAGAAAATATTTTATTAGGGATATAAAGGTCACTGTATGTCAATTAAAAGGAACAATATTTAATAAATAATTAAAAATGAAATACAAATTTATTCTTAAAGAAAATTAATTTTTAGAATTATTATTTCTATTTGACCAATTTTGTACGTATAACAAATTATAAATATTATAATAATATTCACGAAAATATAACACGTTGACAACATAAATGTATTTTATCGTTGTACAATTTATATGTACAGTGTACACTTTAAAAAGATAATGATTTTTATATATACATTATGTACTTAGATATGGGGTTATATCAAAATTATTAAAATTTGTATAATATTTTTTGATTATTAATTTTTTACAAGCAATTCTAATTTGTAGTTTGACAGGACACTTTATTCGGAAACTTCATTCTTTGAATTCGGAAAATTTCCATAATTCTTTATTGAATTTTCTATATGATTACATTTTTTATTGATAAATTATGTTATCAGTTTGATTCCAAAATAAACTAATCTCAGCTTTATGATTATACTCAAAGAAAAAATTATAAAAAATGGAAAGGTATTAAAATTAAATATTGGTAAAATAATACCGGCTGAGATTATAATTCAACAACAAATATCAAAAATATAATTAAATTTATATTCAATTAATAATTTCATCATTAGAAAGATTTGTTTCAAAATGTATATTTCAAATTTGGAGATATAATTTGTAATTTTTCCAAACTCAGTAAAAATCTCAGTAATTATAGGAAAAGCCGAAATCAATGTTCTTTATTTTTTAATATTCTATTTCAGTTGTCGTACCATTGGATGGAAATGTGAAAGAAATATATTTTTTAAATTGCTGATTATATAGAGCTACCAAAATGTGAAATTTATACTCATAAGGAAGATTAGTAATCGAGTATCTAATCATCAATCTCAGGCACAAGCAGCATCTTCTTGCTAACAAAGAAAATGGGGAATAATTTATATCCGCAATGGATTAAGCTCTGATCTGGTGTTCCAATCAAAACAGATATTAATAGATTAGACACAAACCTTAAAAATCTATGTTGGACTGATTCTTAGAATGTACATCTGTTGAAACAGTGACCTGACCAGACTCTTAGAATGTGCATTGACATATGGGTCAAAAAACTCTTTAGATCAACATTTAACAAAACCAAGCATAGACTTATCCCTACTAACTATATTATCAAAATGGGAGTGAAAGTTTAAGTCACTTATTTCTAAGTCACGAATAACCTTGACTCTTCGAACAAGCATTCCATTTAAATAATAATCACGAGGTGAAAAGCGAATGCGTTTTTGGGAAAACGTCATAGATTAGCATTTGTTAACATTGAGCTCCAGATGGTTCTTATGACACCAAATTGAAAATTTATTTCAATTATAAGTGAAATTCATGATTTTAAAAATATTATAAATTAAAAAAACGAATAATTTATTGATTATTATATCTTGAATAATTTCTATTTTTTACTTTATTGTTTAAATATTAATAAAATACCAAATCTTAGAAACGAATTGTTTAGAAATAGATACATCAAAATAATTTACATCACAAAGTCACTTCACTTGGATAATATAATTTTACAAAAAAATAATATCAAACAATTATAATTAAGACATTTAATATTTATAATACATTGGGTATAATGGTAATTGGCTGAATTCACTATTGACCGAAGATAAATTATCCGAACGCACAATTAAACGAAACATAATTTACCGAATGACCGAATGCAGAATTAATAATTAAAGGAGAATAAAAAAAAATCAATTTTATGATTAGTATAAATGCATCGGTAAATTATGCTTCTGTCATTTGTACATTCATTTGGTCAATTTATATATTAGTTCTATTGTAAATTCAGTCAAAATTATATAAAAGAATTATAAAATTGTTTATAATTTCCCAAACAGCGGAATTATACTAGTGGAAATATTCAAGCGATATTGGCCTAGATCCTAGAATAATCATAAAATTTTTTATTATGTACTTAGATTTTGGTTACAGTTTTGGTAACAAACTGTGTCTTTTAATAGGCTATGTTATGAAGACAAACAATCTTAATGAACAAAAATACAGAATTTCGGAACATTAAACATTATTACACTCTAACATCTAACTATATAATAAATCCTACCAAAAACGTGTTACAGCCTTTAAAAATTTAATATGATCTTATAATCAATATTTAAACATAAATAAATCCTTTTTTATTTAACTGGAACGATAGTTTATCGTACGATATCTTAAAATAATTATTTCTATATACTTTAACTACCTATATATATCCTATATATAACTATATTTTTGACCTTTCCATATATGTATATAACAATATATATACAAACAATAACAAATGACAGGCAAATTAATTTAATATACTAATTTTCATATTATATACTGCTTCTTTTTTGTATATTATTTGAAAATTAATCACAAAATATATACCTACATACATAGACTATGAACTATAATATATATATACATACTTTACTTATATTCGTGATTTAAATTCAATAAATAAGGTGAGTTTTTAATATAATTCACCACGACTGCTGTCAAAACTATAAATGTTTGACATCATATATAATTTTTTTGTTGTTTAGCTTTATTATTAAATTTGTATTTATCTTAAAAAAGATATTATATAAATTTTTATCATTGTTTTTAAATTTATAGAAATCTATTAAAAAGACAAATTTATATATCGAACAATGATTTTTAAAATTGTCCCCAATCCTTCAATAATGACGACATTTATGGACATTGATTAATATAAAATGACAGGTTATTCCGCAGTCTGAGATATTTGTTTTCTTTTTACTTATCATTATCAAGAGAATGTATAAAAAAAAAATGAAATTTATTTCCATGAAATATCTTATAAGAAAAATTTCAGAAAAGGATCTAAAAGGACATGCTAAATCTACTAAATATAAAAAATAAAAAATTCTTATTGCATTCCAACAATTTTAAAATTAAATTGAAATACGAATTATAATAAATTACTTGAAAAATTCTATCTGTTTTTCGACAGATAGAATAATTTTTTTATATGACCGACCATAAATATTTATCACTAAACATGATTTGTAATAAATATAAATAAATAACTATATATAAAAGTAAGGGGTAAGGGCATTATTAGTCCTGAAGCAATCAAAAATCCTTATATAGATACCAAAACAACCAACAAAAAGAATATATTTCTTTTAATCTCGTTGACAAAAGCTAAAAAATTGTAATAATAAATTATTTTATATTTACATATTTGCTAATCAAATATTCAGTTTATATATATTTAATATATTGATTCGAATAAGCTATAAACTTACCAAATATAAAACAGTGTTAACCACTTCTCGATTGGTCACCTGCCCAACCTCAATAAGTCCAATAAGAACAGCAAATTTAAGATTGTCTGTCATCGACATCCTGACGATTTCTTCGGGACGTTTTATGTCACTAAAACGTGCTAGGTCGGCCATTTTTTGCATATATATATATTATATATATATAAATGTTTTATTTGTATATTACTTATTTAATTATTGGTTATATATATATATAATTTTTTTTGTTAAATGCATTTATCCAATTAGCTTAGAATATATAATTAATTTTTTTGATGAAAACTATATATAACTCAAAGTAATATTACAAATTATTGTTTTGCTGTTGAAAAAACTATTTAAACTTTAATATTTTTTTCAAATTTGCAAGGTATATTCTTAATAAAACACCACACATAATTAATACCACCACGTAAAATCATTTTTTTTTAAAAACAAACAAAAATGTAACACTAAAATTAATTGTCTTCTTTTTTTTTTTAATTAAAGCAGTAGCGTAATGTCAAAAAGTGTGTAGACGTGTTTTTTGCACCATATTTTTTTATTATCTAGAATATTTTACACTTTTTGTTTTCTTGAACATTTTTTTAACTAATACATTCAATTCAAATATATAAAGTTTAAATTTACATTATTTATTAATAATTTAGTCACAATGAGGAAAAATCGATTTTGTTATTTTTTGATTTAATATACACTTGTTCTTCTGTCCAGGCAAAAAAAAAATTATAAATGATGACAAAAAAAATTAGAATCGACCAAGTTTCTCTGTATTTCTCTCTTCAGAAAAATAAAACGTCAAAAATAAAATCAAAAACTTCACATTCACCCATTCTGCAAATTCTAGAGGCTTTTTTCAAATGAATAATTTTTTCGAACAGAAATCCGTGCGATAAAAGTAAAGTCATATAGTAAAGTCTACAATAGTAGCAGATTTACTACTAATTTTGTCTAAAATAAATTCAGTACGAACCATTTCTACTTCTTTTGCCTACTTCTTTTTGTTATTTAACAAATTTTATTATTTTCACTGATATTTTAAAATTCATGAACAAGTTTAAGTTTGAGATGGATCATACAAATTAAAAATGTGTGTATAGGCAGGGTAAAGCCTATAGCGTTTAGTTGATTTTCGAGTTTTAGTACGCAACAGGCTAATTTAGTACTTTTTAGTACGAAAGAATCTGTGTAGAGTGACAGCACTGCACATTACTACTAATGTGGTTTGTTTCGAACCTTTAGTTATTTTAAAAGTAAGCTAAATTAAATATTTAAGAAAGGTGATTTGTTATTAATATTTAAAATTTAAAATGTATTTATTCACCTGTAAATAAAATATTTAATTATACTTTTCTAAAAATATATGTAACGGAAATCGAATTGAAAGAGTTAGGAACTTAATTGATTGATTATGTACATTAATTATTGAAGAATCAATTTTAAATTATTAATTTCAGAATATAAAGAAGAAAAAAAAGAAATAGTTTTTTTTACACAGAAATAATCCCTATTATTATTTTTTTTTTTTTGACATTTTTAATTGCCGGAATAAAAAAATAATTAATTTTTGATTTTATGAAAAATTGCATCAAAATTAATTCCTTAATTATTGATTCCAAACCAAAGTCTTTCATATCATATAGTTATAGTCTCTTCATATTTCAAAGTTCCTCATATGTTACACCTCTCCTGTCCTACTCCTAAACTCCTATGCTCCTATCCTACCAGCAACAAAACAAATAAAGATGATTAACATTAAACGACATGCATTTGTAAATATAACTTATTATATTATTACTATTATAATAATTATACTATATTTCGAATGTCGTACATCATTGATCCAACTGATTTTGTTATGCGTCGTTATGAAGCATATGTAACTAAATACACCAAATTTTATAATGTAAATTACAAAAAAGAAAATATTGTGATATAAATTCTGAAATTGTCACGAAATGAAACACAAATTGTTTGTATATAAAATAGCAAATCACAAACAATGACTTTAAATATAATTAAATAAAAAGTTTTGATAATCTTCCCAACTATCAAAAAATGTTAACAATTATTGGACTCTTAAAATTAACACAAAAGTTTCTGTGGTCATAAATGCATAGTGCAATTACTAATATTATTTAAAATGTTACTTTAGTAGAGTAATTTATACAGCGTGTCCCACTAAAGTATGACTCAAATGTAGAGATTAGTTAGATTATTTTTGGGTTCATTTCATGAAGAAAACATTTACAGAAAATTTTTCGAATAGACGACACTTATGGAAAGCTTGTACCTTTCGAACAAGCTTAATTTTATTAAATTACATTATATTTTATAGAAAATATTACACTAATTTAGTGATTTAACAAAAAATTTAAATTTCTGCAATTCTATAACGTTACATTTTTGTGACATGTATGAACCCAGGAATGACAGACACAATATGAACTCACGAATATGTATGGCCTATTGTTTGGTTTGTGTTTGGCCATACATATAGCGGTACACCATGTTATATGGTAGTATAGTATTCCATGATGTACAAATATTTTCGTAATTTCTTTACTATATTTTTATAAATAACTTTTGTGTACTTATTCAAAGATCATTAGGGCAAAACTTACATTTACTATATGATCATTTATCACCTTTTTAACCGCACACCTGATTATTAAAGGCAAAAATATAATGAAATAAATTAAATAAATATGACGATAATTTTGCAACATTGAAATATATATTTCTAAAGTAATAAAAATTAATTTTAATAGTTTTCTACACCAGCCATTTTTTATTGACAAACCAACTAAAATATTATATAATAAGTTTGTGCATAATTAATACTTAAAATAAAGGTCATATTTTCAGGTTCAAGATTTTAATGATTAATTTAAAAATAATTAAAAATGTTTGAATAGAAATTATTTGATTGAATTGAAAACTAAAATTCAAATTTATTATGTACTTTTATCATTAGCACTGTTCTTTTCTCGTTGCAAAATAAGGCTGCTCAGCAGTAGGGCAGATTAATTTAGCAGAGCTACTTGTTTGTTTATTTCCAATTGGTTGAAGCATATTGTTCCAAAGACTTATAGCAGCTACATAAAAACAATCACTTGCAATAAGACCCCAATAAAATTACCAACTTCTGAATTTATTGATAAATTTGTCATAAATGGTTGAACTATTACAGCAAAATTATAAAATTTATCAAAAAATATTATTAAAATGTTAATATTATAATTCATTTATTTCCTTCTTCTCTAATACCAGCGAAGGCTGACTGCAGCAACTTTTAAATATTGCAGCATCCATTGCAGCAACTTTTAAATCTTTCTGATACCACATATGAATTGCTTTCATTGATATTTCTTTATTATTCACTTTTGAATTAAATAAACATGAACATGTTATATAATGCATTAAATAACATATTAATCCTTTATTAAATTTCATCACTTCTAACATTTGTGGAAATGATACAATATTAACCAATAATCTTGGTATATTATTTCGCAGTATATACGTAAAGTTTTTATTAAATCTCTTTCATGTTAATCTGTCCATTTTTCCTATAGCTACTGTGATAGCATGAATGTGTACAAAAATCTAAATTTCTAATTAAAATAGCGAAAAAGCCCTATTACCAGATGTTACTGAATCACATAATGCTGCTATAATATCAATATCACCAGTTATTTATTTATTTATGGATACGGGTGGTATTAAACTTCGTGGACCAGGACCATTTTTTGTACCAGGAGCAATTAATTTATATTTATTTATTATGAAACATAATAATGACAATAAAACTAAAAAGACTTTCATTATGAGAAAATTAAAAAAATTTTACTTTTAAATTATATTTTTAATGATTAGAATAATTATTTTAAATTTTTTATTTTGTAAAATCAAACTTGTTTTTAAATGTAATATTAAATACTAAAATATAAATAAGTAAATAAGTTTTCAAAAATTGTAATAAAATTAATAATTTAAAGTTGGGGATTTATTTAATTAAGATAATCTTTTTCTTGGTTGTTATTACTTACCTCAAAGTGTCTCCCATTACTAAATTTACTAACCACGTCAAAGTCAAAGGTTAAGAAAATAAGTTGTTCTCGAAAATTAAGTATTTTATTATGTAATGTCATTGTCAAAGAATAGTGAACTGGTTAATTAAAGTACAAAGTAAATGAAGTTTATACTTTGCCAATTACAATGTTCTTTGCAATGGAATAACTATATTAACTATGAAGTGTTGTTTTGTAATGGAAAGATTCAGTTGAAAAAATGGAAAAACCTTAAATCAATTTTTCTATGTTTTGTAAATATATGGGTGGCGATAATTGTGTGATGCAACAATGTGTCATATAATAATTGTTGTCCGATTTGAGATATGGGTCGTTGTTGAATCTTCCTAATTACGATATAAAAAATCATTCAAGAAAATTTTGCGTATCTAAAATAATACATTGCTGAAATTATTTAGAAACCGCTGTTTAGAAATAATTGTCAACGTTTCGGCTAACACTATTTAATACTATTCTAGTTTTCATTTAAAGTGATAGAGAGTTAAAGTAAATAGAGTGTTGTTCCCAACTCTACAAAACAATAAATATTCTTCACTTCACTATTATAAACTAAATCATCTGATAATACTGATGAAGACGGCCGATAATTAAGGAAGTAGTTTTTAGAATGTAATAACGTAATTAATTAAAATAAGGGAAACATCACTGTTTCTGTTGTAGCATATACCAACATAATACCAATGTCTAGTTCACGAAACGTATATTTAAAATATAATTTAATTTCGAAGAATTAAGTTATAAAAATTACAATTAAATTAATAGTTCTCCTAACCTAAAGGACTTCCTTAAATATGAGAGAATGTATTTTCGCACGATTTAAACTTTTGCACGCAATATTATGTTGTAATAAAATAAAAGGTTGTAATTTTTTTTTGAAAATAGCTTCAACAAATGAAAAATGGTATATTAATATTTTTTTTTTTTAAATACGAACCTTGAGTTGAGTTGACTCGTTTTTTGCATATATAAATCGTAATGCTAAAAATGTCAAAACAGATACAATTTGTTTAATAATAAATAAATAATTTTACGTGTAGTTATAATAACTATGAGTGTTGTGTTGGACTTGGAAAAAATAATGGATTACGCTAAAATGAAATTTATAATTTACTGTAAATATTTTTATGGACGTTTTGGAGGATGGCGAGCCCCAATATGCAAAAAAAAACGTCAGGGTACGCGACAAAAAGATGGTATCGATAGCTTCAGTCCATGCTAGAGATTCTTATTTAAGTTTTGACGTTGTGTGTCATGTTTTTGATCTACGAAAAATTAGAAAACAAAAACAATTAATATCTTAAATTTGAATGAAACCTTGGTACAAAGGTTGGTTTCATTATTTTTCATATGCATGTGCCAATCTGTAGTAGGACACATTATTATCTGATTTGAATAGAAGTTGGTTTCTTATATAGATGGTGTCATCAGCTAAATTTGTAATTATGGTATTTCAATTAAGTAAGTACATGCTTAAACCATTGTAGATAAGTACCCCCTAGGTTAGCAGATTTATTTTTTATTGAAAACATTAAGCATAGGTCAGTAACTTGTAAACAACACAAATTTTATATCTAAATTTATTACCAAAACAAAAAAAGTGTTCTCATAATGTTTTCGCGGTTTTAATATCTCCAAAAACGCTGCAATTAATTAGTATATTCGCGATCGATGACTCTGATACATTAGAACTCTGTCAGTGAAATTTATTTAAAATTAAAGTTCTTATTGATCCTGTAATACTGGCTTCAATATAATTTTGTCTTTATTAAAAAATATAGTAATATTAATGAAGAGATTTTAGCATTTCTTTATTTAAATAATATTATATAATTTATTGCCAAAAAAAATGTGTGTGTTTTTGAAGGTTAAAAGATTAAAAATTAATATTTAAAACTTAACCTCTGTCTAAACATTATTAATTATATACACCATTTATGGATAATAAAACTGTAAATAATTACACTTCATTAACAAAAATTTAGATTTTTATTAAAATATATATTTATGTAATTGTTAAAATTTTTTAATCACGTACCAGCCCAGCATCACATTTAAGAGAGAGAGTCCAATATCAATCAGAGTAACCTTCTCTAGAATCTGATATTGTATAATGATTGTAAGTTCCGCATATAATTTGCACTTTTGTCACTACTTTCGAGATGATGATTAATAATTTAAAATTAGTATTTTTTTAAAAAAATTATGTAAATATAGTTTGTAAAAGAACGATTATATTTGAAAAAAAGCTTATCTGACTTTCTGTTAACTGTTTAGTTGTTCGTAAGCGTTTAAAGTGTTCGCGTTTAAAGTATTATAATATAAAAATAGAGTATAAATTAAATAAATAATTGTAATGGCCGTTAAATTTATAATAATTGTTACTTATTTAATATTTTCCATAATCAGTGAGTGTACAAGTTTAACAAATATAGATCAAGAAATGGAAAAAAATATGTTACCAACATGGAAATTTATAAAACAAATTATAACAGATACAAGTAAAACTAGAAGAATTTACCAAGTGAACCAAAATAATGGAGTAAGTTTTGTTATTCATATTTTACTTTTATCGTCCTTTTTGTGTAATGTAATATATTTTGAATAAAATATTTCTGATGAATTTCAAAAATTTCAAATTCATATCCTCCACAGAAAATGTTACCAAGAATATCAAATAATAAAAAATTCTTTTGTGAAATATCTGGTTATCGTAGTTCAAAAATACCAAATTCGGTAAATAAATTACGACCAGGTGATATTGATGTAATTGCAGCAATGGGTGATTCTTTAACAGCTGGTAATGGTATAATAGCTCAATATATATATCATCCGGTAATTGAAAATCGTGGTATATCATGGTCAATTGGTGGTATGGATACATGGCGAACATATTGGACATTACCAAATTTCTTAAAAGAATTTAATCCAAATTTATATGGTTATTCAACTAAGGATGGTGTATCAACAAATAAAGGATCAAGGTAAATAAATATAAAAAAATAATAATCTTTATATTATAGAGATCATCTTTATAATTATAGATTTAATGTTGCTGAACCAATGACTATTTCATCTGATATGCTGTTTCAAGCAAAAGTTTTATTAAAAAGACTACAAAATGATAAAAATGTTAATATGACTATGGATTGGAAATTATTAACAATTTTCATTGGTACAAATGATTTTTGTCAAGATATTTGTTATCTTGAAAATCCTGATAATAAATTAGAATTACATAAAAATGATATGATTAGAACTTTACGTTTTCTTAGAGATAATATTCCAAGGTTAATTGTTAATTGGATACCACCTTTTAATGTTTACGAAAACTCAAAAAATATGACAAATTTACCAATAATGTGTCGAATAGCACAAATTTTTGAATGTGATTGTGTTTTTCGAACTGATCTCACTACAATTAAATATAATTTATATAAAAATATAAATAAAAAATGGCAAAAATTAGATAAAGAAATTGTTGATTTAGATGAATTTCATAGAAACGTAATTATATATAATGTTATTTTTAAAAGTTATTAAACTCACAATTAAACTTATTAATTATTAAACTCCTGTAACAATTATTACAGGATTTTACAGTGAATTATCAACCATTTTCTGTTCATGCATCGGCTAAAAAACCAAATGGACAAACGGATTATCGATTATTATCAACAGATTGTTTCCATTTTAGTCAAATGGGTCATGCAGCAAGTAAATTTAAATAATACTAATATTTTATAATATTTTTATTTTTTTTTAAATAAAAAATATTTTTAAGTGGCAAACGCTTTATGGAATAATATGTTACAGCCAGAAAATAAAAAACAATTTGAACTTAATAAAAGTTTTAAACATTTTGAATGTCCCAGTAATGAACATCCATTTTTGGTAACACGAGAAAATAATTGGAATAGATAAATATTTGCAGAGCATATAAATTAAATCTTGATATTGTTAAAGTTTGTATTTGAAATAAAATTGTTTTATAGATTCTTTTTCTTGTTGTTTTATTTTTACTTATTTTTATACGCAAATCATCAGACCAGTTTTAATTATTTTTAACACCTCTAATCAAATCGATTACAGCGATTATAGGCCGATGCTTGAGAGCGCCAATTTTTGTGTAATAAAAAAGTAGTTTCATTTTTCCCTTCCGGAGTAAATCGATAAAAAACATAATTTATAATATTAATTTGTGTTTACGAGCTTTAACTTTTAAAACGTTATTGTTAATCGTAATTATAGGTCTGGCTAAAATTAAATCAAAAATATATTATTCATAGTAAAAGTTTAATTCGGTTTTGTAAGTTGTAATTATTATTGTAAATGGTACGTATTTCTGATAGAGAGGATCTAAAGAATTGTAAACATGGAATCTAAAAACTCTAATTTCTACAAAATATGCAACATCTAACAATGACATAGACTGCTTGATGTAGAGGTAGACTACATCATTGTATACGCGTCGATTTTTATGTGCAGAAAATACTATATTTAGTTTATGCGTAGACAACGTCGACAATATAAAATCAATTCATATAAAAGCTTTACTAAAACAAAGGAAGAGGAACAATTTTGCATCTAATTCAATAGTTCTTTTCTTAATAGACAGACTACTCATTACTTTTATAATTTGTATATATAACAAACCTAAGGGATAACCCAAAACTCAGTAAAGTTGCTTAAAATATTACCTAGTATTACATAACAAATAATTTAACGTTTAATTGCGAATTTATATAATTTATTTTCTCATTTCACCACAAAGTGTGATATTTTAACAAATAATATTATTAATAATTATAGATTGAGGTAAAAATTTAATTATTATCCCATTATTTTATATATTTATATTACGAAATTTTTGTAAAACAAATAGCTATAAATCAGAGTAATAAGTAATATAAATCCAGTAAATTATTGTTTTTACAATGAGCGTGGAAATGTATCGATGCGGCCACGTAAATCATAAAAAAGTTTATTAACAAAATTGTCATTATTTCTGCAAGTAGCTCCAAAATAATAATCAACAGACTCGTTTGTTTCTAAGGAATTAAATAGTTGTTTATAATTCTTACATTTTTCTATATTTAATCGATAATTATTTTACCATATTACAAAATTATTATAAAAAAAATTATGGAATCCGAAAAAAGTATACAAATTAATAAAAAAATCGCCGAGGTGAAGAAAAGAATACTATTAGTAGGTAAAAGAATTAAAATTTTGTTAAATTATGTAATTAATTTCTATATTTTCATATAGAGGGTCAGAAAAAATCTAATGCTGAAGAATGGGAAAAGAAGAGAATAGCAAATACCGAAACGATAACAACTTTAAAAAAAGATATTAAAGAATTTACTGAAAAATTAAAACAAATAAAAAATCCTCTTCCTCGTCGTCCAGTTAAAGATTATTCTATAGATTCATGGGAAGGAAAACCAATTTATCCAATTGGTGCTAAAAATGCTGAAGAAGCATGTACAATTATGGATCTTAGAGCTATTGATACACAAAAACAATATGATTTATTACATTCAAAATATTTACGACGCCAACAATATTTTAATAAATTGGTTTGTCAATATCAGGAATTGTTAGCTTATAAAAATTCATCACAAAATCAAAATATTGTTTTTGGACCACCACCAGAAACATTGGAAGAAGATGCTAACAGAAAAGTACTATAATAATGATATAGAAAATTGTCAAATTAATTTTAATAATATAATTATTCATTTATGTATTCTATAGCGTGTTGCTCATTTGGAAAATGAAATTCATCGTACAAACGTTCAATGGATGGAAGCAGAACATATTCGGAAAAAATATGTTGCAATAAAAGCATCGCTCATGAATGATGCGGAACATTTCGAGAAATCTTTGAAAGAATTGGAACAATCTTTAACCGATCAGCAAGCCGAAATAAATCGTCTTCAGGTAACATAACATTTATTGTTAGACAAAATATATAAAAGTGCTTAATTACATACATATTTTGCAATCATTAAAGCAAGTTCATAAAGATGCTATTGAAATGCGTGACAGTGCTAAAATTATACTTCAAAGACATGAACAACAAGCACATAGCTCAAGTAAAGCTAGGGAACGTCAAGCACTTGAATTTCGGAAACAAGTTGAACAACGTAAAATGGAATTGGAACGAATAGAAAGAACACTATTTGCAACAGGTACTAGTAAAACTTTAGGTCATCAGGAAAGTATTGGATCAAGTGTAGGTGATCAATTGACTGGAAAAACTGATCAGCAAGATGAAGAGAATAAAGATGTTGCTACTGAAATGGGTACAATATTTAAGAAATTTATGGAAATTACTGGTGGCACGACACCACAAGAAGTATTAGAAAAATGTATTGCACAAAAAGAAACAACAACACGCTTGACATATTTACGTACAGCTGCTGAAGCTGAAAAGAAACATTTGGAAAATCAAAGAGAAATGTTAACTGCAGAATTAGAAGCATCGAAATTTTCGGATCTTAAAGAAAATGAAGAGTATACGATTACATTAAAATATCAGTTTTAAGATAACTAAATATAATATTTACAGAAATCAAGAACTTTTGGAATCAATAAAAAGTGAAATTGAAAAACAAAAACAAGAAAAACAATCTAATTTTGATGAAATTGAAAGAACACAAAAAGTCATAAAATCAATTAAGGATACACTAATGGAAATGATTTTTAAACTGCAAGAAGTTGATGAAACTGATATTACATTAATGAGAAATAATACAGTTATTTTAGCACAAAATTTACCAGATTTCTTGAAAAATGATGCAATACATTTAGATCTAATTGATGTTAGAGATGATCTCTGTTGTATATTAACTTCTAGTAGGTATAATTTATATTGTTTTCTTATTTTTTTTAGATATTGGAAGAGAAAATTTCTCGTGTTTTGAAACTTTCACCCGATAAACAAATAGCAAAAATTAAATCCGAAGATGAAGAAATTGATGATATCAAAGTAATACAAATTTAAATATAAACAAACTATAGAGCAAACTTTAAAGCCTAAAAAAAATATTTTAGGTCGATGATTTGTATGTTCAATTGGCATCTCCTAGAGCTCCTTCAGTACCAGATGAAAAGCCCCAACCATTACCAATATGCTACTATAATTTAATGATAGGTCGAACAGGTCAATCAGTTTCTGCATCACCAGGTCCAATACCTCCACCAGGTATATAAATGTGTAGTAAATTTTAATACTTCTGATTAAGATACGGTTTTGTATAAAAAAAATAGCTGCTGCGGATGAGGAAAATGAAGTGCCGTCAAGAACATTCCTTAAAAAACAAGCTATATTAATTGTTGATTCAAAATCAAGAAGAAAAGGTTTCCGGCCTGCAGCACAAAGAAGAAAATAAATATTTTTTATTATTAAAGTTTTAATTTTTTAATTAAATTCATAAAATTTTTTTTTTTTTATCAAAATCAAAATTAAAGAAATTTAGCAAATCTATAATTAAATTATGTATATGTAATCCAAAATAAACATTATTCGTTATCATAAATAATCATTTCATTATCATTTCATTACATTTGTGAGTTTTGGATTCAAAAGTGTTCTAAGAAAAAGTACATTGCTTTTCATTTTGATGTCTGGAAAGATTTGTACGAAAACTGGGCGGAAATATTCAAATATTACAACAACTATCACAAGATGATACCGTATCATCATCTCAAGCTAAAAATATTTGTATTCAAATGAATCGCCTTGAATGCGCTTTTACATTGAAACTAATTACATGAAACTAATTTAAAATACAAATCATTCATTGATTGAATTTGTTGATTAAATATCAATTTTCTTAAGAATTGTGAGGATTTTCCTTCAGTATGTATTTCCTAAGCGGTAGCAGTGTATTTTTGGACTGCATAACTGAAAGTGAATAAAAATCTATATACAAATAGTGCAAATGTTCTGTATTATACCTAATGCAGTGCAAAACATGCAATTTTTATTCTTAAATCCTTCCATTTCCGGTTTACTCTGAGTATAATAGAATATTGCCAAATAAAACTAGAATCCTTATCTAAATTCATTCAAACTCTTCAAAAATCAAATCTTTGTAGGTAAGTAATTGATATATTTTTATTGTTTTTTTATTTTCGTCATTATAAAAATAAGTAACTAATTAATAATAACAAAGATGTTAATTTTTTTAATTGTACGTTTCCGCTAAACAAAACTCATATATAACATAAACATAACAGTTCATTTAAGTAAGTGAAGCAAGAATTTAGGATACAGAACATAATTTAATTAATGGATCATGTTTCGAAAAATAATAAGTGGAATCATTTTTTGCCAGTCCGGATCCGAACGTTGTCGTTTTATTATACAGACGTCAGTTAGGTACACATTTCTCTTACACGAAATATACCAAAAAATTAAATTCGTCATAAAAACTTGATTACGAAAAGTTTAAAATCATTGATTTTAAACTTTTCGTAATGCTTTTTGTGCTATTTTTCGCGCATCTTGCGGTCCTGCAAAATTTAGTTTCTTATTTAACGTATTAGATTTGGTTGCTGCATGCAGTGCGTTGCGTTGCAGTAAAAAATTTGACTATCCGGCAACCGGCAATGCAATCATCATTTCATATCATATAACTTTGCATGAATCCAGCATTTTGTTTTGATATTCGTATTTTTATAATATTCAATAGATGTCACTATTTTATTTTGAATTTTTATCGATATTTTACGATATTTCCACTAATTTCAGATAAATTAATGAAAAAGTATATTTTCTTTAAATATTAAATTAGATTAATACATTTTATTAAAAATATTCTAAATTTGTTTGATTTCCGAGAATTTGCGCACCATATAATTTAATTATAATTTATTAATACGCCATACTTTAAGCCGGTTTGAAAAAGAATCGACAGCCGACAGCCGCACTCGTTATTTTCTTCATAAATAAAAAAAAACAAAAATTTTTGACAAACAAAACGCCATTTTCTGTTTCATTTCCCACGCTGTCAAATAATTTATAATTTTTTTTCATTAAAAAGCATGTTGTTAGCCGCGGCATAGAAAAGCAGCTTAGAAAAAAGAAAATTTCCTTTTTAACATCTTATTTGAAAAAGCGAGGTTTGGAGAGTGATTTACCATCTTAATTCACCTCAATTAATATTTAATTTAATAAAAATACGTTTGATTTCATTGATTTAATATTTCTATCTAATAAAAAAAAAATCAATGGCAGATACAGCTAACGTTTCAGACCATGAGGCTGGTGCTATTGACCATCATCAAGGAGGCGGTAACGGACCACAAGAAAAAGAACCAGCCCCACCGAAAGAAGTTATTGCTATTAAAGTAACTGGTACCGTAAAATGGTTTAATGTTAAGAGCGGTTATGGTTTCATTAATCGTAATGACACTAAAGAAGACGTATTTGTACATCAAACAGCTATTACCAAAAATAATCCAAAAAAAGCTGTACGTTCTGTTGGTGATGGTGAAATTGTAGAATTTGATGTTGTTATTGGTGAAAAAGGTAATGAGGCTGCTAATGTAACTGGTCCATCTGGTGAACCAGTTAAGGGTAGTCAATTTGCCGCTGATAAACGTCGTTTCAATCGACCATGGAATCAAAGAAATCGTAGACGTTCTGGTAACAGTCAAAGAGATTCTAATGAAAATGGACAAAATGGTAGTATGGGTCAAGTTGGTGACGGCCAACAAGAAGATCGTCCACAACAGAGACGTTTCCGAAGATACGGTGGCGGTGGTCGAGGTGGAGGTGGTGGCGGCGGTGGAGGAGGTGGTGGTGGTCGTGGATATAATAATTATTATGGTAGACGTCCACAAAGACGTTCAGAAAATCAAGGAGGGGATGATTTAAATATTGATTCCAATAATGAAGGTGGCAGTGGACAACGTTCTCGAGGTGGACCACCAAGACGTTTCTTTAGACGTAACTTCCGTGGGGGACCAAGAGGTGGTGGTGGTGGTGATCGCCGTCCGCGTAGTCCAGATAATCAAAGACAAGAAGGTGGTGGTGGCGGTGGCGGCGGTGGTGGTTATCAATCTAGAGGACCGCCAAGAGGTGGACCAAGAGGAGGTCGTGGTGGCTTTGGACGTGGAGGACGTAATTTTAGAAGACCATCAGGTGGAGCTCCACATAATAATGGCGGTGAACAGAATTAAAAATATAAATATTTATATAAAATTAATAAAAAACAACTGATGTGCTAGTCACAAGATTTACTTTACAGAAATGAAAAAATTTAATTAACAAAAACAAAACATCATTACATAATTTTCTTCTAATAAACTATTTTTTAAAAATCTTATGCATCCTAATACTAAATAAAAATTCTATGAGTGGACACAAAAATTGAAAAAAAACATCAATTTTTTTAAATCTCTTGGTTTTTGTATATTTATATATATATGAAACAGAAATACATTGTATTATATTATTTATATACGAAAAATGAAAAATTTAAAATAAATGTTGAAGAAAAAAAAATTGAACGATTTTGTTATTATTTACTTATATTCGTATTTGCGTTAAACAAGGTATGAGAAATATTGTAAGAAATTTCAAAAAATCTTATGCTTTTAAATTTCCAAAGTGTCAAAATTAAAATATTTCTTATGATTGGATTCGTCAGGGATTTTGGGTGTGGTGCGAGATATTAGTTTAGATAATTTTTATTTACGTCGTCATTTTAATTATTATATTACTTAATATATTGAAATTATCCACAGTGGATGGGATATAAATAGAAAATATTGAATTTAGTTTGATATTTTCGATCATAAATTTGTATTATTTAAACATAGTTGTTTGTTCTTTAATAAAAAAACAAAAAACAAATTTTGTACCATAAACATGAAATAATTATATAAATATTATATAATAAAATTATAATATATAAAATTTTTCGGCTATAGTTATAAATAAACTGACTTAAATATTTAAATAAAAATAAATTTATAAATGAAAAATATTTTTATTACCATTTAAAATTCATTATTTATTATTTTTATTTAGTTTTACAACTTTCACTTAATCTTAAATTCACCCCCCAAAAAATAATTGTTCTTTAAACACACAGCCACCACTAGAATGTATAAAACCATGAGCAACATAAAATACATTTACTATTTTTATATATATATAAATCTAATTGTTTTAAAATATTTTCAATTTGTGGAAAGTCAAGTTTCTGATAAATATGATTTTATTTTTGTTCGTATTTGATTCTCTTATACTTGCTGAAAAATTAATTTTCTTTTGAAATTACTATAAAGTATTTATATATACATATTTTTTTTAAATTTCACTATAAACCTTCAATTTAACTGGAAATTTTTATGTAGTTATCATAAATACTAAACCAAAAGTTTTGTAAATCTTTAATTGGACCACATATAAAAATATGTTCCTTGCCATTGTGGAATATACTGTGCAACTGGATTACAAATTGTTTTAGCAAATGGAATTTTATTACCAATACCATTTAAAATTCTTTGTAATCGGCTTTCGGTCATTTTTTCATAAAATGGCGAACGAACCAAATATAAAAGTAAATTAACACATCGTTTACTTAGTTCGGTTTTTTGCTCTGCGGTCAATAAATGTCGATTTTTATGATACATACGTATGCTAAAAAATAATAAAAATTCAATTTTAGTTTTAATTTAAATACTTAATAATTGTGTACCTTGCTAAATCCATTAACATTGCAATCGAATAACTTTTCCAACTTCTATAACCAAATAAACCAATTGCACCTAAATGTAATAGAGGCTTAGCAATATATAAACATTCTGCATATTCTAAAATGCATGATTTTGTATTATTTTTTATATTTTCATCATGACTTTTTGAAGGTAGAAATGTTCTTTGATGAAATGGTGGTGCACCTTCAATTTTTCGTATAATACGACCAGAACGTTTTAATTTAAATGTGCATGAACTATCAAGATTTGGTAATGGATGATTATGTGAAGTATCATTTAATTGTTGTTCATTTAATTTTTTCCTATCTAAAGCTGGAATTGCTGGTGCTCGAATAGTAGTTTCTGAATATTTTTTTAATAAAAATAATCGTCCAATTGATCTAAATGAAATTATTATATATAATATATAATTTTGATAAAAGAAAAATAATTTGTATATTTAAAAACATTGGTATCTACTTCAAAACTTGTACAATAACTACGAAACACCATCGTCCTCTTTGGCCCCATAATTTTTTTGCTGATATTTCGATAAAAACTTCACAATATTCAAGTGTCGTTAACATTAATTTAATTTGATAAACAATTCCATCTGCTACTGGTGTCAACGAATTTGATTTCTCAATAATACGATCATTAAATAGAACAAGAATATTTGAAAGTGAATATATTAATTCTGTGACTACTGATGAATTTGAAATTCGACCTGGTTTTTTGTATTTGTATAGTTAATTATTTGTTTAATGTTAAAATAAAATTTATATTGTTAAAAAATAAATACCTGCTACGAAATATGATACCCATTTAGCTGTTGTTTCTAAATCGCCTACTGTTTGTGGATTTTCACTTACCCAAATCTTATAAGATTCAAATATATTTTTTAATGATATAAGGTATTGAGACATTTTTAATAATTCTACTAAAATGCGATATCCTTTTTTGTTAATAGATTTTAAAACATTTATGAGACTTCAATAACAAAATTGACACGATTTTTTACGATGCAAAAGGCTAGAATGTTGTCAAGAATGACAGCCAAACAAGTTGACATATATATCTAAAAAAAAATTAGTATTGCCATTGTGTAATTGAGATTGAGTTGATATATGTGAGTCAATGTGTAGTTTGTAGTTTACAACTATATTCTGCAGTAACAGGGTGCATAACAAATAAAATTTATCAAAATGTATACCTAAACTGTGTCCACTTTTATAAATTTGTAGATTTGTAAGGATAATGAAATTCTTTATGCAGGGTATGGTGAATTCCGAATTCGTTTCTCGAGAGGAGAAAACTCTGCATTTTAAAATGCTACATATTTTACAGTAGTGGTCGTGGGTGTGTGGACGACAGGGAAAGCGTTGATCGTCAGCGTCTGCGGATTCTGTCCAGCGCCGCAACTGTGCCAGTTGCCACCAAGTATTCATTGCACCTCCACGTGGTGACCACTGGGCAACTGATATGATTTCAGGCCAAGCAATGAATGCGCCCAAATCCAGAAGCGTCTGACCCAGAGTGGGCGGCGCCCTGGTCTGCGTCTGTTTCCCAGAGGGACGGCAGTAAAATTTCCTGGTAGTAGGTTAAATACAGTCAAAATTTTCAAAATGATTAGTACAGTACAACACAGAAACCAAAATCGGCAGGGATATCTGCCAAAGTGTCGCTAGAATCCACGGCTAGCGGCGAGGGCTTGGCTCTTTCCGAAATGGAATTTGCTAAGTCGCCAGTGGATAATAATATCGGGGGCAATCCCTCTGCACTCATGGTGGAGTCACAGGCCATAGTGTTAGACAAAGCTACTGTACACACGCAACTACCTACCTCTAACCCCTTTAATAGAAGTAGATTAATCGGACGATCGCCACCAAAAAGCCAATCGTTAATAAACCTAAACTCAACAACAGATGAACTCAACAACTGTGAGCTTAACATTCACCACAGACCAGCTACAAACCTGTTATACAACAGCAGTCCACAACTGCAATCAGTAGTTGTCTCTCAAGACTTGGAGCAACATGGACAAAATCCGAAAAGGAAAAAAAGGTCTCTTGAAGAAGGCTCACCAAAAGGAAAGAAACAGAGTAAATCAGACGAAGATAAAGCCAAAATATTTAAACTAGAAAACGTACTTGAACGAATAAAACAAATTAAATTAGAACAAAGAGATTTAGTAATAAAACGCTTAGAAAAAGATCTGGACGATGCAAAAAAGGAAATCAGTGAACTAAAAAACATAATTTTAGCAATTCAAAATAAGGAAACCGAAATGACAATGCCACCTGTAACAGATACATCCAAAAATATTGAAATAACTGCGGAAACAGAATGGATAATACCAAATTTAAGAAGAAAAGGGAGGAAAGGAAGTTCCTCTTTGCAGAGCAGCGAAAAATCCATAAATGGTTCACCAGTACCCCGACAGCTTACCACAAAGAAACCTGAAAATAAAAATAAAGTATTATCTCAACCGAACAAAGAATCCCTACCTAACAACCAATTCCAGATTTTGGATACAACAGAACAACTGGAAAACCTGCATGTGAACGACTTCCCAGACATACCAACTATAACCACCAGTGACAAAATAGTTAAAATTATCCAGAAGCAAGACACCAAAACCAGACAAGCCCGAATCCTCAAACCACCCCCTGTTATCTTCAGTAATCTAAAAGACTACAACGAAATTTCAAAAGATCTAAAGACAAAAAACGTAAATTTTGACGCCAAAATGCTAAACAATAACCAGCTAAAAATAAATGTAAACACCGAAACAGACTACAGACTACTAACTAAACTAGCTAATGACCACCAATTAGAGTGGCACTCTTTTGAAAATAAGCAATCTAGACCTATCAAAGTTATGGCAAGATATCTGCATCCATCATGCGACTCAGAGCTAATTAAAAACGAATTGACAGAAAAAAATTACAAAATAATTGACGTCGAAAACAAAATAATTAAAAAAAAAGTAAACGGAGTTGACTTCACCACCAAACTATCTTTGTTTATGCTAACTTTTGACCACACAGAGGATATCCAAAAAATTTACGACATCAAATACTTGCACCACATGAAAGTTAAAATAGAAGCACTACGAACAAATAAGCAAATCCCACAATGTAAACGTTGCCAGAGTTATGTGCATACAACGAAATATTGCCAGAGAAACCCTCGCTGCGTCAAATGTGCTGGTAATCACCTCACAAGTAGTTGCCAAAAAAGTAGTGATTTACCAGCCATATGCTCTAATTGTGCAGAAGCACATCCCGCAAATTACAGGGGATGTGTGATAGCTAAAGAGCTTCAAAAAAGACGAAACAACAAAATAAACAACAACACATACAACCATAGAAATCTTAACACAGAACACAGTCAGCAAAAAACGATTACAACTTCATACGCAGATAGGTTAAAAAACAATTCACCAAACAATACAGACACGGCAATAAACGCAAAAGATACATCTTCACTACTAACAGACATTTACACAATAGTAAGAAATCTATCAATTAGACTAGACAATCTGGAGTTAAACAATCCTAGTACACAAGCTCAAAAAATACAATTATGACCCAGAACTCTTTTAAAATAGCAACTTGGAACGCGAATGGAGTAAAAAACAAGACAAGAGAATTAGAAATCTTTCTCAATACTCAAAAAATTGACGCTTGTCTTCTATCAGAAACACATTTAACTAACCAAATGTTCATCGCAATTAAAGGATATAAAACATACCTAACAAATCATCCGGACAATCAAGCAAGAGGAGGAAGTGCAATAATTATCAAAGAAAATATTCACCATTATCTTGACCATGATTTAAAAAAAGAAGAAGTTCAACTGACAACTGTTGTAGTCTACACAGGCAACCAGAAATTGACAGTTGGAGCATGTTATTTTCCACCTAAACATAACCTAAAAAGACAAGAATATATAGACATCATCAATAAATTAGGAGACAGATTCGTGATGGGAGGCGACTTCAATGCAATGCATACGGACTGGGGTTCCAGACTTACCACTACGAAAGGTAGAGAACTTAAAGCTGCACTGACACATCTAGGCTGTAATAGCCATTCTACAGGTATGCCTACATATTGGCCCACAGACTGCAACAAGTTACCAGACCTCCTCGATTTCTTTGTAACCAAAAAGATTTCCAACAACTACATTCATATTGAAGACAACATTGACTTAAGCTCAGATCACTCCGCCGTAATACTTAACATCAGTGACACACTAGCGACTAGAAAAGTAGATCCAGTACTTACAAACTCCACCACCGATTGGGAAAGCTTTAAAATCGACCTAGAGAATATGATAGACCTGAAAACCAAAATACAAACTAAGACTCAACTAGACGACGAAGCAGAAAAACTCACGAATAGCATCCAGAACGCAGCTTGGAAAAACACCAAAATAACACCTGTCAGGAACAAAACTATTAACTACCCCACCAATATCAAGGAGCTTGTGATGGAAAAGCGCAGAGCAAGACGTAGATGGCAACTCACAAGAGATCCAGAGGACAAAAATAATCTGAATAGAAAGACGCAGCAACTGAAAAGAGAAATAATTAAATTTAAAGATATAAACATGTGTACTTATCTGGAAAACTTGACGCCCACCGAAAGAACAGACTACTCGCTGTGGAAAGCAACAAAATATATAAACAAGCCAATAGCACACAACCCTCCAATTAAAAACAAAGATGGTAATTGGGCCCGAGACAGCCAGGAAAAAGCTAAAGCGTGATTTCAAAACTAACAGAAAGACTATTCCTAAACAAACTAAAACCCATAATAGACAACAAACTTCTGATTCCCAGTCACCAGTTCGGCTTCAGACAGAAACATTCAACAATTGACCAAATTCATCGCATCACTAACGCAATAGAGGATTCGTTTGATGAAAAAAAAATATGCTCAGCCATTTTTATTGACATTGCACAGGCATTCGACAGAGTGTGGCATGAAGGACTGATTCATAAATTAAAAAAAATATTACCAACACAACATGTTGAATTCTTGACGTCTTACTTGGAAAATAGATTCTTTAGAATTAAACAAGATAACGAATTTTCGGATCTCACGGAAATCAGAGCAGGAGTTCCACAAGGGAGTATACTCGGACCAACGTTATATATACTATTCACCAGTGACCTACCAGTGCAAAATGACATCCTGACCGGAACCTTTGCAGATGACACAGCAATGCTAGCTATCGATAATAACCTGCAAGGAGCCACAAATAAACTACAATTAGCGAACAATGATATATATGAATGGACAAACAAATGGAACATTAAAATAAACGCAACTAAATCATCACACATCAACTTCACATACAGGAAAATAACTAATAATAACGTAATAAAAATGAACGGAGACACGGTTCCGTATGGATCCACGGTTAAATATCTAGGCCTGACCCTCGACGAGAAACTAAAATGGAAAGACCATATAAAAAATAAATTAATCGAACTAAACTTAAAATATAGAAAAATTTACTGGCTTATAGGACGAAAATCAAAATTAACAATTCACAACAAAATTCTTATATACAACCAAATCCTAAAACCAATTTGGTTGTATGGTGTACAGCTCTGGGGATGTGCCAGCAGATGTCACATTGAATCAATCCAAAGATTCCAAAACAAGGTGATCCGAAACATGATCGACGCTCCATGGTATGTAAGAAACTCTGACCTTCATAGAGACCTGAAAATAAAGACAATTGACGAGGAAATTACGCGATATGCTGTAAAGCATCGTACCAGATTGATCAATCATGACAATGAAGAGGCTGCAAATCTCATAAATGAGAACTCGATAAGACGATTAAAGAGGAACAGACCACTTGACTGGACATGACTCCTAATAATAAAAAAAATCAACATAAAAATTATGATGTTTATATGACATCATATTCCATCGTAACGTAGTTTTAAGATTCATCAAAATAAAATTAATGGTTGGTCAAATTTGACCAGTTTTAATCAAAAAAAAAAAATATTTTACAGTTTGTATTTATTTCATTTTCTATATGTATGTTTTTATACATATAGAAAACATAATTATTATATGTTTTTTTCAAGATTTTGTACCAAATATTAGCTATTTGTAATGGTTATTTAAAACTATATATTAAAAAATATGAAAAACAATTAATTTTGAAGTGCTATTTTGTTTTCCAAAAATTATAGCGTCAGAATAAATTGAAATCGCCAAATAACATTAGCGATTTCAATTAAAATAAATTAAATTTTATACATATATAAAATAAAAATTTAAACAAATTTAGCAACTGAACCCTCTCTGACTTTAAAATGTGCTAAAAAAACTATATTTGCCATTGCGGCGGCAGGTGGCGTAATTTTTTCTAGAATGACATTACATAAAAATAATTGAATTTGTGACGTTTTGTGATTGTGAGATCGTGTGTGCGAGAAAACTTCATCTCAACATTTTCTTGCTCGTGGTTATAGGATTTCATAAAGAAACATAAATATATAAACTAAAATATACTAATTTAAAGTGAAAAATAGTTTTGATCAAAAAGTGATTAATAAACGTTTTATTTGAATAAAAAAAGGATACCAAGATGCCTTCCAGTAATCCATTACCGCCAAAAGAATGTGCGCTTTTTAGAAAACTTCTGGTATGTCATGCGGCCGGGTATAAAAAATATAATTTTATATAGTACTTTTATATACTTATTTACATAAAAATAAAATTAGTTTATATTTATAATGTAATTAAATGCAGAGAATCAAAAGGACTAATTTCCATTTAACTATTTTATATATTCTAAAAGTTAAAAATCTTAAGTTCCATGTATGGTCAAATTTTGGGTACTCTATCTATACAAAACCATTTTTGAATATTGTATAAATCAATTCAACATAACCTCAAATGATTAAAATTAGTGATTTCTAATTTTTATGAATAAAAAGATAATTATAACTTTTTAATAAATATTTATTCATTTATTAAATTTAAATGTTAAAATATTTTTTTAATAATTTGCAAAAATATTATATAATTATAATATAATTTAAAATTCATAAAAATGTTTATGGTATATATTATTTTCAGAAATGTTACGAAATGAAACAATATAAAAATGGCTTAAAATTAGCTAAACAAATCTTATCAAATCCGAAATTTACAGAACATGGTGAAACATTAGCAATGAAAGGTTTAACATTAAATGGTTTGGGACGTCGTGAAGAAGCATATAAATATGTACGACAAGGATTACGAAATGATTTAAAATCTCATGTTTGTTGGCATGTTTATGGTTTATTACAACGTTCTGATAAAAAATATGATGAAGCAATTAAATGTTATCGTAATGCATTAAAATGGGAAAAAGATAATTTACAAATATTAAAAGATTTATCATTATTACAAATACAAATGCGTGATCTGGAAGGTTATAAAGAAACTCGTCATCAATTATTTAAATTGCGACCATCACAACATGCATCATGGATTGGTTTTGCAATGAGTTATCATTTAATTGGTGATTTAGAAACTGCCAATAGTATTCTAGAAACATTTAGACAATCTCAGGCATTAATTGTAAGTATGAATATAATGAAAAAATAGATCGATTTTTGTTAAATATAAATTAGGTCAAATATATTTATATACTGTGCAATAATTTAGAAACCTAAAAGTAATTCAAATTTCATATTCCAACAAATATTTAGAGCTAATTAATATAATTTATTTTTAATCTATAGGAAACTCATGATTATCGTCATAGTGAACTATTATTATATCAAAATCAAATACTTATTGAATCTGGTAATTTAGAAAAAGCTCTACAACATTTAATTGATTATGAAAATCAAATTGTTGATAAATTAGCTGTTAAAGAAACAATGGGTGATTTATATATACAATTAAATCAACATAGTACAGCAATACCAATTTATGAATATTTAATAAAACGTAATCCAGAAAACACATTATATTTTTATAAATATTTTGATGCTAAACAAATTAATGATGGTAATAAAAAATTAGAAATATATCGTAATTTTCAAGAACAATATCCATATGCTATGTGTCCAAAACGTATGCCATTGGATGTTGTTGATGGTGAATCATTTCGTGAAATTGTCGATCAATATTTACGTAAGGGTTTACGTAAAGGTGTACCACCATTATTTGTTAATATACGTTCCTTATATGAAGATAATAATAAAATTGATATTATAGCACAATTAATACAAGATTATTATATTAATTTAAAAGAAACTGGTCATTTTTCTAAAGATGATAATATTAATAATAAACCATGTGAACCAGCATCAGCATTATTATGGACAACATTATTTTTAGCACAACATTATGATTATTTACGTGATACAGATCGTGCACTGGAATATATTAATATGGCTATTGATCATACACCAACGTTAATTGAACTTTTTGTAACAAAGGGTAGAATTTATAAACATGCTGGTGATCCAATTGAGGCGTATATGTGGTTAGACGAAGCCCAAAGTTTAGATACTGCAGATAGGTAAAATAATTTTTATATATTATATTTGAGCAAATATTTTGTTTTTTAAATATATTATTTGAGCAGTGGTAAAAAATTTAAATAGTATTCATAACTTTTGTATGTGTGCACACCCATTTTTAATTTCACACATCCTGCTGCATTAATTATCGCTCGGATTCATATCTTAAAAATTAATATTTCCTAATTATTTTCAAATTATAAATAAGTAACAAGGGAATAAGTGTATTTCTCTAAACATAGTAGCTTTTTTCAAGAAATTCTTAATAAAAATAGTTCAATGGACCTTTTTTGAAAGTAGAAAGATAACATACATTCAGAAAGTAAAATTAGAATTTCTGATAGAAACATTTCCAAAAGTTCTATAAAATTTGAATAGTGTTTTTAAAAATAAATATTGATTCAGCAATTAAACGCACAATTCTACTACAATTTAGGACGAACTAGCTAGTCACAAAATTATTAACCGAAACAATTGAATTGACAATGAATCTTTATGATGAATCCATTCTTCTTTTTTGTGAAGTGACTAACTAAATTGTTCTGAAATGTTTCTTATTATTTGATCGTAAATTGTTTGTTATAATTTTCGTAATCTTTGTTATAAATGATTTTCAGTTATTTTTAAAATATAAAATTATACTAAATTGATGTATTTTGAATTTTTTGTTATAGATATATTAATTCAAAATGTGCTAAATATATGCTAAGAGCAAATTTATGTAAAGAAGCTGAAGAAATTTGTGCTAAATTTACACGTGAAGGTATATCAGCAATGGATAATTTAAATGAAATGCAATGCATGTGGTTTCAAACTGAATGTGCATTAGCATTTCAACGTTTAGGTAAATGGGGTGAATCATTAAAAAAATGTCATGAAGTTGATCGACATTTTGCCGAAATAATTGAAGATCAATTTGATTTTCATACATATTGTATGAGAAAAATGACATTACGTGCATATTTTTGCTTATTAAAATTAGAGGATATTTTACGAAAACATCCATTTTATTTTAAGGCAGCAAAATGCGCAATTGAGGTAAACTAAACAAAATGTTTGAATATATTTTGATAATAAATTAGGTTTTTTGTGTAGGTTTATATTAGATTGTATGACAGACCATTAAAAAATGATGAAACTGTTGAAGAAATCGATATTGGTAAAAAAGTTATAACTTTTATATATATATATAAAAAAAAACTTTAAATTTCTAACATTATTTTTATTATTTCTTATGACTTTAGAAAATTTACCACCATCTGAATTGAAAAAATTACGAAATAAACAACGTAAAGCTAAAAAGAAAGCGGAATTAGAAAGTGCACAAGCTGCACAAGCAGCTGTTAAAAAAGAACAACATCAGAAATCAAAACATCAAAATCCACAAGATGCTGATCCCGAAGCACCACAATTAGATGAATTAATACCAGAAAAATTAGAAAGACCTGATGATCCATTAGAGAAGGCAATTGATTTTTTGAAACCATTATTATTATTAGCTAAAGATCGTATTGAAACGTATTTGTTATCATTTGAAGTATATTTGCGTAAAAATAAAATATTACTTATGATACAGGCTATAAAACGTGCCCGTGAATTGGATCCAAAACATCCAATTGTACATGGTTGTATTATGAAATTTACAAAAGCTTTACAATTAATGTCAAATGATTTACATCCAAGTGTTAAATTGGTTGTTGATAAGGCATGTCATGAATTAATTGGTGGTACAAATAAAACACAACAACAATTAAATAATGATTTTATTAATGAAAATAAAAATTCAATATTGCATTTAATTGAAGGTGCTAAAATAATGTATGCATTAGATTTTAGTAGAAAAGATGAAGCATTGGAATTAATTACATCATATGATATTAATAAAATGAATTTAGACGTAAGTATTTATTTCAATTTTAGTTGAATTCATTGTTTTATTAATTTCCACAATAATATAAATAATCTGTGGCAAATTGTGAGTTGACTTAATGTATTTTCCGGAATCTCTAAAAAATCAAATTTAAGGATATCGAGTAATCTGCCGGAAACTCTTTAAAATGGGAGAAATTTCACTCTTAATTACAAACAAAAATTACCACGATTTAATAAGTTTGGTAGATTTTCGAAATCCTTAATTTTGACGCTTATATAATCCGGCCACAAATATTAATTTCATATTACAACACTTTTCAGAATAAATTAGTAATTGTTAAAAAAATCCTTTCCGAATTAATAATATCAATTAAAATTATCTAGCGTCTAAACGTAAAATTATCTAGACTCTCGAGAGTATCTGGTTATCTACAGGTACAGACTAAGCCTAGTTATCTAGCACAGTTAATTTAGTTTTAATATTAATTTTAACTACTTTAATTAGATTTCATACAAAATTTAATTTTGTATAAATTTTTTAATCGACCTAACCTAACTCATACATTTTGCCACAGTATATTAGTTACACGCAGTATAATTTAATTAAACAATTTTTACTTATATAAAATTTTTTCAATTTCTTTGATCGTTAATTTAGGAATGTACAAAAGTCTATGAAAGCATACGTGATGAACATTTTGGTTCACAATGTGATGATTATTTAAAATTATATAAAGAACAATGTCATAAACGATTTAAACATGCCCGTTTATTTAAAGAGGCTGAGCCTATTAGTAATGAAAATCATATTAACGAATCTATAGGCGATCAAAAGACTGCAGATTTGTAAAATTTAATGAAAATTAAACATAAAAAACAACAAACAAAATAATAATAATAAAAAAAAATATTTCAACTACAACTACATACTAACTAATATGTAATTATATTATAAAATAAAAAAAAATCAATTCTTTATTACACAGGAAAAATAGAATATCCGAAATATAAAATCGATTATATTGTTTAAATATTAATTAATTAAATATTTGTTTTATATAATATTTTGATTTTAATTTAGTGTTAAAAACAAATTGTTCTTTGGTTAATTATAAATCAACAAAAACAAAAATTTAAAAATTCTTTTCAATTTAAACTTAAGACATTTTTTTTTTCTAAGTCGGGAATAATGGAAAAGAAGCAATAAAATTTTAAAATTACATTAATTACAATTTTTACAAAACAAATATATTAAATTTTTTTTTAATTAATTTCTTATTTAAAATTTTTAATTTTATTTTAAAAAAAAAACTGTTTTATAAACGAAGAATAATAAAAAATTGTATTGAAAAATTTTATATAGAATTTTTTAATATTTTTTTTAAAGGACCTGGTTCATTAGACTTTTAAAATTGTATTGTTTTTTTTTTTTTGCCAATGATAAAAATTATGAATGAGAGAGACAGAGATCTATTTATAGGAAAAATTTAATTTTAAATGTCAAAAATATTCCTTCTCTAAGAATAATAAATTAATTAACCCTCTCTATCGCAGTAATCGCACACACAATTTTTTAGGTTCTTGTATCCTTTTTTTTATCAAAAAAATCATTGCCGATTTTTTAAAAGTGTTGTGGAGACGGTCCTTTATTTTAATAATTTTTCAGTTTTTTTTATATTTAAGGAACAATTTTAACAAAAAAAAAAGAAATATTCAAAATAATTGTAGGAAAATGTTAAATAAAAAAATTAGAAAAAAAAAAAACAGAATAAAACTTGAGATTACAGCGAATCAATTATTACAAAAGTGAGATAACATTTTTTAAATTAAATAATAATAAATTAATTTAAAAAAAAAAATCATTAACTAATATTTTTTCTTGTTTTTATAATATAATATAAAAAAATGTCGTTTAAAATTAAAATAATATTTTACATATAATCCATTTTTTTTATAAGCTAAATCTAAAGAAAAAAAATTGTATTTAAATAAATTGAGAAAATATCAAATATAGTGTGTGACAAACAAAATATTAAAAACTATTATATAAATAAAATATAGATACTAATTAGGAAAAAAAAAATTAAATTTATAATTTTTATTTCATCATAAAATTAATTATTTTTCGTTTTTTTTTTTTGTTTTTGTGTTAATAATACAAATAAATATGATAATTATTATAAAATCGTATTTTAATAATTTCAAGTCCTAAATACAAAAATAAATATAATAATTATTGAATAAATAATAAACAAGCAAAAAAATAAACTGAAATTAATAATTTTTATCTTAATAATAATAACATAATAAAAAAATTATTAATAATTATACAAAATGTATTTGTAAATTAAATAAATAAAACAAAATCGAAAAATAAAAAAAAAACTTGATGGTTATAAGAAATCGAATTTTTTAATAGTTAATTTGTATTATGTATTAATAGAATTCAAAAAACAATAAAAAAAATTATATTTTTAATTTTAAATTTAAAATTGCCGAAATAAAAATGAAAATTTCTCAGCAGTTAAGTGATCAGAATTTTGGAAAATTGTAATTGTAAATGTAAAATACAGTTTAAAAAGTCCTTAATGGTTGTGTAAACTTGTGGTTACCTTCAAACTTTAATTTAGTTAAGTAAAAAAAAATTATAGTAAAACTTAGAATACTAGTTTTTCATATGGATACTTCGGTATCCAGTATGTTTTTATAAATTACAAATAAAACGTCGGATTTTAACTTGTATTTCTTACACAGTTCCATATTTTATATTAAAATTATTTAATTTAAGTGAATAATAATATATTTTAATTGTCAAATTAATTTTTATATACAATTTGTTTGTATACATATCGGTTTCGACGTAAAAATGGAAATTTGTTCATCTCTATGGATGCGATCAAAATTTATATCATTAGTGACTGTAACCAAAAATCGGAGCTACTCTAATTTTTAATTAGTTCAATTAAAAAAAATCTATCACAAGAAAAAAACGACGCAACTGTTAATGTATACATATACAAATTATTCGTAATGAATGGTACGAGAGTGATTTATATCCGATTGCTGCGGTAGTAAAAATCTCATATTGCACAAAGCGATTTTTTTCCATTTACATAGGTGCTCAGAAGATAAGATTAAAAATTATGTTTTCAAAAACTGAGTACACTGTAACTAAATTACATTATTCGTAATATAATATTCGTATTTCGTAGATTTCGAGCGGTATATGGAACGGTAGCAAGCGTAGTAATTAACATAATTTTAGCGGCAATCCTCCGTTTAGTAACTAAAGGAGGCATTTTAATTAATTTCAGTATGTCTTCAAATCTTGAAAGATTGAAAATTTTTACTAGCACTAAGTAGATCACAATCCTAACCTGTGAATATCAAAATTCATTTAAATCGGACAATAATTTAATGCTTCATATTTTTATTCTGTAGATCTAGAACATAAATCAAATTTACTTTGGAAACTAAACTGTTCATTCATATTTAATTTCACAGTAACTCACTGAAGCTACTTAAATTTTAGGAGAACCAACTAGATGGCAAACCCAAGTTGGGTGTGAAACTAAACTAAACTAATGTGTTCGGTCAATTCTGATTTATGTAAATTGTGAATTTGGTCCAATTGGTTTTGGTCAATTAACCGGAAATCGATATGCATAGTTAAATATGTTGAATTTACAGGATCAGGATTGCTCTTTAATTGATATACCAGTTTTAGAAAAATAGTTTTACAATTAAATTGGACTAAGTTGAAATTTCAATAAATCTCTTAAATACTGAAAGCTGTATAATAAATGGTTTATTAATTAATATCCATTCATCAGTGAAGACTTGTGGATATTAAGGTAATATAAAAAAGTTTAGAGGTAAAAAAATATAAAGTCTTAAATAAATAGAAAATTTATAGTGAACTAATAATAAAATATTGCAACTTTGTAATTGAAATTTGTAGTGATTTATTGTGACGATATGATGTCGTTGTTATTGCAGGTGATTTAAAGTTCACTATTAACTGTGAGTGTAATGCAATTTTAACTTAAATTCATATTGAATAGAATAATAAATCAATATATAAATCTAATTATAAAAATTACATTACCTTGTCTTCTTGGAAAATATCATTTCTTATTCATCTTAATTTATAAAAATTTAAAAATATTTTCTTTAATATACAATAAACGTAAATTTTCTTATTAGGCAAACATAATATATAAAAAGAAAATTTATTGATTACAAAATCATTTACCTTTTTTTTTGATGATATCTTCTAGAAAATAAAATTGTGATTTGTTTATAGATTTTCGGAATTGTCAATAAAAAGACGAAAATCTGTACTTTTATGGAGTAGAATTTAACTATATAAATAAAAAATCAATTTTAATCATTTTCGTATATAGTAAATTTAGGGATCATAATAATAAAGTTTATTAAGTATAGAAAAACTATTGGGCAATCCTTAAAAAGGTTTAATCTAATAAAATGATTTACAAAAAGTTGAATTATTTAGTCCACCTAGCCTGGGTTTCTATGAAAATAGTTACCTATTTTATTGATTAATTTGAAAATATAAAAATTAAATTTAAAAAAAACTTTAAATTAAATACTCTGAGGAATTTTATTAAACTAATATTAATTAAAATCAATATATATATAAATTTAATGTTGTTTTGATTATTTACATATAATAGACTAAGAGATAGCAACGAATTTATTTTGGTAATGAGTAACTAAATATGAACTTCATGAAACATAAAACTGAAGGCCTGGAAATCCAGCAATTAAAGATCTTCGGGTTTCAACAAAAGTTCAAACGTTTTTAGTTACGAAATGGTTCAAGAGATCTTTTATAAATAGAATATTGATCGCCGTTACAAATTTTAATGCCGTAGGGTTTCCAGAACTTCATCCATTCGCTATTTAGAGTGTGAGTTCATAGGATACTCAGACTACCTACACATTTTAATGACCGGTAATATAATCAAAGTAAATCCAGTGCTATCTAGCTCTCCGGCTATAAAATTAAATAGAACTTTGTGTATATTTCCATATAAAATATATTTGAAATTAATCAAAATTTATAATGAAAACTTATTAATAAATATAAATGAATTTTAATTACTTTTTATATTATAGATAGTCAATTAATAAATTTATAATGTGATTTTGTCATGGAGACCTAGACATAATATGGAAAATTTATAATATGAAATCTAAGAAAATGTAAATTTTACATTTTGCAGTATATTTTCAACTCTCATGGGTTTAATAATTAAAATATTGAATAATTTTGTTATTTATAATTTGCATTTGACTTTACTTTACATAATCATTATAAATTCTGCAACTCCAAAATATTTAGTGCGCTTGACATTACATATTTATACATAATAAGTTAATTTTTTTTAATAAGAAATTTTTTAAACTAATAAACGAACAATAAAAATATTAATGTATATTTATTATACCAAACACTTCTGATGTCTTGTGTGCTTGGGATTTTGACTGCAAGATAGATTGCCGACTGAAATTAACTGAGATGCCAGAAATCAACCATCTTAGAATAATCATATGGGACTTCATGACCCGAAGTAGATATTTTTCCTGAAAATTTTTGAAATCTCAGAAGCGTTTAATAGATGTACAAAAATTCACGATATTTTAGAAGCATTTTAATAGAAGTACAAAATTTCCCGGATTAAAGATATTGACCGGTCAATTTAATCTTATATATTTATATACAAAAGTTTCATTTCAAAAAATATCCTGATCTTGTCTGTTTCAGTCTTGTCTATATTGCTGAAATAATTTAAATAAAACTTGTAATTTTTCAATTACATTAAACATATTTTAGTTATTATAATGTATATGCATTTAAAAGACAGCATTACAATCAGTGTAAAACTTTTAACCAAAAAATCAGATTTAATAAAATCTTCCAGAAATTCTCAGGATGTTCTTATCTACAAAATGTTGTTAAATGTTATTTATTTAGTGCAAATTGATATGAACGTAATGAGAAAGTTTTTTTTTTATAGTTGAAAGTTCTTTGAATTTTAGAATAATTTGGTATTCTAAACTTTTTCTTCTCTTCTCGTAGATTTCTGTGTTAACAAAAAAAAATAAAAAAAGTTTTGTATAACATCAGTTAACCATAAAAAATATTACTTTATTTTCATATTTTCCAGTACATCAAGAAAGAAAATGTGTTTTTTTTTGTAAATATTGTGAAAATCACTTAAACTTGATTCAATCACCCATCCTCCAGAAATGTGTTTTTTTTTTATATGAAATTAGTGTTTTCAAAATTGTGCTAAAATTCTAGTTTAACTTTTATAAAAGTGTTTTTTATTTGGAAAAACGTTTTTTTTTTTAAAGTTACTATCGTTTTATGTCAAGGAAATTGATGTTACTTATACATAGTTTAGTTAGTTTTGGCCAGTGTATAAAATTGAATGAGAAACTTGAAATTTTGTGTACGATATAAGTTTATACAAATTATTATTTTTAGTTCTAAAATAAGTTTTCATTATAATATAGCTAGCTATATCAACAGGAACAGCATATAGTAAGTAAACAAATCGAATTTAATTGCTTTAAGAATTTTAGAAATGATTTCTTTGATAATTACATAATATTAATAAATTATAATGAAAAACTAAAAAACTTTAGAAATTTTTGAATAAAAATATTTTTTAATTAATTTACTTGTTCCATAATTATAAGTGTATTGCTACTGTCCTGGATTTTTAAATAATCTATAAATTGGATACAATTTGAAGAAGCTATATTTATTTTTTTAATTGCTACTGTACTTGCATGTATGCATCCGAAACATGTGAGCTTAAAGTAAAAGACGAAAACGTTTGCAAAGATGGGATTTGGTGGAGAAGACACAACATAGAAATGTACGAGTTCTACTTGTACGTCGACAACGTCATCGCAAAGATACAATACAATGCAATAATAACGTTGGTTTAGACATGTTGTTCGTATGAATCAAAATGCTCCAGCTAAACTAGTCTACGAAACCAACCCGACGATAAACGAGACAAAGGACAAATATTATCTACGGTAGAAAGATGGTATTGAGGCAGACTTAAACAAGCTTTGGGGAAAGATAGGAGACCTTTAATCCGGTTCTGTAAGACTTTTCTGTATGTAGGGTAAAAGACAAATCGTCGTATGAACAATTAAATTGTGATTTTTGCAGTACAAACTTATTATGTATTTTTATTATGTAGCTTGAATCAGAAAATATATTTAGGAAGAGATCAAAACTGATAAAAAAGTTTTGATTGTGGCTTGTGGGATTTAATTACAAAATTTCAAGATTAAATAAGTTTTGATCTCTTCTTATCCTACAATTTTTGCTTGAATTTAAAGTTATTATCTAATTAAAATTTAAAAATCTGTATGTAATAAGTTAAAGTTATTAAGAATTAGCAGTTAATTTAGTAGTTATTTTTTTAATAAAATAAAAAAAATGTTCGCTTGTATTGATGATTCACTCGGCCACATTTGAAATATTTAAATTCGAATAAAATGACCCCTAATTTTTCTACGGGGTCGTAGGGTTGGTTACGTATCTCAGTTCATGTCAGCCGATTAACTATTTCATCACAAGCATGCACAAGTGTTCATTGGTCAAGATTCGGATGAAAAACTGGTTAATTAAATACATTTTTCAGATTGTTTTTTTGGTGTTTATAAAGTATCAAGAATTCATGGACCAAAATCTGGTTTTCGAATGGAATTTGATTTGAAGTTTCTAGCCCTTTTTAGAACCAGATAGTATTAAATAATATTTACTTGATAACATTGAATAGTATTAAAATTTTTCTATTTATTTACTTATTAGTAAATTGCTTTTATTTATAATTTAAAAAATTGTTACCCTTTGAATTTCAATTTTTTTTTTGGTATCTATGCAAAATGAAATTTAGAAGATTAAAAGAATCTTAAATTGATGTAAATTAAATATTTGATGTAATATATTTAAAATGAAATTATATATAGAAATTAATCCTCATTGAAACATTTCTTTAAATAATTCTTATATTTTGCAAATTATACCAATTAAATTATATTTTGTGTCAAGGATATTTTTTTATTTTGTAAAAAATCAAAATCAAATATTTTTCTGAAACCGCATTTATAAATTTAATGATCTGATTAAATATTTAGAATTTATTATAAAAATTCAAAAATAAATATTTCGAAATTTAAATTACATAATAATTTATGATTAAAATTGTTGCGGTTTATAATAATTTTCATTGTTTTGCCAATATATTAAATTTTACATGACATTTAAAATAATTTTAATGACTTCTAAAAGGATTTCCTACTATAAATACGATGGTTCTATAAAATATAATTTAGTTTTTATAAACTATTAGAAGTTAAATTTTCAAAAATTGTCTTGGATTTACTTAAAATATACTTGAAAATGCAAGAAATTAATTATGCAATAATTCTAAATAATACAAATGATTTTAATAAATTATTGAAATGGAATATTTGGATGATGAAATGTTTCGGTTATATAACATTTTCATATCAAAAATATCCAAATTTTCATTATTATCGTGGAATATTTTTAATTATATTTTTGTCATTTAGTGGTTTGATTCAAGTTAGTTAGAGTTTTGTGATTGTAATAAATTTCAATTTAATTTGAATTATTTTGTTGGTTTTTTTGCAGTTAATTTCGATTTCTCCGATATATTTTCATTTGAGTTTACGTTTAATATCAACATCAATTAGTGCTTTATTGCTTTTGATGACAGCAATATTTCAAATAATTGGTTTTCTTATAAATCGAAAATGTAAGTTTCTTAGAAATAATTTCAATATTTTTTATCAGTACACAAATTATGAATTTTATATAGTAATTTAGAGATAGAAATGATAAATTTTATTGAGGTTATTATTTTTATTTCTACATTTACCAGTAGCGGATCTAGAATTTTTATAGGAAGGGCACTAAAAATGTAATAAGGCAACTTAATTGTATTTTTATTGAACTTCGATAGATTATCACATCTTTTACAGAAAGTGATTGATCATAATGCAAAATGTAGCATCAAATAATTTAATTGTCACTGTGAGTGTCACAATTTGTTATAGTTTTTAAGCAGTGTTTTGTTTAGACTGTGGCAAAAGATTTATGGTGTCGCCATGCCATTTAATGTGAAGTTCAATTAGAGCACAAGACATCGTATGACACTTTATGGACGTCCTAAAAAACGGGGAAAAATTTACTAGATTCCTATGAAAAATACAATTTTCTATCCTTTTAAGCATAGCATCTAAAATTAGCAACAATCTAAACGATGCTTTAGGTTGAAATCAAATTACTTATTTTGCTATAACGTTGAGTATTAGCTGAAAAATATTTATGATTTAATTTGAAGTTACAGGTGCGGATTGTTACGATTCACTTTACATAATTCCGGGCCTGAATAATCACAAAAAATCTTCTTAAATTATAAATAGTATTGCTTATTAAAATTAATATTGAAATGATCTTATATTAAATATTTTGTACATTTTCTGAAGTTCTGGAGATTTGCACCAATTGTCCCTATCAATTATATTTTTAATTTCCACTATTAATACATAAAATATTTAAATGTGATTATAAATTTTGCTCTTAATTATTATATTTTGTAACAGATTTTGTGAAAAACTTACAATTTATTAATGATGATATAAATATGATTTTGCATAAAGCACCAGCTGATCATATTCTATTTTATAATAAATATGTTAAACGTACTAAACAAATTAATACTGTTTTATGGACTGCTGGATTAGTTTCAGGTGGATTAATGTTAATTGGAACTATATCGTTTTATATTTTTAAACCAGAAATATTTCAACTTGAACAAGTAAGTATTTTTATAATATCTTAATATTCTGAAAAGCAGTAAATTATATATAAAAATGAATTATTATAAATCAGGATAATATTCATTAATTTTCTTCGGTAACCGGGTTAACCGCTGATAATACACAGTCGAAAATTATCTGCGGGTCAAGTATAATTTCAATTTATTTCGGATTAATTCATTGTTGATTCTATACTCATCTCACTTCAAATTAACTATTAGTCGTGGCTCATAATTCAACTTAGAAGTTAAAGGTCTGGCCTTTCAATTCAAACTGAGAAGTTAAAATCCCGAAGGCAATACAATTGCGCGGGGGAATGGAATTAAATTAAAATGGTTTCTTTGTTACAGCGATCTTTACGGAAATGAAAAGCAGACGAACTGGCCAGGGAAGAAAAAGCAAAAAATTATATGTTTTGATAATGAATTACAATAAATGGATATGACAATATATTTATTTAATATTAAAATAAAATAAAATAATTCATAAACTTTGAAAACAAGAAAATGAAAAGCTAATACAGATGACTTTGAAAAGTCCACAGTTTAGAAAATTCGTGAAAAAATATATTGAAAGATGTACAAACTAAAATAAAAACCATGTTCAAACCTTTGTAAGAACTCAATTGTATTGACGAACCTTTAAAATAATAACAGTGGAGATCATTTGCTGACAATAATTGCCTTACTAATAAAAGCCATTAGCTCTGTTTCTATTTAACTTTCTTCACTACAAATCCATTTCATCGTATATTTCGCAAAATCATTAATAGACGTAGTTCTTATATGTAAATGACATTTTTTAGGTTGTGTTAACATTTATTTCTAAACCATTTATCAATATCGTGTGAAAACCGAATTAGCAGGTGTATGAGTAATATAAATTTAGTTGTAATGAGTACTCTTTACACTATTTGAATTTACAAGATTTTTTGTATTTTTTTTTAATTTGAATTATTTTCCTTTAAATACCATTTCAACCTCGCTTCGGGAGCCCTTTGTATGTTAACGGTCATGGACTGAATTTATAATATGTTTTATAATCCTTCCCTGTTTGAGGCCACGAAGAATTATGTTGGCAATGAATTTCACTCGCGATTAATTACATGAATTGAAGTTTGCAACGATGGAATTAACTGTGATAAATCCGCTTTGATTCATTTCAACCATTTAATCTGTCAATATAAATTTATTGAATTTTGAATTTTTCTTTTTTTTATATATATAGATTTTGACTGCCAAACCAATTCCATTTATTTTGGCAATATTTCCATATCGAAATATAACATCAAACTATTTCATTGCATACATATTACCAATTTTTGCGTTTTTAATGGGTGGATTACTTATACCAAGTTGTCATAGTTTTTCATTTGGCCTGTTAATGTATGCATTATTTCGGATCAAATTTATTAATTTTAAATTAAAAACTTTCCAGGTAAGAAAATAAATTGATAAATTCAAAAATTTTGTAGTTTTCTAATATTTATACGCAGAATATTAAAAAAATTAAAATAATAATAATTATTTATTTTGAAAAGCCACCAAATTATTTGCCGGTTAATAGCAAAAATTATCATAAAATTATGAGAAATCATTTTTCTTCAAGTATAGAAGAGCAAACAATGATAAGAAAGTAAGGACATTTTATTAATTAAATACTCATAGTTGAATACTGAATTAATAAAAACGATATAATTATATATAATTTTCTATTTCTTTTTCAGATATTTACGTGAATTAGAAATTCTAATAGCTCCTTCAATATTATTTGAGTTCATACTTTGTTCAATACTAATTTGTTTTCTACTTTATTGCATTTCTGTGGTAAAATTTATTATTTTGAATACAATAATTATAAATTTTTTGAAATAAATACAATTTCCTTTTCAAATATTATCCTTATAGGATTGTAATAGCATTTATACACCAATTTATATAATATTTCTATTTGCAATTATTCTAACACAATTTCTTCATCACGGATTAGCTAATGAAATTGCAATTGAGGTTTTAAAATTAAATTTTATACTATATATTTGAATTTATTTAACATTTTATTGATTGCTTGGTTTTTTTTTATTTCGTAGAGCGAACGTACATCGTTATCAATATATTTAAGTCCTTGGTATACATATCCATTAACATATCAAAAAATATGTTTAATAATGATGATTAATTCAAAATCGTTGCAATTACGAGCTTTTATGGTTCAAATGAAATTGGCTACATTTATAAGAGTAATGCTAAAAAAAAAAATTGTTTTATATAAAATACTAAATATATTTATATGATTTTTTATTTACAGATTTTAAGAGCTTCTTACAGCTTTTTTGCTTTGTTGAAGAATTTTGAAGGATAAATATTTGATAAGATATTAATAATTAAATTATTTATGAAAAATATATTTGAAATTATGTTAAATTGTTATTGATTAAATTGTAATTTTGCCACAAATATACTTAGACTTTTCAAATAAAAAATGGTCAATTTAGTAATTATGAAACAATGGTCCGGTGAAAAATTTCTTTTGTAATTAATTACACTGCGGAAGAGACAGTTCACAGTTAATTTCGGGATTCCTCAGAATGCTAGAGTTTCCTTGTGCTGGGTCGGAAAATTATGAAGTAGGAGTAGGGATCAAACTCAACAAGACATAACACTATAATTAAATTATGACCTATCTATCATACATAGTTTAATAATTTGAAATTTTAAAGTTGTGTTTCATAATTTCGCAAAGTAATGTGTAATAAATCCATTATTAAATCATCTGAGTGAGTCATAACTTCATAACATTTTGATTATGATGCGCCAAATTTTCTAATAGTCGAAATTGACGGATTTCGAAAAATCAATCAACCCTATTTAAAAGTGTGAGAAATTTTACTAGGAATTATGAATAAAATTTATTTATACATTAAATGTTTTTGACAGTTTGTCGGCCATAATGTCATACCATTTAAATCCGGCCAAAATGTTTCACTAAATGTGAATTATATTTTACTAACGTATAGTAAGGGCTCTTTTTATTAAATTTACACACGAGTCTCAGTTTTAAAATCTACAAAATTCACATAATCCATACAAAGAAATCAACAGATTTTTCACCTAGTCTACAATTTGCTGAAATGATTCAGTTAATGTTTACAATTTGTGGATATCTGATCAATAATGAAGCGTATTTCTATTTTTTTGGTCTATATATCAATAATTAAAATAGTAGTTTTGTCTTTAATGTTTTGGATAATTTTAATTATCGACTTCAAGAGTACAAATGGTCTTCATTTATATAAATGTCATACAACTTCACTTTATTGTGATATTTAGTTTAAATTAAATACAATTACTTCCCGCTTCCGTGGACCATCTTCTATAGTTCATGCATAGTTTCAGTTTAGCAATTATTTTAAATATTAGACAACATTACAAAAATAACTACATAAATTTAGTTTTATATTAATTTCTATTGAATATTTCTTTTTCAAATTTATGTCTTCTTCCCTATATAAATACATTTTTTTATAAATTATATCAATTTGATTAAAAACATTCTATATTTTATCGTATAAGGATATTATTTTATACAAAAGTACCTTTTACTAAAACTTTTTTTTTCATACTAAAAAATTTTATCAACTAAAATATCCATAAATCCTTACAAACAATAACAAGAAAACTTTAGTATTTTGTTTTTTGTTTTTTTTAGAGATAATATGTTAAGTCTTATACTCAACTGGGATACGAATTTATGTCCGAGCAATTTATTTATTGCACATTTATATACTTATATACACTAACTACTGATGGTGAACACAAAAAAGGACTATTATAAAGACTATATCACAAGTTAACCATATTTTTTGTTAAAATAACAGCGAACTTTATGTGTTTTTATTTTTCGCAGGATATTCAAGGAAATTTTTTTTTTTTTTGTTTTGGTATGCCGCTAGCATATTAATATTATACAAAACAACAAATAATACAAAACTTCTAAATAGAATTGAGTTAGATTTATTGAATTTTTCCTTTAGCGAAATAATATCTTTTTACCTTTAAAAACAAATAAATTTAACAAGAAAAATACTTTTTTTTTATAACGTAGATTTGGAAATTAAGAGGTTTGTTAAAAATAATAAACACAGCTGTCGAATTAAGTTCTACCAAGTAGACATCCCACTATAGCAAGCGCTGAGAAATGCTTTGACATTTTGCCAAAAGAACACGAAAATATTTTTGAGAGACGACGCTATTATAAATACCGGAATAACAATTGTTCATATTTTTATATACATACTCAGGAAGCATGCAAAAAGGGATTATTCTTTTATGACCGTAATGGAGGTGCCGATGAATTAGAATGATGAGCTCTAGGGTAGAAAAAGCCTTTATAACTCTTATTATTTACATATTAATAATTAGTCTTCTATTAAAAAATTATAGACAAAACGATCAACATAATAAAAATAATGAGTATTTAAATGTTCATAATGTCCTTAAGCATAGATGTGCTAATAAGCTTATGTTTTTCCTGTTAAAAGCATTGTTCCATTAAAATTGTATCCGTGTTAAAAATTAACCCAGGAATTTTATTCTCTGTTTTTATCATGAGTGGTAAAAAATTCAAAATTGAGGAGTAAAAGTTAATCTGGCGTAAATTCCCAAAAAAAAAAAAAAAATAGATCGATATCGATACGTTTAACTGACCACCGACAGTTGATAAGGGAATTAAAGGTGAAATAAAATTTGTATAAAACTTGTATGATACTCTCTACTCTATACGCTTCATCTCCCTCAATTGATTCCTGTTTGGGTGCAAAATTTAAATTTAACATAAAACTTATATCTTTGAACATATTTGAAGCTTGAGGGTGTGATTTTTATGTTTGATTTATTATGGTTTTAAAATTTAAATTTATTGAACTATATCCTGGACTGGACATTCAATCAATATATTTTTATTTGTGATTAAAATATTGCAGTTGTTTTAATGAAACCAATTGTAAATATAAATAAATATTTATATGTTTTTTTAAAAAAAAATCTTGAATTGATTATATTTAAATAAAAATAAAAAAAATAAAAACGTCATTATAATAGTATTTAAACTTCTCGTCTAGACGGGAAACTTTGAACAAGAAATTATCATAGTTGAAATTATTTGTATATGCGCCCGCCCATCAATACTAAAAATGCTATAGGGTAGGTAAAAAAAATAATGTAAACTTTAAGTTCATTTCATGCATAATATTTATTTATTTATTTATATTTAAAGGACTGCAGCGGAAATTAAACATTCAAATTAAAATATCATCAACAAATATCGGAAATTGTGGAAAATATTAAGCTTTATTTATTGAATTTATTCAAAGGCATCCAGGTAGGTTTGTTTTAATAGTGATAATTTGTATGCAAGTATATATTTAGTAGTTGTATTTTCATGGAAATTATATTAATTATTTTTCACATAGATGGCGTAATGCCACAAAAGCGCTCAAGTTATAAGTAACACCAGTAACACTTAACACAAGAAATATATAAAAAGTTAAGAAACATAAAAAACGTAAGAATGTTAACAAAAAAATCATATTTGCGATAGAGAGAAACATTTTTTTTTTAAACTAATTAAATAAGTATAAATATTAGACGCCCAATCGTAATGTAGGCGCAAACCTTTAGCGGTAGCTGTAGATTTTTTTTCCCCCGCCAAGACAAATCCAGTACAAACGCAATGCTGGCGGTGGAAGTGGCTGAGAATATCATATTTTATTATATTATTATATTTTTTGCTTGAAATCTTTATTATTTATTTAAAATGTCACTATGAAAAATGTTAGTCAAATTTAAAATTTGCCTCCTTTATTCAAATTTTCTAGCGCTGGCGGTTAATATTGAACATTATTCAATCTTGGCTGTAGCTTTTTTTTTCCTTAGCGGTGACCGCTAGCATTGTGTTTGCTTTCATTGATTTCCATATTACGATTGGACCTTTAAATTTAAACTTTAAAAAAGTCTCCTCAGTATTTCGATCATTTCTTTTTTATAATAACATATTAAGAATTTCTATTCCACTTTTTTGATAAATACTTAAATTGTTTACTTAATTAACAACTTTACTGTAAAAGATGAGTCAGAAAAATGATTACAAGCAATATTTTTAAGATATTATCAATAATTATTATATATTTTTCGATTACTTTTATTTTTTTTTTAAATTACAAAAAATGCTTATCAAGATTTTATAAATCTGTTGATGTAAAAACAAAAAAAAAATTGTAAATTCTATTTTTAATCAAAATTGATAACAAAAATTATAAAAAAAAATATTATTTTCAATCATATTTCACTCCTAATTTTCTTCGAATTTCAGTCATTATTGAAATTAATTCCAAACTATTTTTCCATGTATACAATGGACTCGTATTAAATCCATTTTCGAAACATTTTCTAATTTCTTCTGCCTCATATCGGAGACCACATGAATTATTATGTATAAATTCAAATTTTCCCTCTGGCAATGGCCAATTTTTAATAGTTCCATCTGGAGTTTTTAATGATGTACAACACCAATAATTCTCTAACTAAATAATATAAAAATCAAATAATTATTTTATTCATTCTTCACAGTTTCCAATACAGTATGTAAAACCGTATTCGTACCTACACCTCACTTTTTACATTAAAATCATGCAAGATTCAAGATAATATAAATATATATACATATAAAGTATATACAAAAAATTATTCAATCTCTTAGAAAATCAAAAAACTGATTCCATCCAGCATTAAAATTAATTTTTACGGGTAATTATAATTAAAACACTAATTTAATAAAAAATAATTTTGCGCGTTTTTTTTTTAAATTTTAATTTTTTTTTTAAATATATATTTATATATATATATATATATATATATATATATATAGATATATATTTATTTATTTATATATATATCCAAACAAAAATATTTTAAACCTCCTGCTGGAGTGCGGGAAACTGACCATATAACTAACCGCTTCAATGTCCTTATAACAACTGTCGTAAATCCGGTCTTCATATCTATATTATTCAACAAGCAGATGACTGATGACTGATGTGCACCAACCACTCATGTATCAAATATTATATCAGTAAACAAGTTATTTCTCCTTACTGATATTAAAACCCCGCTCGTAGTTAAAAAAAAACTTGCTCAGTGTTTTAATTATAATTACCCGCCAAATCAACTTCAATGCTGCACGGAATCAGTTTATCATCT